>JAPDOI010000011.1:1442500-1930000 GCA_029168955.1 Aplectana chamaeleonis | reverse complement strand
ATCGAAAGGGACTCTTCTAGTGAATACTCTCTTTCCATCTTTCTCTGTCTCTGTTTCCTACTCTACTTTGATTCTGTTCTGGACGTCAACTCTGTCTCCATCTCGGCATGCTTCCTATGCTCTCATCTCTAAACCTCTCTCAGCTGAACCATTTGCCTCTTACTGTGAGCTTCAACGACACCTTGTCTTCCTCTATTCTCTGTCTTTAACTCTACCTCCTTCTCCGTCCTCTCCTATCTTTCCCTGACTGCCTCTATTCCTGCGTCTCTCCCTTGCGCTATTTCCGTCCCTCTGCTTGTCTCTGTATCTCCCTGCCTGTCCTTCTCATGCTCCGCATTTTTCTTCATCTATGCCTATCTACGGCTGTATCTCTCTCAGTCTATTTATCTGCCTTCTTTCTCTCTCTTTCTTCCTGTCCGTCTGATATAATACATCTACCCATACAGAGTAAGCATTTTTAAGGAGACTAGGAGCCCTTTTTGCTACCAATGCCTGCCATCGAAAAACAGTTGGGGGAGGTTATTCGGAAATTTCAGCAAAGCTTTTGTCACAATCAGCATAACGTTAAGTCCCGTATCGAAGGCACAGGTCTCTGGTAGGTAGGACACTGCTGACGAAAAAACCTTGCACAAAGCCTTACTACTAACACATAAAATCGGCGACTGTTAGAGATGTCGTTAAATTCATTAATATGTGCAACGGCAGTCCATTATCACCCTACTTATTGCTATATAGTCTCCACTCGCTCCGAGGCAAAAATCACTGACCATCGTTAAGTCACTTTACTGCAAACCCAGCTGATCTCTGCAATCTTCAAAGGCGCCTACCGTTGAACGAGTACTAGAGCGAAAATCTCTAAAACGATGTCTTGTTATTCGAAAAAAAAGTTAGATGTTTAGGCGCGATGCATTCCACCCAAGTCACGAACGACTACGAAAACAGAGAAACACCCGCAGAGATGTGCAGAAAACAGAAAATTTTTCAAAAAATTGACAAAAAGTGTCCAGCGTACACTATATGAGAAAGTACACAGGATTTAATTTTTAAAACATCCTAACGTAGTGAAACTCAATTTCGCCCATTTTTCGAAATCCCATACTTGGGTTGTAAGCGCATTACACACAGAAGGAGGAGCTCGGACAAGTTTACGTTCTGACGCGACGCGCGCGGCGGAAATCCATTCTGTTTACTCCATTTCTAGAGCGCGTTTATCATAAGCTTTCGTAGTTTCCCGCCATTTTTCGGTTTAGATAGTTCCTCTCAAGATTTTTCGGAGCTAAGAAGGCTTCCACACGTATCCTCCATTTCCAAGACAAATAAACTCTGTTTCTTCGCTCGCTTGTGTGGAGCGAGGAGAGAGACGGCAAGAAAATGTGAGGGAGAAGGAGACGCAGCATACGCGGGCAGACGCACGCGAGAAACGGAAAAGGGATACGTACTGTTTTTACAGCGGACTTAAAAAAAACTGCACCACGCTGCCACAGCGAATTCCTGAACAGTACAAAAGTTTGCTGTCGTCGCATTGTCTGATACTTTGCCTCGAAATGATCGCTCTATCAAAAAAACCTCGGTCAACTGTGTCTAGAATGGTGATAACCGGACGCGGAAAAAAATCAAGACATTTGATAATACTCCTCGCTCAAAAATGGAGCGTGCCGCGCCGATGTGCCGGTGTAGTATGAATGATCTGGTCTCTGACGCTTCACTGGCCTAAACATGGTATACGAGAAGGTACCGCTAAGGCCGATTTGTCATCTGTGTCTATTTAAGACTCATTTTCGCCTCGCTCCGCCATAGCTGTGGCGCTGGAGCATTCATATATGTGCTATCAAGCGCGTAGGTAGTATTTATACTCGAACACCGCGCATGTGCGCTCACGTTCTCCAAGCCGGCGTTGAATAGTGCTGCCATGCCTTCAGGGAACCGTCTAGCCCCCGTCGCTGAGACATTTTTGAACGATATTTTTCACGGTTGCAGACTAGGATACCATATAGTAATCGTCTAACATTCATCCTAATCGAGTGACAGGTTCAAAAAATGTGTCTGCGACGTCCGCCTGGCACGCACGCCAACCGCGTGAGTGGACAATCTCATTCGGAACGAATTTACCTTTTGAGGGATTAGTGAACCTCATGGGTGAAGGTGACAGTTTGGCGAAATTTAGGTATTAAGTATACACAATTGCGAAGAATTCGATTGAATCTCACCGAAATCCGTCGACGGCTTTGGTCTCTTGTCACTCGAACCCCTTTTGTCAAGAATGGTGAATCCCGATTTTTTTCTGTTATCTGTCAATTTTTGCCGATTTTACAAAAAAAATCGGAAATGGGCATAAAGCCGAAAATTCCGCATATTTCTAGTTGCGATCCTTCATCAACACCTTCCTTTTAGAAAGACTTCATTTCCACATTGAACTTTTTGAAAAAGATGACTACTTACCTAGTAGAATGCGCGATGAAAAGTGTATGCATATGTATGTTTAATTAAACTCTGCTGTGCACACACACACACACATGCCCATGCAGGCAGTCGAAGCCGTCAATTACGCTAATGTTGCCGCTGCGCACTGACAGTGGAGACAGAGGAGGAGGACGGGCGCACTTCAACGCGTCATCTCGGCGCGCGAAAAAGCGATGAAAGCGCTTCCGGAGCGATTTTCTCCTCAGTCCATTACCAACCGCCCCACGCCAATGGCAAAATCACTCATCCACTGAAATTCTGTTTCTACCACATTTCTGTGTCCTTCTGTCACGAGGTTGCTGTAGTTTCTTGATTCTGTTACCTGACAGCTTCGAACTCGAGGACGCGGTCCAACACGACAGTTTGTAGATCTTTGGAGCTTGACATAACGTCGGCATGAATCCTGAGGAGACCTCGCGTTCACTGTTGAAGGTTGGCGCAAACTCGGTGCCATACGTGCACCGAGTTTGGGCCAACTTCCAATGAGGAAAGCAAAGTCTCTTCAGGATCCATGCCGATGTTATGATGCGCTTCGAGGTTGACCGTTGAACAAGAGCTGTAACCGATTAGATACCGTGGCACATCAAACGCATAACTAACAGCTCGTCAGACTTAATCTCCTAACCCTTCGAAAAAAGAACATCTGAAGGTTTCTCTACTCTAACGAGGAGATGTCTAAATATTAGCCAATGTGGCCTTTCCAAATGGGATACACACTTCCAGAACCATTTTCAGTTTTAGAATCCGAACATGCCCTTCGGAGCTTCGACCGAAGTTACAGGCGTTGTTTTCTCAGATTTAATGCCTATTGTTGCTCTTAAAACACGCAGTAATCTTTCGAGAATCTGGAAGCGGACATCATAATAGTTTTCAGCCCTGGGCAAAGTTCGGGTGAAAGCACATTTTCCAAACTTCCAATAAAGTACAGTTAGGTCCGAGGCTTGCGTCCTCCAGAAAAAAAAACGGCTAAATCTCACCCACGGCTGGCGCGACGGTCGCGTGCGCCGGCCCGCTAATCGATTCAAGCCGAAGAGGAGAGCGCAGCTGATCAGCTTACGATACCGTCAGCCGCCGGTGAAATTTAAACCGCTTGCACCGGCCGCGGGTGAGATTTGAATGTTTTTTCTTGTTTCACGGACCTAACTGGAATAGCGTTTTCCACTTGGTACCAATTGTTGGAATCGTTGGTTGAGCTTTCACTTATGTATATCAATTAGGGGGTCTGAAAGCGTTAAAAATGTTCCAAATTTGACTCAAAATTAACTTAGGGAGGCTATTTAGGTTGCTGATCACGGATCTAAAGCTCATTTATTGATTTCCCAAATTTTCGATTGACTTTATTCGATGCTACTCAACGGGGAAAATTTTGGGGGCAGAACGTGACTGTTGACGATTTACAGAATGTCACCATAGATGTGGCTTGATTTGCTGCCCTGGGGGATATCTGGAGTGCTTTACACGAATCTGAGGTACGATTATCGATTTTTTGACAGCCTACGGTAGATTACGGTGGGTATACGGTAGTTTGGTCAATAATGTATCAGATTTAGCTGAAAATTTCTATGCGCGGTTGTTCGGGTGTTGGATACTTTATCGACTTTCGAATTATTAAGGTAGGTTTTGCCCCCCCCCCTAAATGGCATGATACCTAAAGTCTGTCTGAATGGGACTGTCCGCCCACGCGGTCGGCAAGTGTGTCGCAGAAGTATTTTTTGGACAAGCTTTTCCACATCTACAGGCATCTGACTACCCTACCCCTCGTAGGATTGGTCAGAAACGAGCGAGGTCGAGTTTTCTCGTCTTTTTGGTATATCTCGTTCAAAGTGAACTTTGAGCGAAACTAGGGTTATATCTATGATCCTGGCGTTGAGGGCTACCCAATGGTATAGCGATTTTCGAGATTTCGTTGAGAGCGATGGAAATTTCGCAACGACCAGCCCTCTACATACGGTAGACACAAGGAAATGCAGACGGAGACGGTAGCGCCCCATACGCCATGGTACCGTAATCACAAACCTGTATGATAGCGAAACTTCTGTAGTTCTCAACAAAACCACCACAAATGTTCAACCATTGGGTAACCCTCAGCGCCACGATCATGAATATCTTCCTAGTTTCGCTCAAAGTTGAGTTTGAAGCGAGTTATACAAAAAAGACGCGAATATCCGACCTCACTCGCTTTCTGACCAAATCCTACGAGCGGTATTGTACTGGAATACCATTGACTATTTGCCTAATAATCCTGCTAATATAATCACAAATTTAAAAAATGCGTTTAAAAACACCCGCCGACCGCGTGAGCGGACAGCGTTTTTCGGACCGACTTCACCATTACCTAAGCAAACCTCAGAAGTCCGTCGAGTGGACCCCATATTCGTGTTCAGCCCCCTAAATTACCCCTGCATAAAAGTTTTGAGGGTCATCCCATCTTTTCTTAACACTTCAAGAATTGTTTCATACCTTGTTACCCTTTCCTTTTTCATAACTCAAATTTCGCTCGTAACTTTTCTCAGAACGATTCTGAGCAGTTGCGGAGGGCATATTCAAACCCTACGTCTAGAATGGTTTCTAGAAAAGTACATTTCATTCCGAATGGCCACTTTGACCAAAGGACTTCCCTTGTGAACCAAACAACTCATTTCTCCGCCTTGATTCTCCAGCTACACCAGAATGATTTGCATAAAATTGTATAATATTTTTCTTTTCTTGAAAACAACCAATCTTGATGTTTTCGTTGCGGTCATGAGTTAGAATGTGAATAACGGTTAGTAATAGGGGCTTCTTCAATTCAATTTCATCGAGCCCATGAACAAGCCTTGATGGATTTTTCCCTAAGTTTTGGAAACCGTGTCTGAATCTTTTTTTTTTGAAAAATCGATTGATCGAATCCGGTTTTTGCACTTCTTGCAGTTTTGGTTCATCTCTAGACGGCCAAATGTCCTCATCGCCTCGGCTCGGCCCATACGCATTTGATTGCCTTTACGACTTCTTCTAAACTTTTATTCGCGGTCACCCCGCCATAACACTGCCCCTACTCTTCTCCAATACTTTGCTTCTAACAAGAGAACTTCTCATAGGGACAGTATCCAACCGAAATGAAATATTAGCCTCTCTACATAATTAGATCTCTACTAGACTTAGAACTTGGATATTGCCTCCGAAGCTGCCTAGAATCACTCTGAAAGAAGTCATGGGTTGTTCAAAAGCTTCGCGGATAGGTAAGGGTCTATCCTCTATCTCTATTTTGAACCAGGATTTTGAAGCCTCGGTTCCGCACATAATCTTACGTGAGTGTGCAAGGTTTTCAAAGCTTTCGCGACTTCAAAAAAACGAATAAATTCTGAATTCGTGTAAAAATTACTCACGAAATTGCATAGATTGTACTTGCGAATGAGTTACCCGTCAATGGGTCCATTCATTATGCCTTCACAAACTGGAAACAATTTCGAATAATTGAGCTATCTAAAGTCTCTCCGAATCAGACTGTCAGCAAATGCGGCCGGTGGGCGTGTCGATCGACCTTCACGAAGGCATTTCTCGGACCCGTGAATCGACTAGCAGATTAGTATCAAATGAGTACTAAATATTATCTTAGAAGATTGTATGTTAGTCGGGGGAGGTCTCGTTCAAAAAATGTCTCGGTGACGCCCCTCGACACGCACGCCAATCGCGTGGGCGGGCAATCTCATTCGGATAGACTTCACTTCCCTATTCGCCTTACCAGTGAACTTCGATAATTTGTTTAGAATGGCATAAAAGTTTTCTTCCGTAAGGAGAAAAAAACAACCTAGATATTTTCCAATTGGACTACAGGCGAGTTTTTCATTAAGTTCATTAGCGTCGTCCTTGCCATTTCGGCACTTTTTTTGCAGGCCCTGGAAACATTTCTGACGCATTTATCTGATCTCATATGTACCACCGAATATGTCGATAAACCTAATCCAGTTTTACCATTTCTTCAAATTGTAGCTCACATCTAGCCAGCCAAATGTCCTCATTGCCTCAGCTCGCCCCTAAGAGCTGTTGTCCGCCCACGCGGTCGGTGCGCGTGTCGACCAGCCGTCGCGGAGGCATTTTTCGGACGAAGCTTCTCCAGGCTGCAAACATATGACTGAGATTTTTATCTTTTTGTCCAATATTCCTCCTGATTGACTTACAGGCGCGAAAAAACGCCTTTGCGACAGCTGATCGACACGCTCGCCGACCGCGTTGGCGGACAGTGTCATTCGGATGAACCTTACGTACCCGATCGCCTTTACGACTCCCCGAAACCTTGATTGGTGGTGACCTTCTGTAACGCTGCTCCTACTCTGCCACAATATTTTGTACCTAACAAGGGAAGCACTATAAGTCATAGTGACCATTCCAAGTGAAATATACTTTTCTAGAACCATTTTCGGGCGAAAAGTCCAAATATGTCCATCGCAGCTGCCTAGACCCACTCTGAAACAAGTTGTAGGCGTTTTTCTCTGCTTTTCGTACCTATTGTACCCTCCAAAAGCGCATTATTTTTACGAAAATCCGGAAATGGACCTCATATTCGTGTTCAGCGCCCAAAACTACCCCACTAAGCAAAGTTTGGTTGAAGGAATATTTTCCAAACTTTGCGCCCACGAACAGCGTCTCGAACTTGTACGGATTCAAGGTTGGGCTTAGGTTGGATTTCAAGTTATTTATTTCAATTAGAGAGCTCTTTGAGCGTTTTAGAAAAATATTTCAGTTTTGACTTAAAATTCACCCTGGTGGGTTATTTGGGGTGCTGCTCACGATTCTGAGTTTCACTTATCGTCTTTCCAAAGTTTTCGACTAAATTTGTTCAAAGCTTCCCACCGGCAGAAAAAATTGACGGCAAAATCGACTTTTGACAATTTCCGGAATGTGGCGACAGCCGTGGCTCAAATTGTTATTCTGGGATTATTTGGAGTCCTCAAAACGGATCTGATGTCAGTTTATCGATTTTTGACAGCTTACTGTATATTACGGTGGGTATACGGTAGTTTGGTCAAAGTCTCAGATTCGTCTCAAAGTTTTTATGTGGGGGTTATTTGGGGTGCTGAATTCGAATTCGTTGTCCACTTGTCCATTCTCGAATTAATAAAGTAGGTTCTGCATCCTAAATAGCATATTACCTATCGTAACCTACAGTGAACCTTGAAATTTCGACAAGCTAACCCCAGATTCGTGTTCAGCACCCCAGATTACCCCTACATACATGTTTTTAGCAGAATCTGGAGAAAATTATAAACACCCTTAAAATTACATGGGTACCCTTACCTTGCCGCGAAGCTTGAAAAACAGTCATAATTCTTTTCAGAATAGGTCTAGGCAGCTGCGATGGGCATATTTGGACCTTTCGTCCGAAACTGGTTCTAGAAAAGTACATTTCGTTTGGAATGGTTACTATTACTTATAGTGGTTCCCTTGTAAGTCATCATATCAATGTGATTGTCTATGTTACGCATACTTTCGTCGCAGCCGCTGCGTTTGACGATAGGAGTATAAACCCTGTTGAATTCTATTTTTTATTGTGCATTCATATGTTGTCGTGTCTATTCGTATGTGTGCGCTAAGAGTAAATTGCATTTGGAACAGAAGATTGCTTCAGATGGCCGCGACATGCTCTCGTCGAGGCGGATAATGTGGTTGGCTGACGCTGCTGCTGCTGCTTATTCTCGTGGGCTTGTCGTCTGGCTGTTGTTCCTCTCCTGGTCGAGCAACGGCTTCTGGTCTCTAGCCGACGATGACACGCGGCCGTTGGCGACCTTCGCCGAGCTGCTTGTTAGTCGATTTGAAGAGCAGTCGAGGGCTAAATTATTGAATGAGGTGCGTTAGGCTATGTGAAGGCTTCCACAGGGTACGGCGCGAGGTGTGAAGGATTTCGATAGTGGTCAGACCCCCCCTCAGCGAAGTCGTCCCCTTCAGCCCCCTCCCCACCAGTTTGGGTGTGCTGACCGGGCGGAGGGGGGGGGGGGGGGGGGGGTTCGTCAACTACTAAAATCACTACTTAAACTTTCCCAATTTTTTAAAATATTTTTTTCCTACTTTAAAATTTATAGAAAAAGTCAAATCTGAAAATTAACACAACGTCTCTCAACAAAATGATATGCTTGAATGTTCCCTAATAAAAGCTGTCGGTTGTATCAATATTTAAAAAGCCCACCAGGGGAGGTGATTTGATTTTTTTTATCATTTATTGACTTAGTTGTTCATTTATTTATGTAATCATTATTTTATTTTTTCGCTTGTTTAATTGTTTGATTATTTATTTCTTTACTAGTGACCCTTCGGGTCCCTAGCACGTGGCAGCCACGTGACATGAAGGCGCGTGCCCTCTGGCAGTAGTACAGCTGCGTATTTTGAAAAACGAGCAGACAGACACGGAAGCATTTAAACTCTTAAATGTTTCAAATTCTTCAATCAACCTGCGTACATAGGTGGTGGAACGCAATGACGACACGTATAACTTGCACACCCGTTCCTTTCCGCCGTCGCCCTCTGGCGCCGGTCATTTCTCGCTTACACCCAAAATGGCTACCGTTTCATAACTCTTAGCAGAGAGCGAGCTTTGTGAAACGGAAGTCCAACTTCGTCGTCTCCGGCTTTGCTGGCTGCCCTCCATGTAGTATTCGTTCGGCTTCGCCGAACGATGGGCCGGCTTTGCCGGCCACGCTCCCTCTACGTAGTATTCGTTAGGCTTCGCCGAACGATGGGCCGGCTTCGCCGACCCCCTTCCTCTACGCAGTATTCGTTCAGCTTCGTCAAACGATGGGCCGGATTTTCCGGCCACCGTCCGTCTACGTAGTATTCGTTCGGCTTCGCCTAAGGATGTGCCGGCTTCGCCAGCCACCCCTCGTGTAGTAGTCGTTCGGCTTCGCCAGCCACCCCTCGTGTAGTATTCGTTCGGCTTCGCCGACCACACTCCATGCGATTTTTGTTCGGCTCCGCCGAACGATAGGCCGGCTTCGCCGGCCACCCTCCCTCTAGGTAGTATTCGCTCGTTTCCGCCGAACGATGGGCCGGCTTCGCCGACTCCCTTCCTCTAAGCAGTATTCGTTCGGCTTCGCCGAACGATGGGCCGGTTTCGCCGGCAACCCTCGGTGTAGTATTCGTTCGGCTTCGCCGAAAGATGGGCCGGCTTCGCCGGCCACCCTCCGTGTAGTATTCGTTCGGCTTCGCCGAACGAAGGGCCGGCTTCGCCGACCCCCTCTCTCTACATTGTATTCGCTCGGCTTCGCCGACCCCCTCACTTTACGTGGTATTCGTTCGGCTTCACAGAACGATGGGCCGGCTTCGCCGGCCACCCTCCCTCTAGTTAGTATTCGTTTGGCTCCACCGAACGATGGGCCGGCTTCGCCGGCCACCCTCTCTAGGTAGTATTCGCCCGTCTCCGCCGAACGATGGGCCGGCTTCGCCGACCCCCTTCCTCTACGCAGTCTTCGCTCGGCTTCGCCGAACGATGGGCCGGCTTTGCCGGCCACCCTCCCTCTACGTAGTATTCGTTCGGCTTCGCCTAAGGATGGGCCGGCTTCGCCAGCCACCCCTCGTGTAGTAGTCGTTCGGCTTCGCCAGCCACCCCTCGTGTAGTATTCGTTCGGCTTCGCCGACCACACTGCATGTGATATTCGTTCGGCTCCGCCGAACGATAGGCCGGCTTCGCCGACCCCCTTCCTCTACGCAGTATTCGTTCGGCTTCGCCGAACGATGGGCCGGCTTCGCCGGCCACCCTCCGTGTAGTATTCGTTCGGCTTCGCCTAAGAATGTGCCGGCTTCGCCAGCCACCCCTCGTGTAGTAGTCGTTCGGCTTCGCCAGCCACCCCTCGTGTAGTATTCGTTCGGCTTCGCCGACCACACTCCATGTGATTTTTGTTCGGCTCCGCCGAACGATAGGCCGGCTTCGCCGGCCACCCTTTCTCTAGGTAGTATTCGCTCGTCTCCGCTGAACGATGGGCCGGCTTCGCCGGCCACCCTCCGTGTAGTATTCGTTCGGCTTCGCCGAACGAAGGGCCGGCTTCGCCGACCCCCTCTCTCTACATTGTATTCGCTCGGCTTCCCCCTCCCTCTACGTAGTATTCGTTCCGCTTCGCCTAAGGATGGGCCGGCTTCGCCAGCCACCCCTCGTGTAGTAGTCGTTCGGCTTCGCCAGCCACCCCTCGTGTAGTATTCGTTCGGCTTCGCCGACCACACTCCATGTGACATTCGTTCGGCTCCGCCGAACGATAGGCCGGCTTCGCCGACCCCCTTCCTCTACGCAGTATTCGTTCGGCTTCGCCGAACGATGGGCCGGCTTCGCCGGCCACCCTCCGTGTAGTATTCGTTCGGCTTCGCAGAAAGATGGGCCGGCTTCGCCGGCCACCCTCTCTAGGTAGTATTGGCCCGTCTCCGCCGAACGATGGGCCGGCTTCGCCGACCCCCTTCCTCTACGCAGTCTTCGCTCGGCTTCGCCGAACGATGGGCCGGCTTCGCCGGCCACCCTCCGTGTAGTATTCGTTCGGCTCCGCCGAACGATAGGCCGGCTTCGCCAACCCCCTTCCTCTACGCAGTATTCGTTCGGCTTCGCCGAACGATGGGCCGGCTTCGCCGGCCACCCTCCGTGTAGTATTCGTTCGGCTTCGCCGAAAGATGGGCCGGCTTTGCCGGCCACCCTCCCTCTACGTAGTATTCGTTCGGCTTCGCCTAAGGATGGGCCGGCTTCGCCAGCCACCCCTCGTGTAGTAGTCGTTCGGCTTCGCCAGCCACCCCTCGTGTAGTATTCGTTCGGCTTCGCCGACCACACTCCATGTGACATTCGTTCGGCTCCGCCGAACGATAGGCCGGCTTCGCCGACCCCCTTCCTCTACGCAGTATTCGTTCGGCTTCGCCGAACGATGGGCCGGCTTCGCCGGCCACCCTCCGTGTAGTATTCGTTCGGCTTCGCCGAAAGATGGGCCGGCTTCGCCGGCCACCCTCCGTGAAACATTCGCTCGGCTTCGCCGAACGAAGGGCCGGCTTCGCCGACCCCCTTCCTCTACGCAGTATTTGTTCGGCTTCGCCGAACGATGGGCCGGCTTCGCCGGCCACCCTCCGTGTAGTATTCGTTCGGCTTCGCTGAAACATGGCCCGGCTTCCCCGGCCACCCTCCGTGAAACATTCGCTCGGCTTCGCCGAACGAAGGGCCGGCTTCGCCGACCCCCTTCCTCTACGCAGTATTTGTTCGGCATCGCCGAACGGTGGGCCGGCTTTGCCGGCCACCCTCCGTGTAGTTTTCGTTCGGCTTCGCCGAGAGATGAGCCGGCTTCGCCGGCCACCCTCCGTGAAGTATTCGTTCGGCTTCACAGAACGATGGGCCGGCTTCGCCGGCCACCCTCCCTCTACATTGTATTCGCTCGGCTTTGCCGACCCCCTCCCTTTACGTGGTATTCGTTCGGCTTCACAGAACGATGGGCCGGCTTCGCCGGCCACCCTCCCTCTAGATAATATTCGTTTGGCTCCACCGAACGATGGGCCGGCTTCGCCGGCCACCCTCCCTCTAGGTAGTATTCGCCCGTCTCCGCCGAACGATGGGCCGGCTTCGTCGACCCCCTTCCTCTACGCAGTATTCGTTCGGCTTCGCCGAACGATGGGCCGGCTTCGCCGGCAACCCTCGGTGTAGTATTCGTTCGGCTTCGCCGAAAGATGGGCCAGCTTCGCCGGCCACCCTCCGTGTAGTATTCGTTCGGCTTCGCCGAACGAAGGGCCGGCTTGGCCGACCCCCTCTCTCTACATTGTATTCGCTCGGCTTCCCCCTCCCTCTACGTAGTATTCGTTCGGCTTCGCCTAAGGATGGGCCGGCTTCGCCAGCCACCCCTCGTGTAGTATTCGTTCGGCTTCGCCGACCACACTCCATGTGATATTCGTTCGACTCCGCCGAACGATAGGCCGGCTTCGCCGACCCCCTTCCTCTACGCAGTATTTGTTCGGCATCGCCGAACGATGGGCCGGCTTTGCCGGCCACCCTCCGTGTAGTATTCGTTCGGCTTCGCCGAGAGATGAGCCGGCTTCGCCGGCCACCCTCCGTGAAGTATTCGTTCGGCTTCGCCGAACGAAGGGCCGGCTTCGCCGACCCCCTCCCTCTACATTGTATTCGCTCGGCTTTGCCGACCCCCTCCCTTTACGTGGTATTCGTTCGGCTTCACAGAACGATGGGCCGGCTTCGCCGGCCACCCTCCCTCTAGATAATATTCGTTTGGCTCCACCGAACGATGGGCCGGCTTCGCCGGCCACCCTCCCTCTAGGTAGTATTCGCTCGTCTCCGCCGAACGATGGGCCGGCTTCGCCGACCCCCTTCCTCTACGCAGTATTCGTTCAGCTTCGCCTAAGGATGGGCCGGCTTCGCCAGCCACCCCTCGTGTAGTAGTCGTTCGGCTTCGCCAGCCACCCCTCGTGTAGTATTCGTTCGGCTTCGCCGGCCACACTCCATGTAATATTCGTTCGGCTTCGCCGAACTACAGGCCGGCTTCGCCGGCCACCCTCCGTCTAGGTAGTATTCGCTCGTCTCCGCCGAACGATGGGCCGGCTTCGTCGACCCCCTTCCTCTACGCAGTATTCGTTCAGCTTCGCCGAACGATGGGCCGGCTTTTCCGGCCACCCTCCGTCTACGTAGTATTCGTTCGGCTTCGCCTAAGAATGTGCCGGCTTCGCCAGCCACCCCTCGTGTAGTAGTCGTTCAGCTTCGCCAGCCACCCCTCGTGTAGTATTCGTTCGGGTTTTTCCGACCACACTCCATGTGATTTTTGTTCGGCTCCGCCGAACGATAGGCCGGCTTCGCCGGCCACCCTCCCTCTAGGTAGTATTCGCTCGTCTCCGCCGAACGATGGGCCGGCTTCGCTGGCCACCCTCCGTGTAGTATTCGTTCGGCTTCGCCGAACGAAGGGCCGGCTTCGCCGACCCCCTCTCTCTACATTGTATTCGCTCGGCTTCGCCGACCCCCTCCCTTTACGTGGTATTCGTTCGGCTTCACAGAACGATGGGCCGGCTTCGCCCGCCACCCTCCTCTACGTAGTATTCGTTTCGCTCCACCGAACGATGGGCCGGCTTCGCCGGCCACCCTCCCTCTAGGTAGTATTCGCCCGTCTCCGCCGAACGATGGGCCGGCTTCGTCGACCCCCTTCCTCTACGCAGTATTCGTTCGGCTTCGCCGAACGATGGGCCGGCTTCGCCGGCAACCCTCGGTGTAGTATTCGTTCGGCTTCGCCGAAAGATGGGCCGGCTTCGCTGGCCACCCTCCCTCTACGTAGTATTCGCTCGTCTCCGCCGAACGATGGGCCGGCTTCGCCGACCCCCTTCCTCTACGCAGTATTCGTTCAGCTTCGCCGAACGATGGGCCGGCTTTGCCGGCTACCCTCCCTCTAGGTAGCATTCGTTCGGCTTCGCCTAAGGATGGGCCGGCTTCGCCAGCCACCCCTCGTGTAGTATTCGTTCGGCTTCGCCGGCCACACTCCATGTAATATTCGTTCGGCTTCGCCGAACTACAGGCCGGCTTCGCCGGCCACCCTCCGTCTAGGTAGTATTCGCTCGTCTCCGCCGAACGATGGGCCGGCTTCGTTGACCCCCTTCCTCTACGCAGTATCCGTTCAGCTTCGCCGAACGATGGGCCGGCTTTTCCGGCCACCCTCCGTCTACGTAGTATTCGTTCGGCTTCGCCTAAGAATGTGCCGGCTTCGCCAGCCACCCCTCGTGTAGTAGTCGTTCGGCTTCGCCAGCCACCCCTCGTGTAGTATTCGTTCGGGTTCGCCGACCACACTCCATGTGATTTTTGTTCGGCTTCACAGAACGATGGGCCGGCTTCGCCGGCCACCCTCCCTCTAGTTAGTATTCGTTTGGCTCCACCGAACGATGGGCCGGCTTCGCCGGCCACCCTCCCTCTAGGTAGTATTCGCCCGTCTCCGCCGAACGATGGGCCGGCTTCGTCGACCCCCTTCCTCTACGCAGTATTCGTTCGGCTTCGCCGAACGATGGGCCGGCTTCGCCGGCAACCCTCGGTGTAGTATTCGTTCGGCTTCGCCGAAAGATGGGCCGGCTTTGCCGGCCACCCTCCCTCTACGTAGTATTCGTTCGACTTCGCCTAAGGATGGGCCGGCTTCGCCAGCCACCCCTCGTGTAGTAGTCGTTCGGCTTCGCCAGCCACCCCTCGTGTAGTATTCGTTCGGCTTCGCCGACCACACTCCATGTGATATTCGTTCGGCTCCGCCAAATGATAGGCCGGCTTCGCCGACCCTCTTTCTCTACGCAGTATTCGTTCGGCTTTGCAGAACTATGGGCCGGCTTCGCCGGCAACCCTCGGTGTTGTATTCGTTCGGCTTCGCCGAAAGATGTGCCGGCTTCGCCGGCCACCCTCCCTCTAGCTAGTATTCGTTTGGCTCCACCGAACGATGGGCCGGCTTCGCCGGCCACCCTCCCTCTAGGTAGTATTCGCTCGTCTCCGCCGAACGATGGGCCGGCTTCGCCGACCCCCTTCCTCTACGCAGTATTCGTTCAGCTTCGCCGAACGATGGGCCGGCTTCGTCGGCTACCCTCGGTGTAGTATTCGTTCGGCTTCGCCGAACCAAGGGCTGGCTTCGCCGCCACCCCACCCTCTACGTGGTATTCGTTCGGCTTCGCCGACCCCTTTCCTGTACGCAGTATTCGTTCGGCGTCGCCGATCCCCTTCCTCTACGCAGTATTCATTCGTCTTCGCCGAACGTAGAGCCGGCTACTCCGGCTACCCTCGGTGTAGTTTTCTTTCGGCTCTGCCGAACGATAGGCCGGCTTCGCCGGCCACCTCCCTTCTACCTAGAATTCGTTCGGCTTCGCCGGCCACCCTCTCTCTAGGTAGTAATCTTTCGGCATCGCCGAACGACGGGCCGGCTTAGCGGGCCACCCTTCGTGTGGTATTCGTTCGGCTTCGCCGGCCACCCTTCGTGTAGTATTCGTACGGCATCGCAGAAAGATGGGCCGGCTTTGCCCACCTCCCTCTCTCTACGTAGTATTCGTTCGCCCTCGCCGAACGATGGGCCATCTTGGCGGGCCACCCTCCATGTAATATTCGATCGGCTCCGCCGAGCGATGGGCAGGCTTGGCGGGCCACCCTTCGTGTAGTATTCGTTCGACTTCGCCGGTCACCCTCCGTATGGTATTCGTGCGGCTTCGCAGGCCACCCTACATGTAGTATTCGTTTGGCTTTGCCAAACGATAGGAAATTCGCGCCTGATGTGCCTTTGGATGGTTGCGCTGGAGCGCGTATGTATGACGCGAGCGCAAGGAACAGTTACCCAATTTGTCCATATGCGGACCGTCGGCTTCAATCAGGCGTGAGGATTCAGCCTTTCTCTCAATGATGTAAGTATACAATCAGTTATAGATGTTTAATGAAACTGACAATTCAGAAAAAAGTAAGGATTATCTGATTAAGTTTATAGTTAGTAAAGTTAAACGGATTATCTGATTTCGACATTAATAATTTCACGTAAATTCCTTCCAGTTTGTTTGAACGTCCGCCGCATGAATATTTTTCCTGCCAGTGGAAATAGTCATCTGTGATTGATCACCTCTTTTTTTTCACAAAAATCAGCGGATTTTTTCAGATTTAAAACAGTTAAAATACCCCGAGAATCATTATTGAATTCTTTGGAAAAAACTTGGTTGTAAAATTTTCACAGGAAAGTTCTGCGATCTTATCAACTTCTTCGTGAAAAAATCTTTGTTCTCTCACAGACAAAAATCCGATAAAAAAGAATGCGCCACGTGAAAAAGATTTTTTTGCTAAACATCTTGCATTTTCTTATGTCGAAAAATCTAATGAACAATTTTCGGGCACAATGCTCACCATGAAAGTTTTTTCTGACTATTATTTTTTCGAAATAAATTTTGTTTCTTTTCAAATTTGCTTGTTCATTCAGAGGTCTCCTGCAAATTTTCATGACTCCGTAGTGAAAAATACTTCAGCAAAAAAAATTGGGAAAAAATGAGCGTGTAGAAATTAGGAGAAAATGAGCGTGAAGTGAAGAAATCTCTCCATTTTTTTGAAAAAAGGGCTGAAATGTCCGTCTTTCTAAATGAAAAATCGTTCAAAATTTCTTTGAAAAAAAATCTGGCTGCAAAACCTCCCACAAAATTTCTCGTAAAAAATGACAAAGCAACAAGACAGAACGAAGAAAAAAAAACGAAAAATAAAGAGTCAAAATAAAAAAAATAAGCACAGAACAAGAAAAATAGAGCACATAAGCGAAAAAAAAACGGCTTAGCGGGCGAAAGCGCTGCAAAATCGAAGTGTTTATATTAGCCGCGAACAAAATGTAGAGTAAATAGATCGCCAAAACCTTGAAAACCTAAGAAATGGAGCAAATTGGTGGAAACGGAAATGAAAATGATCAGCTGTGAGGCGCCGCGCGCGACACGCCGCGCCGCGCGCAACACGCCGCGCTGCGTATCGACAACGCTGAAGAGTTGAGGCGCAGCCACCGCCGCGGATTTCTGGTCGCGCCGTTTCCATTCTTTATATATAAGATTTGTTTATTTATTTATTTATTTATTTATTTATTTATCTATTTATTTATTTATTCATCTAGTGACCGGGGGGATCGTCAACTACTTAACACACTACTAAGATTTTATCAATTTTTTTAAATAATTTTCTCCTAATTTTAAATTCATAAAAAAAGGCAAATCTAAAAAATCTTGAAAACAACACAACGTTTCTTAACAAAAGGATATAGCTTAGTGTTCGTAATAAAAGCTGTCGGATGAATTAAATGTATATTTGTGAATTCCTGTAGACCGTTCCGAGCGGGAAAACGAAATAAGATCCCTGGTTTATATTTTTAAGTAGGATATGAAACGGGGAATTTTTGAAAGTTCCGAGGTCAACTTCACAAATCAATCATAGGCGAATTTATTTGAAAAGCTCACCAGGGGAGGTGATTCGATTTTTTTCATCATTTATTGACTTAGTTGTTCATTTATTTATGTAATCACTATTTTATTTTTTCGCTTGTTTAATTGTTTGATTATTTATTTCTTTATTTTATTAGTTATTTATTTATTTATTTGTTTATTTATTCATCTAGTGACCGGGGGGGGATCGTCAACTACTTAACACACTACTAAAATTTTATCAAATTTTTTAAATAATTTTCTCCTATTTTTAAATTCATAAAAAGAGGCAAATCTAAAAAATCTTGAAAACAACACAACGTTTCTTAACAAAAGGATATAGCTTAGTGTTCGTAATAAAAGCTGTCGGATGTATTAAATGTATATTTGTGAATTTCTGTAGACCGTTCCGAGCGGGAAAACGAAATAAGATCCCTGGTTTATATTTTTAAGTAGGAAATAAAACGGAGAATTTTTGAAAGTTCCGAGGTCAACTTCACAAATCAATCATAGGCGAATTTATTTGAAAAGCTCACCAGGGGAGGTGATTTAATTTTTTTGTTATTTATTTACTTAGTTGTTTATTCATTTATTTAATCACTATTTTATTTATTCATATATTTAATTGTTCGATTATTAATTTTATTTATTTATTTATTTATTCATTTATTTATTTCTTTGTTTGTTTATTTGTTTATTCAGTTAACATTAATTTTTTACCTATTTATTTATTTATTTATTCCTCCCAGCCCGATAAATCGGTCTGTTCGGAATAAACACCTCTTTCTCTCGAAGGTTTTCACCTTCGCTCGAAAAAGCCGCTAGCGTATTGAGGTTTATTGTACCTAGGCAGTGTACAACAACGAAAATACTATCCTCGACCATTGACGAGAGTATGAAAAGAAAAAGTATGAACTCTTGTGAAACAGTACTTCTATTTATAGGTCGACTTTTGATAAAACTCTAAAACTGCTAGTACATAACAAAAACAAAACAACAACTTGGACATCCTAGAAAAAAATGCATTCGAGGATACCATAAATTAGTGAACTGCTACCAGTAAGCATAGAAACGCCGTATGTTACCCTGAAAAGAAAGGAGAAAAATACATATCAACGTATTTTCCAAACGATATTGGGGACAAGAAAACTCGTCGATGCTCAAACATGAGCGCAAAATACTGTGAAAAAAAAAACGAACTATCAACAAGATGTTGTTTAAACAAAAACTGCACCATATACAATGAACCAGTTATATCAACAGAGAAGCTGGACCACCTTGGGTAACTCTGGACCTGGCAATGTACGGCTTCATGGAATCTCCGTTAGCCCAACGCCCTCTGCGTTGCAGATCTGCTTGCGATATCCCTTCTTCGAGAGCTCTGGTTGCTCCCCCTCTTCGGAAGCTGTGCGAGGTCAGAGTGGGAATTCCCGCTGCCTCGCACATACGACGGATCTCCGAGTTGGCCGCCGCCGCAGACCAAGCTCCACCATTCGCTGCTGCTAACACGATGTCGTCGTCCCTGGAACTCAAGCGTGTCCTCAGCAAATCGTCGAACCATTCTTCTTTCGCGAGGAATACTGCTGCTCCTGCGCCTGCTTGGTCGGTCTTCGACTTATTGATGGAAATTTTCCAGCAATCGACCTCTTCCTTGAAATCTCTGAACCGGAGTCCCAAAGCTTCCGAAATTCGTAACAGCGCACAAAATAAGAACGTCAGCAGAAGTTGAGCTCTGATTTTCCTCCAACGCGGCCATTCCATATCCAACGCAGTGTCTAAAGCTGCTCCCAATGTACGTTCGAAGCAAATCTCTGTTCCCTGCTCGTTTCAGATCTCCTCTTGCCTCTGACCATGTCGTCTAGTACTGTCCACTGATGGACTTCGTCAGGCGTCCGACCTAGCCGCGTAAATGCTAGTGCCGACACAAACGAGGCTAGAGTTCTAGATGAAACCGTTCTGCTCTTTTTGGCCAAAAACACCGCAGCACTGTCGAGGTCACTGTCCATGCGCAGCTCTGGTTGCTCTCGCTGCCAGTTATTGAATTCAGAAATCAGCCGATTGTAATTTTTAATAGTGTTTTCCGCCCTGGATGAACCCAAAAGTTCCTCGATGTCTTTTCCCACGTCCTCGCCCATCTGTAGAGCTCGAACACGCAAAAACTCCGTATACCGTTGCCGTATGTCGCCGCCTGCAAGAGGGTACACCTCACCCAATATAAAAGAAACAGTCCATATCTTACTTGACTTTTTTTTTTTTTGGCTGGGACACCAAACACAAAAAAATCAAAACGAACTGCCTAGGAACGCAATTAAACCTAGAATGACTATCACACTACCTCTATCCCAAAAAAGGAAATTTTGTTCCCGGAAATACGCAGCCAAATTACGCAGCCTCTGCGTCTCTGCCCCCTGAGCCCGTTCGCCGACTTTTCTCGTCTCGGCTCCAACCTCCTCGCGAAAAAGGTGCTTTATTGCGCTCGGGTGAGCGCGCCAAAAAGGAACAGTGTTCGTGACTTGTTCAAGAAAAACGTTTCAGATCTGACAGAAGATCTGACTCGGGATGTTTTGGGTGCTGATCATGAATAAGAAATTTACCAGTCGATTAGCGAAGGTTCCCAACATTATTTTCGTTAAAAGCTTCTTATAGCGAGAAATTTTGAGGGCCAAATGCGACTCTTGGAAGTTTCCATACTGAATGGATAGACTTGGCCCGGAATTTTCTATGGTGTTAAGGCACCTGAGAATCGAGTTCAGCTCCCATATAACACACATTAACGCACAAAAAATCTGAGTCAAATCTGAGACATTTCTCCGAATCAAGTCGCATTATAGTCACACTTACCTATCCGCAAAGCTTCGATTACGCCTACAACTCCGTTCGCAGAGCAGCGCAAGGGCACCACTATAAGTCATAGTAACCATTCCGTATGAAATGTTCTTTTCTAGAATCATTTTCGGACGAGAAGTCCGAATATGCCCATCGAAGCCGCCTAGACCCACTCTGAAAGAAGTTATAGGCGTTTTTTCTCTGATTTTCGAACCTATTGTACCTTCCATAAAGCGCATTATTCTTTATGAAAATCCGGGAACGGACCTCATATTCGCGTTCAGCGCCCAAAACTACCCCCTTAGGCAAAGTTTAGGTGGAGGAACATTTCCCAAGCTTCGCGCAGACTGACAGCGTTTTGGACTTGTACGGTTTTTCGGTTGCGTGTTTCATTATATCAATAAGAGTGCTCTCGAAGCGTTTCAGAAAAACGTTCCAGATTTGACTTAAAATTTGCCCTGGGAGGTTATTTGGGGTGCTGATCATGAATCTGAGCTTCATTTGTCGTTTTTCCAAAGTTTTCGACTACATTTGTTCAAAGCTTCCCACCGGTAGAAAAAGTTGACGGCAAAATCGACTTTTGGTGATTTCCGAAATGTGGCGACAGATGTGGCTCAAATCGTTCATCTGGGGGTTATTTGGAGTGCTCAACACGAATCTGATGTCAGTTTGTCGATTTTTGGCAGCTTACGGTAGGTTACGGTGGGTATGTGATATTTTGGTCAAAGTCTCAGATTTGCCTCAAAGCTTCTATGTGCGGATTATTTAGGGTGCTGAATACGAATTCGATGTCCATTTGTCGATTCTCGAATTGTTAAGCTAGTTTTTTCCTCCTAGATGGCATTTTACCTACCTTAACCTACAGTAAACCTTAAAATTTTGACAAGCGAACCCCAGATTCGTGTGCAGCACCCCAGATTACCCCTACATACACGTTTTTAGCAGAATCCGGAAAAAAATTTTAAACACCCCCAAAAATTTCATAGAGGTGTACCCTTACCTTTTCGCAAAACGTTAAAAACGCTCATAACTTCTTTCAGTGTGGGTCTAGGCAGCTGCGATGGGCATATTCGGACTTTTCGTCCGAAAATGGTTCTAGAAAAGAACATTTCATTTGGAATGGTTGTTGTGACTTATAGTGGTTCCCTTGTTAGGGCTATATGTTAGAAGTCTGTCTTAAATAGCCACTTTGTCCAACTGTCCTTCGACGGTCAGTTTGACAACGGAGCAAAAAAATATTTTCGGTTTTCTGTTCTGAATTCTCTGTGAATAAATGTATACTGCACAGCTTTCTTCGTTCAATATCAACCCTGTAAGGCAAAAATTTTTTGGCTATCCGTATGGAAAAGTCTTTTTAATCACCCGATTCAAACACACTTATCTACCTAGTACGAGTACGGACTTCTTTCGAGAAAAAAAAGCATTTCAGCAAATTTCTTAATGTTTTTGGGTTTTTTATGCCTTTTTATGACACGGCATATGATCCCAGGTAGCTGGTTGAGTTGAACACAAAACTTAGGCAGTACTCGAACCTGCACTATATCACTTTCCGGGCGAGAGTGTTACCAGTACACCACCAAACTTGCCGAAATAAGTCCCTCCATAAAATGAATTATTGATGTTCAATTACCCGGGTAATCAGCCCTCAGAAGGCCTCAGCTTAAATGGACGGTGGTGCAATTTATTTTTATAATTATTTATTTAATTAGTTATTTATTTATTTATTTATTTATTTATTTATTTATTTATTTATTTATTTATTTATTTATTTATTTATTTATTTATTTATTACATTCAGCAGACCGCTCCAATTGAAAACTTGTCGAAAATTGATGAAAAATATTTTGTATGGGCGAATAAAAAAGAGCAATCAAAAAAAAAAGAAAAAAAAACAATCAGAATGAGAAAAAATGGTAACACTCCGGCCCGGAAAGCGATGCTATGCATGTCCTGCCTGAATACTAAGTTTTGTATTCAGCTCAACTACCTTGTGATATTTGAAAAATGAGGACTTTTATTTTCCAGCCATTCGAGGAGCTGAAGCCGAAAATCCAGATAAGCATTGAAGATCCACGAGCAGCTCTTGACGAATCCAAAGAGAAACTTGAAAAGCTGATAGCCGATCGAACTAAAGCCCTTCAGGTAGTTTTCTAGATTTTACCTTTCTGAGTTTACCTCACCTTTACTGAACTGGTTTTTTTTTCCTATAGTTGACGAGGAGGTGCATTCTCTTTACTCTAAGGAAAAAACCGGTTTCTCTTTACTCCTTCCTAATTTCATTTTCGTTCATCTATTTTAATGATTTATTGATTTTTTTTGTATACTTGTATTAATGGTCTTCTGTTTATGCACAAATTTTTTCACCATTTTATCATTTGTCCGTTGTGACACAGACTTATTTCCTCAAGCATCATTGTTTCTCATATTCTCTGTTTCGGAGCGAATTTCTTTTTCCGTTAATCGCGTGCGTCTGAGCGCTTATGCTGCGTCTCCTTCTCTCTCACACCTGCTCGCTGTCTCTCCCCTCGCTGCGCGAAAGCGCGTGAAAGAATAAAGTGAATTTGGCTCCGAACCACAGGATAAGTATGTACTTGTTCACCGACCACGCGAAAATGTGTTAGAAAAGACTTAACCTAATGAATGATTTCTCAAACATTAACTATGTCAGGAACCAGGGGTGTGCGTAAATGATAATTGAATATTCGAAGATGCCTAATCGTAAACTACGAAACCCACCGCTAATCGTAGATAACAAATAAGAGCAAGAACCGCAAATTATATATAAAAAATAGTAATCAAATAACTGTGGAAAGTACTCTGACAGTTTTGGCCGAGAAATAGCCGAGAAGCTGGCCGTTCCAAATTGAGCCTACTTTTCTAGAACCACTTTTGAACGTAAAGTCCGAGTATGCCCATCGCAGCTGCCTAGACTCACTCTGAAAGAAGTTATGAGCGTTTTTAACGCTTCGCGAAAAGGTAAGGGTCATACCCATTCAGCCACTTTCAGGTTGTTTTGAAATTTTTCTCAGGATTTTGCCAAAAACATGTTTGTAGGGGTAATCTGGGTTGTTGAACGCGAATCTGGTGTACGCTTGTCGAAAATCTAAGTTTTACTGTATGTTACGGTAGATAACATGCCATTCAAGAGACCAAACTCACCTTAATAATTCGAGAATCGACAAATGGACATCGAATTCGTATTCAGCACCCCAAAGAACCCCCGCATAGAAACTTTGAGGCAAATCTGAGGCATTGACCAACCTACCGTATACCCACTGTAATCTACCGTAAGCTGTCGAAAATCGATAAACTGACATCAGAATCGTATTGAGCACTCCAAATAACCTACAGAAGAACGATTTGAGCCACATCTGTCGCCACATTCCGGAAATCGTCGAAAGTCGATTTTGTCGTCAATTTTTTCTGCCGGTGGGAAGCTTTGAACAAATTTAGTCGAAAACTTTGGAAAAACGATAAGTGAATCTCAGAATCGTGATCATCACCACAAATAATCTCTCAGGGCGAATTTTAAGTCAAAACTGGAATATTTTTCTAAAACGCTCAGAGAGCCCTCTAACTGGAATAAATACACGCCCAACCAAAAATCCGTACAAGTCCGAAACGCTGCCAGTCTGGGCAAGGTTCGGGAAATGTATTTCCACCCAAACTTTGCCTAGAGGCCTTCTATTGTGCGCTGAACACGATTATGAGGTCGGTTTCCGGAATTCCGGAAGATTACTGTGCTTTTTGCAGGGTACAATTGGTACAAAAGTCCTACAAAAAATGCCTATTACTTCATTCAGAGAGATTCTAAGCAGCTTTGAAGGGCATATTCGCACTCTACGTCAAAAATGATCCTAGAAAATTACATGCCATTCGAAATGGTCAGTTTGGCTAATAATAGTTCCCTTGTCAGAGCCCCTTCCACGCTGTCAAATACATCCTACTTGCACTCTAAGCACCGACTATTTTTTATAATCCAATCAGTTAAATAGGAGGAGGACAGGCTGCGGCAGCAGTTCATTTCTCAAGGGACCGCGCTTCTTTCTCATATGCCATCAGGAGGAAGACGAATCATGGAGCGGACTGATGGCTAACTGGGCTGCAAACCGCTGGGGACAGTTTCTGTTCTTCTCACACGGCATCATTCACTTTACATATTATTTTCACTCAGATAGAAAAAATAATATCTTTAATCGGAGGAACTCACAAAAATGGAAACAAGTTACTTGTCACATATTCAGGCCAACGTAAGTTCCTTGCGACTTATCTCGAGCCATGTAAGTCACATGTAACATATCGACCGCATTCATAAAAATGAAAATAATTAAATTGTAACATAAAAGGCCGAAAACAAGTTACTTGTCACATATCCAGGCCTACGTAAGTTACTTGCGACTTATCTCGAGTCATTTAAGTTGCATGTAACATATCAACGGTACTCAGAAAAACAAAAACAAGCTACCCTAAACATATCCAGTTCTATGCAAGTTACTTGCGACTTATCTCGAGCGATTTAAGTTATATGTAACATATCAACGGTACCCATAACAATGAAAACAAGTTGCTTAAAACATATCTAGACCCATGTAAGTTACTTGCTACTTATCTCGAGCCACTTAAGTTACACGTAACATATCGACGGTATTCAGAAAAATGATAACAAGTTAATTGTAGCAAAAAAGGCCAAAAACGAGTTACTTGTAACATATCTAGACCCATGTAAGTTACTTGCTACTTATCTCGAACCACTTAAGTTACATGTAGCATGTCAACGGTACTCAGAAAAAATGAAAACAAGTTACCTAAAACATATCCAATCCTATGTAAGTTGCTTGCGACTTATCTCGGGCCATTTAAGTTACACGTAACATATCAACGGTACTCAGAAAAATAAAAACAATTTACTTGTAACATAAAAGGCCGAAAACAAGTTACTTGTAACATATCTAAACCTATGTAAATTACTTGCGACTTATCTCGAGCCATTTAAGTTACATGTAACATATCAACGGTACACAAAAAAAATGAAAACAAGTTACATCTAGCATAAAAGTCCGGAAACAAGTTACTTGAAGCATATCTAAATCTACGTAAGTTACTTACGACTTATCTCGGACCAATTAAGTTGCATGTAACATATCGACCATTGAGCCCCTTCGATATGTTACATGTAACTTACTTGGCCAAGATAATTCGCAAGTAGCCTAAATCGGCCAAAAAGGCATTTCCTAGGGGAGTATACGACGCACTCCTGAGCTCATCCTTCGAACAAGCGTTGCTGTTGGTTCAATTGCCCAGGTTTGATTTACTAAACCCCGAAATCGCATAGAGGCCCGAGCAGAGCGTTTTCCGCTTATCGTGGCCGCGTATTGACGCGTTGTGGGCGTCGCGTTTCGTATGCTTTGCAAAATCGTCACCCACGGTGACTATATAGGTGTAGGTTACATGTAGCACAAATGTAACTTACATGTAATATAAAAGTAAGTTACTTGAGACATGCAAGTAACATACCTTTATATTACAAATAACTTGTTTTTATTATTCTGAGAGAAGGCCTTCTGGTAAATTAGGCCAAATTGGGTTTTTTAGTTCCATTTCTGATGTCTTCTGACGCAATTAGTGAGCTTTTTCACTGGCAGCAAGCATCCAATCGCTCTCCATTGTTCGGTTACTGCTCAACACCCGCGCCTTCGGGAAATGTATTGTGTCCCAATTGAGCGCCAGCGTCCCAAAGGCGGCTCAACTCCTCTTCCTGCCAGTCTGAATGTAATGAGCAGGGACAAATCGGAAATGAATCGAGGTAAAAAACTCCAATTGCGTTGGGAAAATGGGAAATGGATGCGCTTTCCTGCCTGCCATCGGGGGTGGACACATTCACTCTAAGTCTGACTCTACAAATCCCTCGGGATAGGTTATCCCTGCTGCTTCACTATGCGGGGATTTCGAATCGATCCCTAATTAGGAAGAGCCGTCGGGAGGGCCCACCGCGCATGCAAAACTTGTGTGTGCAAGCGTCAGGCGGGGGAGGGCTGAGCAAGTCGAGAGGCAAGTAATGCGAGGGAGGAATACACAGGAGGTAGACCTTCATGGGGGGGGGGCGAATTTTGAATGTAATGAGGGGTGGCGAAAGACCAACGATGAGGTCTGATGAGAGCGCACCGCCTAATCCTTTCCCACGAAATTGAAGACGAATTAATTCCTCGTTCTTGCTGACGCTTTCGGCATCATTTTTGGCCCCACGCAAGACCGGAATTAGCGGGGGAGGGATGTCGACACTCCAAAGAGCTGCTTATTAGCAATCCAGTGGATTCAAAACTATTGAATGAAGTCTTAAGAGAAATCTCTAACGCTTCTTTTCTTTAAAGGCAGTGTCCACGATGATCTTCGGTTTTGAGATTTATCGCTAAATCGATTGTTTGGCCCCGGGGTAGGAGTGAAATGACGAAGAAATCGAGAAAAACGCACCAGAACGGCACGAAATCCTTTACTCTCACCCCGACTCTATACTCTCACTGGAACTGTTCGTTGTGACAAGGAAATCTTCAGTGGACCCGTGTTTTGCAATTGTCTGCTTTCTGTTGCTTCGTACTTTATTTCACTCCCAAAACAAGTACTGTTTTGCCTAAAATATTCTTCCATTTTTGATAAGCCCCATTTTTCATCGGTGACAACCACTGTGAACATGTTCATCCAATCGGACAACTACCCCAGGCCGAAGAATAATGTCACTGAAATAAGGCGTTTTAGTGCGTTTTTTTGCTGTTTCTTCGTAATTTTAGTAACGCTTGGTTGCCAACGCATTGTTTTGAATGGAAAATTCGGGAACGAAAATCATTGTGAACACTGCCTCCAAGAGGCACCACTATTAGCGAGGTGTCGGAAATCGGAAGACCAAACCATTAGAATAGTTTGAAAGATTATTTTGTCGAAAATATCCGATTTTTTTTTACTGCGAATTCAAAAAATCGAATAAAGAAAAGTTGGTTGAAAAAACCTTTCTGACAGCGTAGGTAGTTTTTTCTTCCAGGTCAACTAGTGCTGATTCAGAAACATTTTTTACTGCTCAAATTTTTCTTTAATTCTTCTGTTTTTGGTTCAACTTTTTTCAAAAAACCTTTGGAAACATCGGAATTCAATATTGGCTCAAATCACTCAGCGATTTGTTGAGGAGCCCAGGAATATTTTTCCTGCTCAGAAATCATTCGAAAGTTAAAATTTTTAGTGTTCTTCAATCAATCGATTATTTTATTTAATGAATATTCGATTTGTCCGGCAGATTATGATAATTCACTCGCTTTTTTGAAGATTTTTTTTTCTTTTATCCCGAAAGTTTCATTCGAAAGAAAACCAGTTCGGACGGATTTCATCAAACTGTTCATTCGAAATTTCCAATAGTTCTTATTGTGAAAGAACCTGAGAAAAAATTATAAAGCCTTACCTCTCGTGACCATATTCGGAAAACCATTCAACAGGTAATTTCGATAACATTCAATTTTTCGAAAATACAATCAGCAATTATTAATTATAAACTGTATATATATATATATATATATATATATATATATATATATATATATATATATATATATATATATATATATATATATATATATATATATATATATATATATATATATATATATATATATATATATATATATATATATATATATATATATATATATATATTCGTGATTCTATTTATCCCGTAATTCGCTGGGTTGTGGAAAAAATTATTCGAATTCCTCGTTCAATCGAAAATTAACAAAAAAACTGAATACCTGAAAATCTTTGTCTCATTACTGTGTGGATTTCGCGCGTTTCTGCGGGGCGAGGGGAGGGACAGCGAAAAAGTGCGTGGGAGAAGGAAACGCAGCATATGCGAGCAGCCGCACGCGCTGAACGAAAATAGATTTCATTCCGGAAAAGAAGGTACACATATGCGCCGAACAATACACTCTATTATGCACTTAATCATAATTATAACATCAGTATGGATCCTTAAGAGACTTTGCGTTCCCCATTGGAGATTGGCGCAAACTCGGTGCACCTGTAGGTTGGCGCAAATATATGGCACCGAGTTTGCGTCAACCTTGGATGCATTTAATTTTGAAAATGATGTATCAAATGATTACACCCATCTCAGCGATTGCTCGACTAACTGCGGACAGAGCGAGCGATCGCGTCGCGGCACGATGCAGTAATTTTGTTAGAAAAGTGAGCTTGTACCGCTCGCCTCACCTCTTCCCAAAGATTCAGACTACGCGCCGCGACGCTCGAAGTGTCCGACAAAACCCTGAATCTGGTCGATCAAAGAACAATATAGGGTGCGATGGTTATTTTCCTTCACGGTAAGAAATCAGTAGCCAAACTTAATCTTTAGAGTTCATTAAAGGTCCTCTATCGATTGAATCCTCTACAGTAGTCCTTCCGAATGAGACATCCCGCCCACGCGGTCGGCGGGCGTGTTGAGCGGCCGACGCGAAAGCGTTTACCGGACGAATCTCCTCAAAACTGTTAGCAGCTACATAGCTGGGACAATATCCACTATGTGTCTCGTATTCCTGATAATGATAATCGGTTAAGAGGTTCTAAAAAATGCCTTGGAGACTTCCGCGTTGACGGAAGGTGTCACTCAGACAAACCTATTGATTTTTACGAAAAAAAAAACCGATAGTTATAAAAAATCGTTAAAAATCCGTGGGGGGATTTCTGTTGACAGATTATTCTCGAAAAATCATGACTGACAAGTTTGACCATTATATGTCTTGAATAAGCTGATACACCATTACACTGCTAAGGTTGACTGATGAGGTCCAGGGGTTTGTCAAAGCCCGCAGTTACTGTGCTTCTCTGGGCCAAATTCCGGTGCGCGATCGCGTCTGGACACGCTTTGCGGCCGGACGCTCCCGAGGCGGAAGCGTTTCCAGCAGCGCAGCCGCCGATCTGTTTACTCTAAGTGGGTTTTGGAGACTGGAAACCAAAAAAGTTGGAGAAAACTGTATCAAAAAAGCCACGTCGAGCCGGCTTCGGCGCTAGAAAAGCTTCCGACTCGGAAGCGTGCTTCCGTAAAGCGTGTCGAGACGCAATTGCGGACCGGAATTTGGCCCAGAGAAGCACAGTACGTGTACACCTTACTAGGGAGTGACTAGGCCTGTTTGCTGGAGCTACGCATGTAGTTATGTTTTTCTGATCGAACACCTACCGGTGGCTTGTGAAAACTCTATTCTAGCTGCCCAGATAATATAAAAAGTTATTTTTTTAACAAAATTCAAAAAATTACCGTCTATAATACGTATATAGTAAGCGACCTTGTAGAAAAAGCTGGCAAACTTACATATTTTCAGAAACTCACTCGAGCTGCTGAGGGATCTGCTCGATTTTACACCAACTACGATGATTCTCAAGTATGTCGATTCTAATTTTTTTCCCCAGAAATAGCAAATGTTTCACGTGATATAGCACTTCCTCTCCAGGAAATGCACTGTTTGTCTATTTTCAGCTCACCATGCCACGCGATGAGTCTGTCTGCACAAAGTTCGAGCAGCTACTCAATGAATCAGACGTGCGTGAGGCATCGAACTCAGCTGCTCGCACCTCTGGGGTACACGTGAGCATCGAATCATACAGATGTGGTAAGCTTCGACTAAGGCATTTTCGCCCAACCGGAACTGCCTCCAAAAAAGTATAAATAGCCATTCAGATCCAAAAGTAATTCGCGACTTCAGCTGGACAGGAGCTGAGAACGTAGAAAAAACTATGGCAGAGAACAAGAGGTGAAAAGACATAACATTTCTTACCATAACTTATCATAACACAACAAAACATATTATAGCCCGAAATCGTGCAATAACATGACCTAATACGATATAACTTATCCTGATGTGGCACAGTATAATGTAACGAAACATAAGATAGCTTGATATCACCTATCACAAAATAGCGTAGCGTAGCAGAACATCACATCGCATCTCATCGACACCACAATAGTGGCCATATCTTTTGCGTTTTGGGCGAAGAAGACGCAAAAGAAACTGTTCAAAGTGGTCCATTCAAGAATCTGAGGAGTTATTTGGAACCAGCATTTAGAGCTCTTTCTTTTGAGCCCTCACATGTCTTACTCTGTAACAAAGCATATAGGCATGACACAATCAATCGAGTGCGCAAAACGCGAAGGCGGATCTGGGGTCGGAGGATTGAATACGTTTATATTACCATCGTGTATGTCCTGGTGAAACTTTCACAAGATCGATTTTAGTGTGCTAGCGGAGGTTAGGTACCGTAATCTTTGCAGTGAAATTAAAGCCATTGGGAGTGTTGGCTGCGGGCAAAACAACTGAATGGACGGCGACTAATAATTTTTAAACCCTCATAATCCCTTATGGGCTTTTTGAAGAGGTTCACAAACAGGCCGGGGGCCGGATTCATCAACGATAAAACCGTGGTTTTAGGGTATAATTTACTCCGCGGGGTAAATTTTTGCAATTCATCAAAAAATAAACCCCAATTTTTGGGGTATATATGGGAGTATCCGATACATACATTTGGGGTTTATTTTGGGGTATGGAGTGGAGTTAATTAAACTCGGGGTATAAATTACCCCAAATTTCGTTGATGAATCCGGCCCCAGGTGTTATCACAGCAGAGGGGGGGGGGAGGACAACTGGCTATCGCACTTGGCCACGCCCATTTTTTCGGTGCGGAAACCAATTTAGAACACCAACCCGTGTTTTCCTCTCCTTCCAAAATCAGTACAGCCGTTGCGGCACGGAAAAATGGGCGTGGCCAAACGCAACAGCCATGTCCCCCCCCTATAGCGATACACCAATTCCTAAAGTAAGTTTCGGACTCTGTAGCGCCCCATTTTATTAGAGTGCAACGGTCCGTCCCTCCATACCCATAAAAAAACACATGGAGCAATAAAAAGGTGAAAAAATATCAGTCGCCGTCAAATTAGTTGATTGGTCTGCAAAAAACAGCGGCTGAGCATTTATTTTCACGGCAGAGATTACGGTACCTACTCTCCGCTAGCACACTAAAATCGTTCCTCTGAAACTTTCTGAAAGGATTTTGACTGAATCAAAGAGATATGAATTTTGATTTTTCCTGTTCTCAAGTATCCATATCTTGGTCACTTCTCTGGCCACGTTCTCAGCTCAAATGGGAGCAATCAACCTGAGAGTCGGCCCGGAAAACTCGATTTTCACCATGTTCAGAGAAGCCACAACAGCGTTTTTTTTCTTTTTGACGCCTCGGTAGACACAATCATCGTTTTTCTCTCGGACGCAAATCATCCCAGATTCAAATTGCGCTTAGTATAGACTTCTTTGCAACAGAAACAATCGGTCTAGAGACATTCCCAGCCTAGGGGCACCCCGGTTATTCCGGCTCAAAACGACCAGAATGACTTTCGTCCCACTTTCTGTTCAAACGAGAGCAATCGAAAATGGGGTTCTACGGATTGGGATGTTGCAGTTCTTACTTGGAGGAGCGTAAAGGCATCGTACGCGCTGAAAATCATGTTTCGTTTTTAAGCGTTTTTGAGTTGTTAGCCCCTATAGTGACTAAAGGTAGCGAAAAGCCCGCTCAAAAACGTTAACTTTTCAAGAAAAAACGTTTTGAAGAAACTTCTGAAGATCATATGAAATTCGCGCCGGCATCGACTCGGGATAGTTACGCGGAGGGCGCAAGGAACAGTTCTACAATTCGTCCATTGGCGCAGCGTTGGAAGCAATCGCTCATCGTGTGACGAGAAATTTCCAGTCGATAATGCCACTTTCGTCCGACGGTGCGTCAGCGTCCAGTGACATGTCCTGTACTTAGCGACACGACGTTCTGCTCAAATATTGCGAAAGTGCCAAATGACTGACGGAAAGGCCTGCCCCTTTTGACGGAATTCCTTACTTTCCACTTCCTCTATGCTAACAATGGTACGTTTTTGAGCAGCCAAGCTCGTTGTACGTTCTCACAGGGGCCTGAGGAAGGGATTGAGCATAAAAAATGGAAAGTGGATCTCAGCGCGTACGATGCCTTTAACCAAAAAGCTTACTAGCTCTCAGGTTGATTGGTCCAATTTGAGGCGAGAACGTGGCCATGGAAGTGACCGAAATATGGATAGTCGAAAATGGGAAAATCTGAGTTCATATCTCTTCGACTCAGGTAAAATCTTTCCAGAAAGTTTCACTAGAATATACACAATAGTTATATAAACCCAGTCAATCCTCCGACCACAGCTCCGCTTTCGCGTTTCCCGCACTTGATTGATTGTGTCATGCCTATGTGCTTTGCTGCAGAGGAAGACATGTGAGAGCTCAAGAGAAAGAGCTCTAAATGCTGATTCCAAACATCTCGTCAGATTCTCGAAAGGATCAATTTGAACTGAGTTATGAGAGGGGACACAAAAAACTGGTCCCCCCAAAACGCAAAATATATGACCAGTATTGTACGTGAAATAACATAACGTGACAATATGACATAACATCGACCTAACATAATAACGTAACATTTCATCGATGTAACATAACATAGCCCAACATAAGGTAAGACAGCATAACGTATCATAATGTAACACAATATATCGAAGCGTGACCTTACATAGCATAGCAGGGCTGTGCGTAATTACGAATTACGGTTTACGATTTACGAATTACGGGCGTTTTTGGCAATTTTTTTACGATTTACGATTTACGAAATTTGAGACCAAAATCGTAACGAATCGTAACAAATCGTAATAAAACGCGGAAACGCGGTTAAATGAGCAATTCCAATCTGCGGTCTAGTACAAATATAAGTTTAACACGCCCCTAATATTTGATTACTCTTCAAATTTTCAATTTTCGGTGAACCCGTACCCTTGCATGCCCGGCCGGTCGAAGTCAGCAGTAGGTCAATCATAGAGAACTATAATTCTTGATAACGAGCTTTAGGCATGACCAATCGCTCCCCTTCTCACTCTGACGGACCTAAACTTTTCCTTGCCCCAAGCCGAGCCAGGTCGGTAGCTTCACAGCTATTTACTTCCATGGAAGGCTCTTGTCACATGATGAACACTAGGGACGCAGACCTTTGGCGGAGCTGCAGTCTATATCGGACCAAAATTTCGGTCCGCAGTTGCAGACAACCGCTGTTGCAACACTTACTACAAATAGAATCATGCTGTGACCGCGAGGTCCTGACATGATTGATATTCGTCCCAGCACCACTATCTTCTAGCTCTCTGTAAACTTTTAAAGCGGTCGGCTGCAGCTGCGGACAGCAATTCCAATCCCACATTAATAGATAGTAAATATGGGGCTCGGCTCTAAAGACCTGGCTGGCTCATGGGGCGAGTAAAGGTTGGAACCCATTCTATACTTCGTTGCAGAATTTTGCGGAGATTTCAAAAACGACCTTCCCCACGCATTCATCTTTACCGGTTAAAAGATACAAACAAAGAAGTGGAACTTCGTGAATTCAAATCTGCCGGAGAATCGGGAAATAATTTTTCTAACCTGAAAACATTAGTCGACTAAGATTTTTACGGGGACTCCCAAAATAACCTTTGATGTCTATCGCCAGAGGTTACGAGAGAAGAGGTGGTGATTTCAAATTTTGGTTCGAAACATTTCTAAGAAATTATGGCTGCAGAGTCTCCTACTTTTTCAAAGAAGTTCTCAAATGTTTTTATAATGAGGAGCAAATTCTGAACGCAAAAGAAAAGAAGATGAAGAACCTAGTTTTTGAAAGCGCAGATTTAGAGGGAGCCCTCAACCTTTTGCATTTCAGAATCCTAAGCAACTTTTACCACTCAGACTGCCGTCTCCATCTCAACAAACTTACGCTTATGGGGAGGAACGCCTAGAACTCCGTTCAGAGCAATGCTTTACAAATATAGAGAGCAGACTCGTTTTCCGCGTCAAGAAGTGGTTTTGTAAATGTATATCCCCTTTGAATGGCCACCTTATCCAAGCATCCTTCCTTAATAGGTTAAGGCTTAAACTATCCAACCGTAAATTTTTCCTCATCACAGTGTTGCTCTCATTGGCTTCAACTGAACAATGTTTTTAAGAGCGATAGTTCCCTATGCTTTCGTGTTCAAAAGTTGTGCGAAACCTGGCATAGGTGTGATACTTAAATGAACTTAGAGTTTCCATTTTGTCTATTAAAGTCGTTCCTACCCCGCGTATGTGCTTAATATTTCTTCAAGTGCTGCTCTAAACATGTCACTTTGAAACCCAACCTCCAACCTCCTTCGATATGGAAACACCTCATCACTGAAATGCTACGGTGTTTCCACATCGAATGAGGTTTGGGTCATGTGTGGGCTTATTACTCATTATGAGTTACGATTTACGAATTACGATATACGAATTACGAGGAATTTCAAAAATTACGATTTACGATTTACGAAATTACAAAAGTCAGTTACGCACAGCCCTGTAGCATAGCATTCCACAGCATAACAAAAATAACATTATTCAGCGTGCACTTATGTAGGCTAAAATATCATAGCATAACATTGACGCTACGTAGCATTGCATAACACAGCACAACATGCGACATAACAAGACAGGTGTGTAATACCCTCTTTGTAACGGAGTGCTCGAACACATGGTCCGCGACTAGCCCTCTTGTGGCCCTCTACTGTAATCTACGCGTTTTCGGCCGACCCCGTTGAGCGATCAATTCGTCCCTGCCGTCTCTCAACTACCCAACGGGTTGGGCCAAGAAAGCGTTGGTTACAGTAGAATAGGGCCAGTAGAGGGCCGGTGGCGGACCATGAGTTCGTGACAGAGTATACATTTCGTGACAGGATTTCAGGGCCGACGAGACGATGAGACATCAGTTTATTGGCACCTATAGTGGTGTGACACGAATGTATCCAAGTGAGGGCTTTTACCAAAATTCAGTACATATATTCAAATAGTGCATACAGCCATTTTGGTCAGTCAGAGGTCACATTTTGTTTTTTTTTTCAATAATAACTTCTTTTCATACTGAACCGATCTTCACGAAACCTTCAGTGATATTGTAGGCACATGTTTCCAGCTTTTTGTGCTAAATTTGGCGCGGTGAATGGAACGTTTGCGAGCGTACACAATAACTAACCGAAATTCGCCATAAGCTATTTTTCGGAATTTTTTTTGTTTATTCTTAATTTATTATTTTTCGCAATTCGCCCCTGAATCTTGATCATTATAGGTACTCATGGATTTTTATTCTGTGTGTTTATGAACATAGTTTCATACTATTAAATTTTCATCTTTGAAATTTTAAGTTGCTAATGAATATTTTCATTTTATCGATTGAGAGGGTTTGTTAAGAGGCAAAGTTGAAATTCACAACTATTTGCACAAATAGCTACATCACCCCTGAAGGTTTCATGAAAATTCATGAAGTTCAAAAAAACCAAAAGGTGATATTCGCCTGACCATATTTGGATAATCCCTTTTCGAATTCTATGCTTTCAAAGGACGCTATTGGCGAACCGAACCCTCGCCAATCACCATCGACCTGTTCGACCCCAAGTTCCGGCCATGGTTTGTGAACGCTGAGTCTGCGCCCAAGGATATCGTCTTTCTGATTGATTAGTACGTCTTTTTTTATATTTTTGAGTTCAGAGTTGTTTCGATTAAGATTTGCACAACTTCTCAGAAAATCGTGGAAATTTTTGAATTATTGTCGTGTCATTCATGGTTACACGTCCAGCAACCATAGCGACAAAGCGGTGCAGAACAATTTTAGGGCGAAATATGTGGCTAAGGGCATGGAGATTTCGAAAGAAAATCGCTCACCAGGGAAACCATTTTAGTGTAGTCCTCGGTCGAAAAAGTGAAGAACATAGCGATTTTGCCCAAGTTACGAGTAGTAATAATTGTGAGTTGCTTTGTCCTAACTTCAAATCCGAAAGAGGTATGAGCTCGAAACGAGTAAAAGTGGTAAAATGACGTTCCACCTAATGTATTCTACCTCAGAAGTTCAAGGCACTGAAAACCGCACTCATATTCGTGTGCATCGCCCCTAAAAACCTCTTTGGGCACGATTCTAGCAGGAAAAAAATCGTCCTGTGGACCACCAAAATGGGACTAAGCTACCCCCTGGGGTTCCGAGGACCAAGAATTTCAAAACAAATGTTGCCTATGAGGTTCACTGGAGTGCTGAACTAGGAAATGGGGCTCGTTTTTTAACTTCTGAACGACTACAGTGAGTTTAGGCGAGTAAGGTACCCTTATAGCTACCGCGAGGAAAAAGGAAATTGGTTATTATATTTGTGTTCAGGGCCGCAAATAACCCCTAACCCCTATGAACTTATCAGAAACTTCGAAATCTCGGAGTCCGAAAGATTAAGACAAGCATGCCCGATTACGGGCCAAGGTCATACAGGCCATAAAACGGCCAATGTCTCACCGTCGACTGCGTAACACGCGCTGCGCGACCGCACGTGCGTCGGAAGCAGACGAGTTTTGGCCGCCGCGCGATTTCGGCCCGCGCGCGGCGGCCAAAACTCGTCGCGCGGCGGCCAAAACCCGTCTGCTTCCGACGCGCGTGCGGTCGCGCAGCGCGTGGTACGCAGTCGACGGTGAGACATTGGCCGTTTTATGGCCTGTACTTCTGTAGGCTGCGGCGGCCCCAGATCAAACACACCAATTTTCGATCGATAGTTGTGCGTTGTTGATCGCGAAATGCTGATTGTACTGCAAAGAATGTTGAAAATCATGTAACGCGTTGCATACTGGGGGACACATTTTTCAACCTAATACTTCGGTCTATCTTCCTAACCGTAAGATTATACTGCGCTGCAAAATGTTTGAATAACATTTAGGTTGGGATTGGAAAGCCGAACACAGGCATTCCACAAGAAATCGATGAGAAGGGGATTCGAACCCTGGTATCACGCCTATGAGCCTGGACCAGCCACCACTACACCAAGAGAGCTTCTTTTCGGATAGAATAGGCATGGCTTCTCTAGCGCCTCGGTTTTGGGTGTTTCCGACTCTTGTGGTGGGTAACATTAGGGAGAACATCATTTTACCACTGCAGCCTATCATTTAGAGCTTGTAACTTTTTCAGATGAAGGTTTAGGCTGGATTCATTCACAATTTCGCTGATCGTTGCATGGGCATTCTCGGTATGTACTTCTCTTTGCTAACCTACGACTACGCTAAAAATGGTTTCCATTGTATACTTGTTATCCGAAGGTAATTCCTCGGATAATGGATCGATTCAGATAATGCCATTTTAAATTTACCGGATATTGGTTCGATTCAGATAATGCGTTTTTTCAAATTTTCGGATAATGGATCGATTCAGATAATGCCATTTTTCCAATGATTCGGATACGGATATCCGTCGGATAATTCCGGATAAATTTCGGATATTATCGGAACAAACCTCGGGCAACACACAAACACACACACACACACACACACATACACACATACACACCCACACACATACACACATACACACATACACACATACACACGTACACACATACACACATACACATACACAGATATACACACATACACACATACACACATACACACACATACACACATACACATATACACACATACACACATACACACATACACACATACACACATACACACATACACACATACACACATACACACATACACACAAACACACGTATGTACATACATACACACATACACTCATACACACACATACACACATACACACACACACACACACACACACTTACCGACATTTAACCTAAAATGAACCGATTTTTATCCGTTTTTATCCGATTTTACGCAAATTTTATCCGTTTTAACCGGTTTTTATCCGATTTTTATCCTTTTTATCCGATTTTATCCGATTTTACGCAAATTTTATCCGTTTTATCCGGTTTTTATCCGATTTTTATCCGTTTTATCCGATTTTATCCGATTTTATCCGATTTCACGCAAATTTTATCCGTTTTACCCGATTTTTATCCGTTTTATCCGATTTTATCCAAATTTTTGACTCTTCGGATAATGGTTCGATTCAGATAATGCCGATTTTAAATTTCCCGTATATTGGTTCGATTCGGATAATCCGTGTGTTCAAATTTTCGAATATCGGATTATCCGAATCTCGGATATCCGGTCGGATATCCGAAATGGAGTGATTCGGATACTAAGTATATTCCATTGTCAGAGATTCAACTTTCGGTGCTGGCGGCTAGCATCGATCCACCAAACTATTTTCTGAACTACTGTCCATGATTACAAATTTTTATTTTACTGTAAAAAATTTTAGCTCGGGCAGTGTCAAAGGACCAACGATGCACCTCATCAAAATCACTATGATGTACATACTGTCAACATTGTCTCCAAATGACTACTTTTTTGGTAGGTTTACTGGATTTACCCCACATTCCTGTCGGAAGAACTTTGCATAGAAATTGCACAAATCTGGCCGCGAAACGCCCGCCTTCCGCGAAATAGCATCGATCTGGCCGCGAAACGCCTTCTCCATCTCAATAGACAGGCCCTAGCCGACTCTCAGCCCCGAGCCGCTCTACATCTCTGCTCGTTCTCCCAATCTGCGTGTCGGCTTCTGTTGCTGTCCGGGCTCCTTCAGTCCGCCCGAACAGCAACAGCAGTGGCCCGGACATTGGGAGGGCGAGCGAAACTGTCTGGCAGTTCCAATCCCTGTTCGTTGTAGCTTGGGGCTAAAAATAGCCTGAGGGGGTTCTCGACAAAGACCGTATTTAGGTGTATTTTGCTCTCTAAAAAAAGCAACTGTGTTGTTTCAGGTGTCTATTTCAACTCCGTGTTCGCTCCAATTCTGTCCTGTGCGAACGGCACTTTCCTTCCTGCCACGACCAGCAATAAGAAGGTGAAGAATTGTTGTTTTGTATGCATCCTTTCTAGGCTGATTACATATGCATGAGGGTTGCACCTGAAGTAAGAATTGGAACTAGCGAATTATCGACCCCGCATAATTGACGACCTGCCCGCGTTCCCTCATAAGAATTGCAAATTTTCCATCGTCCTTCTAGGACGAATTTCAGAAACAGCACCAAAAACCTCACAACGAAGCATTTATGGGGATTTTAAAAAAAAGTGCCCGAAAATCTCTTTGAAAAATCCAGCCATCCTCAACAAAATGTCTCGACAAACAAGCCCTTCCCTATGCCAATTGTCTACATTAGTCCCTCCTCTACGAGTGACAGACGTCGTGAGCGCACTACTCAGGAATTTTCAACAAATTCCTATGTGGACAACTTTGTTTTTGTGCATCCGCGCTTCTTCTTGTCTCAAGAGTGCGCCGCCGCTGAAAATTTAGGACCATCACCCATCCTACTTGAGATCGGATGAGACAGCTGTTTATGGTGGAGAGGGACCAATCGAGCCTTGCGAGCCTCACAATGAAAGCCATTATAGAGTAGTCAGAGGTTAGCCGAATTGCTACGAGTATTAAGAACTGTGACTCCAGCATTAACCTATATCTGGAAAAAAATCATAAGCTCGAATACCTAATGTAACCTATCACAACAGTCCGAAAACCCGAAAACGGACCCCATATTCGTGTTCAGCGCCCCCAAAAAGCCCGGGGTACAGTTTTTTCGGACGGGAAAAAAATTGAGCTCTAGACACCCAAAAAAGAGATGCAGCGAAGGTCGAAAAAATTCTCACCAAAAACCTTGCCAAGGGGATTGTTGGGGTGCTAGACCCGAAAATGAGGTCTGTTTTCGATTTCAGGAGCAATAAAGGTATAGCTACTGTCAGACACTGCAATCCCCCGTGAAATTATAAATGGCCCTCCTATTTGTGTTCAGCGCTTATAATAACCCCTGAGGACTCACCAAAAATTTTAAATCCCATAGTTCGAGAGATTTGGACGAGCATGCGCGATTGCGGGCAAGGGCTATACTTCGCTAGGCCGTGGCTGCCGCAGCTCGAGAACATCGATTTTCGATCGATTGCTACACGTTGCTGATTGCGGGAAGACCTGTGCGGACTATCATAATCTACAAATGTCGGTTTCACAATTTTCTAGAGAGATATGCAAGTTATCCAGAGTTTCAAGAAATAGCCTTTTTTGGGAACACAATCCTCAACTCTGTGTTAGGTTATACTTCGCTGCAAAATGTTCAAATAAGAGTCACGATACGATTTAGAGGCATCGTCATAGCTTCGTTGGGTGGAGCCATGTACTCCACCAACCTTCACCCCTGGGCAGGTGAAGTGGGGAAGCTTCACCATTGAGAAAACCTTCGACGACCGGTGAAACGCCCCGAAAAAGAATGAAGGTGACCCAACACTCATGCAAGTCATTTCCAAGATTGAGTGGGTGTCACTGCCGGTTTTTCGTCCATAACTTTTTTACCCTAAGAGATAGCTTTTTGGTGAAGGTTGTTTTCGGAATCCCCATAAAATTCTGCATCGAAAAGCGTTTTCAGATCTGAAAAATACGTTCCTCTTCTACCGCCGATTTCAGTTTATGAAGTGCATTTTTTTTCGCCTGAAATTATCTGTTTTTCGTCCATAACTTTTTTGCGCTCAAAGATAGACCTCTAGTAAAAGTTGTTTTTGGAATCTTGATGAAATCCTGCGTCGACTAGTGTTTCAAGTTTGGAAAAATATTTTCTCGATCCTTCAGCCTAACTCATTTTACGTAGCACCAGTTTTTCGCCTATAACTCTTCAACCGTTTACGATAGGGTTTTGGTAAAGGTTGTTTTTGGAATCTACGTGAAATTCTGCGTCGAATGGTATATCGGGTTCCTAACTTTGCTTGCTCCATAAGCCAGCCAGGTCGGTGGAGCCGAGCTCCATAGTTATCTCCATAGGGTGCTCTCGCCTCTATGGTGAAAATGAGAGAAGTAGAGTTCTCCTGGAGCCTACAACGGGGCTCGGCTCCACCGACATGGCTGACTTATGGAGCAGGCAAAGTTAGGAACCCGGTATATCATTCGACGCAGAATTTTACGTAGATTTCAAAAACAACCTTTACCAGAGTACTATCTCCAACGGTTAAAGAGTTATAGGCGAAAAACCGGTGTTTCGTAGAACGATTTAGGCTGAAGGATCGAGAAAATATTTTCCCAAACTGTGAACATTAGTCGACGCAGAACTCCATCGAGATTCTGAAAATTTCTTTACCGAAGGTCTGTCTCCGAGCACAAAAAAGTTATGGACAAAAAAAATGATAATTTCTGGCAAAAAATGCACTTTATAAACTGAAATCGGCTGGTAGAAGGGGAACGTATTTTTTAAACCGAAAACGCTATTCGATGCAGAATTTCATGGAGATTCCGAAAACAGCCTTTACCACAGGGCTATCTTTCAGGGTAAAAAAGTTATGGACGAAAAACTGATTGCTTTTGGTGAAAGAAACGTTACTTCATAAATTGAAATCGGCTGAGAGACTGGAGACGTATTTTTCTCAAATTGAAAACATTAATCGACGCAAAATTTTATGAAGATTTTGGGAACAGCTCAGTTCAAAGATTCGTCTCAGAGGGCAAAAATTTTTTGAGCGAAAAACGGGTAGTTTTTCAGAAATCGCTTGGAAATTTTTTCCGAAAAAATTTTGACTCCAAGACAGCTCGAAGGAAATTTTTCATGACCTAGGCAGATCACTTCATAAAGAATAGTGAATTTCGAAAGGAGGTCATCTAACGAAAAAAATGTTTCAAAATTAATGGTCAAAAACAAAAATATACTGATTGCAAAAAAGAGGATTGAGAAAACGTCAAATTTCGAAGTTGCAAGTCTATAGGGAACCTTCACCATTCCTCACTCAGGTATCCTAAACAACCTTAACCTCTCGGACCGCTGTCTCCACCCCAACGAACCTATGGGCATCGTACGCTCAGAGAACTGTATATTATTTTTTCATGCTTTTGTGTAGCTTGGCCTCTCTAGTGAACAAAAATGTTGAAAGGGCCCATGAAACCCCTTCATTCGTAAAGAAAAGTTAATTGGAACACATTGTGAGTATGAATTTGAATTTCGGGGCCAGATTCGTTTTTGAAGTTTTTCTGCATTTGGAAGCCTCGTCACTGTTATTCTTCAAAGTTTCTCTGCTTGTGGAGCTTGTGCGGTATTTGTTTTCCATGTTGCTTGACGGTCGCGTCAACATTCTATTAAAAAAGTGCTAGATGACTGGTGAGAACTGATGGCGGATCCCCATCTTTAACCTCTCCCAACCTCAAAACCCTACGTTTTTGAAGCGCCGAAGTTTACCAGTGTGGTCTACCGGGCTCATTCATGAAATTGAACCTGAACAATGCAAATTGGTTTTGAGCGCCAGCGATGCCTCTAAGGTCAAATATGTACTTTCTGCAAAATGCAAAAGTTTTGTCATGGAGAGGATTCGAACCCTAGTGTAACGCCTGTGAGCCTAGCCTCGTCACCGTTACACCCCGAACGTTCCGTTTCATGCTCCAGTTCCAGATAAAGGAGGCAGGGCATCGCTAGCCGACGAGGATTTCGCACTTTTTTTCACTTCTGGCTTATAACTCCTCTTATAACTCTCCATAAATGTGCGCGGCAGGTAATTTGGGTGGTGAACATGAATATATTGTCCGTTTTCGGTTTTTCCGACTTCTAGGGTAGGGTACACTAGGTAGAATGTCATCTTAATACTGCAACCGATAGTTTCTGGTTACAACTTCTACAGATATAGGTTCAGGTCGAAGTCACTCACAGTTTTTCCGACTCGTAGCATGGGCATTCTCGCTATTAGCTTCATTTTGCTCAACTCCCACAATGCTGGTTTCCCTTGTCACTAGAAGCCTGAACTCGGAAAAACAGGTTTTAGGATCACCAAATGAGAGTTATGGTTTTTCACCACAGTTTTTTTCTTCAGATTTTCTTCGAACGCCTTGGAGAAATCGAAGAGAAAGATCAAGCTCATGTCTCGCCACCGCTACGATTCTCTCTGGATACACTACGAGGGGTATGGAATTTCATAGCAGTCTATGATGGCCATGTTTGGGAGCTCTTCGTCTTATTCGTGCGATCGACCTCCAGCAAAAACCAAGGGTGTCTCCGGAACCTGCGAAGATCTTGCATGAGATCCACCCTTCACTCCTCGCATGATCGGTTATTTAAAAAAAAAAATTTTATTTTTTGAATATATTAGGTTGATGAAAAGTTTTCAGACTTTTCTCGGCTTCTCAATAAAAAACTTTTGTTTCAAAAACTAACAAGGCTCACCCAACAAAATAATTACCATCATATTCAATGATCCTTCGACACCGATTGGGCAGATCATGAATTACCAACGCTTAGAATTCTGCCTGCTTGGAGTCGAAGTATTCTTTTGATGCCATTTTGACTTCGTCATCGTTAGCGAACTGTTTTCCATCCAGGAAGTGCTGCATCGAGCGGGACATATAGTAGTCGGAAGGGACAAGATCTGGGCTATATGAAGGGTGAGGAAGAACTTCCCAGCCCAGGGTCAGCAGTATATGTTCGCCTCCTTGACGACAATGCTCGGCCACACGTATCTCGGATAACCCAACATAAACTGGAAAGTTTTTCCTTACCCTCCATGCAGCCCAGATCTTGCCCCTTCCGACTACCATCTGCTTCGCTTGATGCAGCACTTCCTGGATGGAAAACTGGTCACTAACGATCACGAAGTTAAAATGGCCTTATAAGAATACTTTGAATCGAAGCAGCCAGAGTTCTACGCGTCGGGAATTCATGATCTGCCCAATCGGTGGCGAATGGTCCTTGAACTTGATGGAAATTATCTTAGAGATTGTATAACAAGAAGATCTGGCAGCCTTCTTAGAATATCCCCAAGCAGTCGAAGTCGACCATGCGTTGCCGCTTGAGATGATGTAGACCTGAGGCGTTTAGTACCATAAGATACCCTTCCTTTTTGCTAAATTTCCTCACTGTATATGAGAAACGTCACCGATCTCTGTAAAATGTTCTCAAATGCCTATCGTTCGCAATTTTACATTGCAGAACCTGAACTCGTCTGATTCAATATTTCCGAATCATCGGTCAGGTGGTCACAAGCTACTGATGCTATTCACCGACGGCTTGGACGAATGGCCACATGCGGTCATGGACGAGGAGCTGCACAGCAGAAATGGAGACGTAGTCAGACTCTCTAGACCATATATACTCTGTTTATCTTTAATTGCACAAAACACGGTCCGCCAATAGTCCTCTAATTGGCCCGCTAGTACCGTAGTGTACGTCCACGACGCGTTCTCGGCAGACCCGGTTGGCAGGGTGGGTGGCCGGGTGACGGCATTGATGTATCGATCGCTCAGCACACCGGGTGCACACCCGGGTCTGCCGAGAACGCGTCGTGGACGTAAACTACGGTACTAGCGGGCCGATTAGAGGACTATTGGCGGACCGTGTTTTGTGCAATTAAAGATAAACAGAGTATAGCATCCCAAACTGTCAGTGGTCTCATCACGTGTTCATTCAGATTCGCATGTTCGGCTACTCAATGGGATACGGTACAGGTCAACTTCCGCTGCTTCACTGGATGGCATGCAGGACCTTTGCAAGATATTCAGGTTGCCACCAAATTCTTTTGACGCGAGTTTACTGCAGTAATCATCTACATGTAGACTACTGTTCTAGTGATTGATTCCATTATGGACGTGAAACCTCAGTCGCGATCTTTTCTTGACCATCTGAGCATAGCGCTTGGAAGATCACTCGAGGCTATTTCTATTGAGGAGCGGAGGATAAGCTGGTGAGTTTCTAGAGGACGTGCCTTCGGGTCAGCCAATCAAGATCTTCAGCAGAGCGGCTGGTCCTGATATGGCACAGCCTGAATGGGCAGAACCTTCCACCTTCATTCAACTTATTAGGGCCACTTGTAGTTACTGGTAGTGAGAGTTGAACCACAAGCAGAAAAGCTTGTCTTTCCGTTGGGGCTGAAAAGCCGAGACGGATGCGGGTCGTGGTTGTTTAGTAGCCTCATAGGGCAGCGGAACAGCGCTCTGGAGGCTCATGACTCGTCGACCACCCCCGGTTTTACAAGCAGGGGCAGACCCTGTCTCCATCTGTATTTTTTTCGACACTAGTTCCCCGTAGATCAGATCTTCAAAACTTCCTCGAGCACCTATTTTGAGGTCAAAGCTCTACATGGAGGTGCAGGGTCTCGGTCCCACGATAACTATATCTTTGCCGGTGGTGACGAAACCTGACGGAATCTGGTTAGGTCAACGAATTGCTGGAATTGCTGGTGAGTTCATCAGTCACCCACTTTGTAGAATATATGTAGGCTGGAGAGCTCACCGAGTCACTCAATTCAGGAATCGACATTGGCATCGCCGAGCTCACCGATCGGCTACCCAAGAGCGAACAACTCTACGGTATCATTGTCGACAACAATGGGATCGTCATATACCATCCGAAACATGTTCTGCCGGTAGGTTTCTATCAACTGAGTGTGCTTGATTAGCCCATGCACGCCTTGATCTTCTACTTCTAGGCCACAGAGGTACACGCGGTGCGCCGCAGTGCGTGCTACGATGCGTCCCAGGTGCGACATAGAGCCGGAGCGGGACTTCGGGTAGGATTTCTTTAACTTCTACCTTACGTTCTTCCCATTTCACAATGCTATTAGCCAGTCTTCACCTTCAGGTTCAATATGGCTTCAGCGATCAGCGAGTATATCGACTAGTCGGGCTCATCGACAGCATACCTACCATCGATCTGGTGTGTTTTCAATGTTTTAAAATGTGACGTTTATGCCGAAAAATGTAAATTCCATATCAGCTCGAGCTCGAGGGGAACTCAACCGGCGTGCAACAGCTACGTCACGGCGTCATTACATCCACTTGTGACTCAGGAGTGATAATTGATGTGAGTGAAGTGGTCTTCATAACATACACTGCCTACAGTACTTCGATGTGTTCAGGGCGACAGAGAGTTCTACTGCGCGAACCTGAAAGGTTCTCCTTTCTCTGTCATCATAGTGAACTCACGGAATCGTCAGACGCTGAACTACGCAGGCAAAGTGACCACCATGGAGATCTCCCACAATCCTTTCGTCACTTACTTCCTTTCCAGCAGGTACAGAACAGCAGGTCTCACTCAACCTGTTGAGCTGCAAAACGAGTTCAGAATACCACTTTATATACTAGCTTTCTCTCAATCAGCCAGATGAGCAATCCTCGAAAGGACCACTTTTACCTTTATGATGCTTCAATATGCTCTTGTCTCTCTGGTCCTTTGTTCAACTGAACATTATTTCATGAAATTGTGTCAGTAAAGTCACGTTTGCATTTCAATGGGTGATAGGCAGGGAAATGCGAAATTTTCTGTTTTCTGCCCATTTTTTCTGTTTTCTGTGAAAAATAGGCAAAATTGGGCAGAAAACAGAAGAAATCGTGGAACTTCTTGCACATTCACTCCATAGACAAGGGGACGGACTCATAGACGGTAACCCCATACGTACGGCGAAGGTAGACGATTTGGAAAAGCTCACCCGCATGCTCTGCAGTGTCTTATGGTTAAACTCGCCTATCTCGCTATGGTGGTTACCCGAGCTGATGTGGTGTAGTGGCAGGATGCGCTGCTCGCTCGACACGGCAGGGTTCGATCCTCGCCCAGGGTCAACCAGATGTATCACCCCAACGGAGTCCTCGAATTGGCTCTAGACTCATGTAAGGAGATGAAGGATATGACTGGGATCAGGGGTGTGCGAAAATTTCTGTTTTCTGTTTTCTGATTTCTGTTTTCTAAATAACTTGCAAAAATCAGAAAAAAAAATCAGCAAAAATCAACGAGAACCAGGTCGGTTGGACAGTGCAGCTTGTTTAGTCGTTTATGTGGGTTCGCTCTTGTTTGTGTTCAATTGTGCGATTGCTGCTAAAGGTAGGGATCGCCATAAGAAACGGTTGTTTTTAGTATATTTATGAAAAGGTAGACATGATCATCACAAAAGTGAAATTAGGTGAAAACTCAGAGGAAAAACGCTCAGGAACAGAATATTGTTGGTTGTCACCTTGCCCACAATTAACTAAATCTCTATGTATGTTTGTTTTGCCGTCTTCCGCCTTGCTGTTAAACCCTTTTCATACTTTTGCGAAGCAGCAATTCCGCGGATTATCAATAGAGAAATGAAAAATCAAATGCTCGGTAACGGTATCAAACATCTGATTTCTCATTTTCCTACTGATATTGCGCGGAGTTTGCCGCTTCCATAGAAGCATGAATAGGTTGTTAAACGAGAAAACCAGCAATTAACATCGGCATGGATCCTGAAGAGTGTTTGCGTTCCCCATTGGAGGTTGGCGCAAACTCAGTGCACCTATGATATAGCATATGGCGCCGTGTTTTCGCCAACCTTCAACAGTGAACAAGAAGTCTCTTCCGAATCCATGCCGACGATACATGAATCGTGTTAGTTGGGGCGTGCGCACGCCCACCAACTAGCTGTTCTAAGCTGTTTTTGTGCGTTTCTCCGGCAACTTTTCACTTTTCTCACTTTTGTGATGGTAAAACCTGCATTCTTATCAACACTGACTTACTGACTTAATCGGTTGGCTTTCGCCTGACGCGGTCATTCCGCATCTTCACCGAGGTGTGCCGTCCTAGTAGTCAGCCGTGTCCATTTTTCACGGTCTTCAGCCACAATTTGAACTTATTCCATCCAGCTGTCACTATTCCATTTCCTGCGAAACGAAACATCGCGCCTGAACTGTCTTTCGATGCCGAGTGACTTTAAATCCTCTTTAACCACATCCGTCCAGAACTTTCGCCTACGCCCAGGTGGCCGTTTCCAGACAGGATTTGGAAGCATTTTTAAAGCGTGTTGTACGAGACGATCCGGCGTTCTTCTTAGTATATGCCCGAGCAGTCGAAGTCGACTTTCCATTGCTGCTTGAGATGGCGTTAGGAGATGCTGGCACCTCCCTCGTGTCAAGCGTTGATGTACTGCGTCGATTTCCTTGTAAAGGTCTTCGTTATGGCATACACGCGGCCAGAAATATCCAAGCAAACGCCTAAAAGCTTCCTCTCCGTGCAATCCAACCTTTCCATCTGCGTTTTCGGTGCTGCCCACGTCTCCGATCCGTACATCATGATAGGGCGAATAGCGGATAGGTAGACGCGCAACTTGACTTCCTTCGCGATGGTGGTAGACCACAAACACTTGGTTAGAGAATTGAATGCAGACGTAGCTTTCGCACATCGTTGTCGAATATCCGCTGCATAACTACCATCGTTCTTCAGCAAACAGCCCAAATAACAGAAATCGTCCACCAGTTCGATACGTTGTCCGTCCACACAAACTCCAGTTGAAGGCCTCTGAGAGACCCACATCTGCTTGCATTTGTCGGGACGAAGACGAAGTCCATAGGCTGCGGCATACTTCGAAACGAGGTTCACAATCCTTTGCAGTTTTGCGTTGTTTTCAGCGAATAACACAATGTCGTCGGCGTACTCCAGGGGCCGTATTCATCATTGAAATCCCGGGTAAATCTTACTTTACATTTACCTTACCCGGAGCCGATAACTTACTCACTGCGAAATGGTATTCATCACACACTTACTTACCCGGGTGCAAGATCCCGCGCAAAATGTGTTTATTGTGCACTTACCGAAACACTGAATAGGCGTCGTTAATTTGAAATTCTTTCGCCGATTCATACTTTTTTATTCAAAGGGCTAAAGAGAAGTGCATTGGTTTGATGATTAATGAAAACTTTGAAGTACATCATAGGGGCCCCTCCTATATAGAAAATAGCATCATTTAACATTACTGACTATTCAATTTCTTCTAGCGAGAATCTTCCGAAGGCACTCGTCAATTTTTCTAATCGCTGTCCTACTCTAGTGGAGGATTACTCTATGATGGAATTTTTCCTCTAGGAGTATTAGGTTGTAGATAAAGCTACCCACTACTCATTTTTGTCTTTTTTCGGTCCAGTTTTTCAACCGAATTTGATACACCGTTCAAAAGCGCCAATTTGTTCCTATCTAAGATTTTTTTGAGCTCTCAGCTACTCTTGGTGGGTCACGAGTTTCAGGGAAAAATTTGGTAAATTCTTTTGCAAATGTTCACCGATCGGCCAACGATAAATATGCCCTTTCGTGCGTAATACAATTCGACGAAAAAAAGCCAAAGGATTCTTCTGTATTGCGTCGTGCTTATTTAATTGTAGAGAAAAAACTCAAACCCATTATTTATTCGGCACAATAAATTTTGGCATTAGAAAGGCGGCTCTCCCTCTGTCGTATACTGCTGGAAGTTTTCTTCTAAAAATCACTTCATTGCGAATCGTCAAGTATTTTTTTTTTCAAAATTCGAAGAAAAAGCAGAAAGTGGTGGCAGAAAGTTGACTATTCGCAAATTATCTATGGTGGATGAGAATATTACCTGTACAAATGTACTGTGAGATTTGAGGTCCAAACTCATTGCACAGAAAAAAGTTCGAAATGCGAAAATGTCGAGTACTTAAGCCATAAATTGAATTCGAGCGTTAGGATCACAGATTATCATTTTCTAGAAGGAGCGTCAAAAGTATTAGATAAAGGAACGTCAGCGTTCTCGGCAGCTACACTATTAACATATGACCTGAGAAATTCAATCGGGCCAAGGATATTGTTTTCTCAAACTATTACTTTCGATTCAGCACAATATAACCTAACTCAGTAAGAGTTCGGTGAACAATGGCACGAGGAGTATAAAGCCGAAAAGAAAATCTTTAGTTGCATTTTCTGATGCATTCAAAATTTGGTAAAGAAATCTAGTGGACAGAAGCAAGGAAAGCCTACCGCTTTTTCACGACACAACAAAAACCAATGAGAACACGCATGAAAAAACATTTATAACTTTCTGTTTGTGGAAAGAAACATTGAATTAATCATAAAAAAGGCAAAATAACCTATAATGGAACGAGCAGTTTTAATTATCGATGAAAATAATGCGCTCCATTGCTGTTTCCGCGGTAAGTGCAGCTGTAGCCGGCTGGGAGTAAAATTTACCCGGCTCCATACGTCGGGTAAATTTTACCTGGATTTTTACTCGAAAATCGCGAGTAAGTAAGCGTGTGAATACCGAGTAAGTGCCAAATTTGAAGGACTTTACACTTACCTAGCGGGTAAATCATTGATGAATACGGCCCCTGGTCGACAAGGGAGCGTCCTGATGGTGTTAGGATCACATCCGCAGGAAACTGTTCTGCAACTCTACGCATGATGTCATCAACGGCGAAGTTGAAAAGAAAAGGTCCTGCAACGGCTCCTTGCCTTACTCCTGTTTTCACCTCGAAAGCTGACGTAAATCCGACAGGTGTACGAACTGCTGCTGTTGTTCCTTTGTTCATGTCCTCGATTAACCGAACATACTTTTCCGGGACTCCATCTGCTCGCAGAGCATTGAGCAATCGATCACGATGAGGAGAGTCGAACGCGGCTTCAAAGTCCGAAAAAGCAAGCTGTAATGGCTTCGAAAACCGCTGCCACGATTCAATTACTCTTCTCACGACGAACACTTGGACGATGGTCCATCTTCCAGGTTGAAAACCGGCTTGCTCATCTCTGGTCGTTCTTTCATGATGTTTGATTAGTCGCTCGAGAATGATACGTTCTAAAACCTTGTACATGACACGAAGTAGAGAGATTCCTCTGTAGTTCTTAGGATCCGTGACGGATAGCTTCTTGTGAAGAGGTACGATGATCGCATGTCTCCACGAATCGGGTATCCTTTCGCTCATCCATATGGCACGGATGGTGTTGGTCATTTCACGAATCCCAGACGGAGGAAGAGCTTTCAGCATTTCAGCAGTGATGTTGTCATCTCCACCTGCCTTTCCATTCTTCATTTTCCGGACACAATCCAAAACTTCAGACTCAGTCGGCGGTTCCTCACTGACATCGTAATGTGCTCTCTGAACATGCGGGAGCTCAGGTACTGATGGCGCTGGACGATTCAGTAGTGAACTGGAAGTAATCCTTCCATATTGGCAGCGTCGCATCACCAACTGCAACTCCATTGGTAGTGTTCAAGACAGGAGAACATCTCTTCATCTTCCCGCTATACTGTCGCAGCAACGTGTAGGCTTTCTTCGGATTCTTCTCCTCCCAAGCCTTCTCGAACTCCTTAGCTCTACACGTCCACTCTCGTTCGCGGTCACTTTGAAGCTGCCGACGCAACTTCCTCCTCAGACGCTTCTCCTCCACGAAGTTTCCTGCAGTTCGGAGAGCACATACTCTGTTGTAGGTAGATGTTGTTTCTTCTGAGACGTAGGCAAACTTCTTCTTAGGCTGTACAACCGGGAGTGCCTCTTTCGAAGCGTCCTGGATGCACTTGACAAAAGAATCCGCGTCGCAAAGTTTCTTCTTAGTCCGTACTCCGATGTGAATAGAAACGCGTTGTCGGAAATTCCTTCTGCACTCTTCATCTCTGAGACTTGTCATGTCAATCCTCTGGAGAGGCTGAGCCCCTCGCTTCCTCTTATGAATCCTCGCAGTGAAGTTCAACAGAACAGGACGGTGATCCGAATCGAATGCGACATCCCACACAGCTCTAGATCTTCGAATGTCCGATACTGGAATATTCCTCGTCAGGACATAGTCAAGCTGTAGTTTCAAAGTTGTCATCTTCCGCTTCCGCTGCTCTTCTGGAGATAGCCGGGTTGGTCCCTGCCACGTAAGCTGATGGCGGCGATGATTCCTCTTGAATGTCGATGCAATAATCAGACCACTGCGTTCACAAAAGTCGACAAGGCGGTAGCCATTGTCCGATGTTTGCTCCACTGGGTAGAACCATTTACCGAGTACTTCGGATTCCTGATCAAGTCCCATCTTCGCATTTGCGTCAATCCCCACGACAACAGCATGTTGACAAGGTATCCTGGCCAGCAACGTATTGAGTTCCTCATAAAACGCATTCTTCGAATTGTCTTCGGCGGTTTCAGTGGGCGCATGAGCACTCACTATCCACAGATTGAATCCTCTGTGATCCCGCAGTCGTACGAATGCATTCCGACACGACGTTGAGCCGAACTCCCTGACCATACCATTGAAATCCTTCCTTACAGATATTGCACAGCCTCCCACTCTCCTATCGTCAGCGTTACCGCAGTAGATGGTGTACTCTCCGACGCTGATGACGGGTCTATCCTTGAGGCGGGTTTCCTGCAAAGCAGCAAACGGTGCATGGAAATAGCTCAGAAGTCTGGATAGCGCAGTTTTTTGGATATCACTCGACAGCGATCGACAGTTCAGGGTGGCGAAATTGTGGCTTGTGGCCAAAGACTCCATGACTCCCTAGGTACGGATCCTAAGGTGTTATGGACCAGAGGCCTTAGTGTGCCGGACGGCGACACCTTTATGCAATGTGCGGGATACTTTCGCGATATAGTTGTGCACGCTATATCGCTCGAACGTTCCCTGTGTACACTCAAACGTCTGCTGGGTTCAGTAGAAGCAGGGGCACCAACGAGCAGGTACCAACAGACTTGTATACACACCCCCATTCTTATCAACAGTACTCATCAATTGATTTTATCGCAAACCCTGCTCACCTACGCAGAACTTCGGCACAATGGAGGTTGTGTCCTAGGGCAAATATCGAGTGCAAACCTCCGCTAGCAGCAGCAGCTGCTGCTGACAGCGGTATATGATTCTAACACTGGCTGGGGCTGAACCCGTCGATATCAATAGCAACTGCTGCTGTTAGCTGTCAGCAGCAGCCGCTGACAACGAGGGATGCAACCCCTACTGTGCTGACGTACTGGCGTTCTCTGAGAAATTCACGTGATCAATAGCCAAGAAATGCATGTTTTCTGCGTGCGTGATAGCCGGGAAATGGTCTGGAAGTAGCTGGTGAAATTTTCACAGAGTTACGAGCGAACATGCCATGGTGGAGCGAGCGGCGCGCTAGGACCTTAGGCGTCGTTTATACTTTCGCCGCCGAGCGGCGCGGTGAAATGCAATCCTGCAATATCGATCGTGCAGCGCCGCGTGATCAATATTACAGAAGTGCACTGTGCCGCGCCGCTCGGCGGCGGGAGTATAAACGACCCCTTATGCTCATACGGCGCGCGAAAAGTGCGTGACTCTAGGGCGTTGAGAAGTAGTACAGTGTTCAACCCTGCAAAAATCTCGAAATTATCGTCAAAATATGTGCACTAGGGGAGGGCAAGTGGGCTTCGACTGAATCTGTGTTCTTCTTGCACTTAATGAGCTTCTGATCAAGTAATCGGGTGTTATTGTCTCAGGAAAAGGGAGGTTTGAGGGACAATCTTCACTTATAATCTGCCTCTCTCGGGTGTCTACATTCCTTCATCTGGTCAACTGTTGGCCTTCGAATATTGTGCAAAGGAACCATTTATCACGGAAAAATGTGTAAAAAGTTTAACGCTGTAAAAAATCTCAAATACTGTACGCTGAACACCATGTATTTATTGATTTTTGAAAAATTTTCTGTTTTCTGCCCATTTTTGGAGAATTGTTTCTGTTTTCTGTCGAACTGAATTTTCTGTTTTCTGTTTCCAAAAAAAATTTCCGCACATCCCTGGTAGTAGGGTTGTAGCCTTTGGCTCCTCCCCTTCCATCTTCTCCTACAGACTCGTATCATTGTCTTCTGGATGATTTGGATTTCAAATTGTCTTTCGAGCATGGTCCGTATCATTTCTGAGGCATGTCCATACTATATCCATGTGTTCGCGCTTCTTCAGTTGAACGAGCGTGATCCGAATGCTCCTTCAGCTGGATCAGCGCCGCCTGGATCCTATAACAACCAGTATCACGATCGATTTCAGATCAATCTGCGGGTGGAAGTTAGATCCACTGCCAATATCTTCACGTTTTGACGCTCTGCCAAATGTTGAATGCGATGACGATCTAAGCCTCACATATGCCCTCACCAACGCGCTCAAAGGATGGACAGACTCATGGCCCAACTATGGTCGGTACTATTCTTGCCGTTCAGTATGGACCAGCTTAGTGCGATCTACGTTGAATTGCAGATGGTAGCACGGTAAACAGGTCGTGTGAAGATCTTCCTTTGCCAGACGAATTCCAAGCACAGTACTTTATCAACGCCTTCGTACATACTCGATCACAGGTTCAAGCGTTCTTTCCCAGTTGGTAAGTGAGGGTAGGCTGACACATACTCTACATCAGTGAGCACCTTTATATCTTCAGCTCCAAATCCTACATGAAAGAAGTGACGGCGAAATTTGACATTGAGCGACATGGAAAGGAGAACTCAAGCGATTTGCTGCAGTTCTCTGTACGAAACGATGTCATCGTCGCCTATCGCTCAATTACCGACCAACACACGAATCGGCTGGCAGTCGTTGGCGTTCAGTGGAGGATGCCTTACGCAAACGCGTTGTTCACGAGCTGGTCACGCTCCACCAGGCGATGGAGTGATTGCAAGAAGGTAGGTGTCATCTTAGAAAAGTTCACATCCAACCTTGAACTGTTTCTGGCTATGGCAATGGCAAGCCTTGCTAGTTGACGGGTCGCAAGGACCTTACCTAGAAAACCCTTCTCAATTATCCTTCATTCAGATGGACTGCTTACTTGTCACTCGGAGTGGATTCGTGCTTGCCTCCTCCACTTCGCGAAGTCCGGCTCCATTGGCCCGATTTGATCCGCAGTTATTCGCCAGCCTTGAAGAGAATGACCTGGTGACCACGTAAGTCCTTTACATTACATTACATAATATGACACGGCATAACATAACACAACATAACATAGTATTTCAGTGAAACATGGGTTGACGCGCAAGCCGAGTGTATGGCAAGCAGGTCAGCGCCGTGGTCCAGTCCTGCACCAGGCCGGAGCAATGTCTTCAGAGCTCTCATCGACGGTATCGTCGCAATCATCGGCAAGGCATTTTGGTAAGATTTGTCCCAGCACCCTAATATGGAGAAAGATTCAAAATGTAATTAGCACCTAATTACTGTTACCCTTCAAGGATCGACCTCTACTACCTGCTGACGTCGTTTGTCTCCGCGCAGCCTTCAATGTCCGGTGGACTGTGCCGGTTTCAGCGTATCAAACCTGTAGAGAGGTAACAACTTGAAACAAACTGTTTTATCTCACTATGAAGAAGTAGACATAGGAAAGTTCTCAACCCAGGTGTTTCCTACGCCATACTAGCTACAAGATGACACCAAATATCACGAGACAAATACAACTGAGCGACATGAAATGTGCCAGGTAAGTGCGTCTGCCCTTGGTTCTTGAACAGGAGCTCTCTACACACCGAGGGAGGAGTTGCCCCGCCTTTTGCGGCTCAAATTCCACTCGGGACCACCTCGCTCGCGCCGAGTGGCTTGACGTTTCAAACTGCGAAAACGGGACAACTCCCCCGCCTCCCCCGGTGTGTAGGCAGCCCCTGTCCCCTTGGTTCTCCATTGTAGAGAGCGACGATGCGAACGCAGCGAATTTTCGTGATCTGGGTCCACAAGCCACCAAGGTTGCAAGCATTCTCTCCATTGACTAATCCACGGGGGTCTCTCCACCGCTCAATTCCTCGTCATAGTTGAGTGATAGTCCAACGCAGCCCTTCTAGGTAGTCGGTCCATGGGTCGCCCTTGGTCGTCCGTAGTACAACCTAGGTGGCTCAAGAGCCTACTTGGATCGCGTCCAACGACAAGCAACAATTTAATTAGTTTGTGCGCCGATCGGGGTGGGACCATGCGGGACTACTGAAGACACAAGAGTTCCCATTTGTGCAAACGGCTGTGAGGTTACCAATGATTCGGTCGACACTTCGTCCGGCTGCAGGAACAAACTGAATGAGCCGATTGGCCTCTCGTTAGCCGTTTAAACACTAAATAAGAGCAAGTACCAACAAGCCAAGACGATGGAACTTTTAGAACTGTCGAATGCGATCAGGACTGAAAGAACAGCTGCGAGCTGATAGCAGAGCCCGTGGTTACAATTATTAGAGGAAGCTGCCAAGAAAGTCCGGATGCGAGGAGGGGCACGAACCAAGAGAACTGGAATGGAATCAGAGCCCACCGTCCGCATCAGAATCGAAGACGAAGAGAAGTGGAGAGCTCCTCTGAGAAAATTTGACGCGTCAGTGTTGGGAAAGTACCGCGACCCTCGACTGTGCCGCGATATTTCCGCGGTAGTACCGCAGCGGCTCCGTGATCAGACGATTTTGCTGCCGCGTCTCGAGCCTCGACATCGCAGCGATAGTACCGCATCGGCTCCGCGTTAGGAACGCGCCGGCTCCGCGGTAGAACCGCGCCGGCTCCGCGGGGATGCAGCAGTGAACCCGCGTGGAGTACGATGTACTATTCTGTGCGGTAAAATCAAGTTGTCGCCGGTTCAATTACCCAAGTTTAAGGTACATTCCGTATTTCCTCGGGCGCAAAAGCGGTGGTAATCTCTGTCCCTACTAGACAGATGACGCAATGAGCGCAGGTGCTTGTTTCTGTTCTTAGGCCCCCTAGTTGTACTATCATTCATAAAGAACTTCATATCAGATTCTCTTCCGGAGCCGCTGCGGCACTATCGCGGAGCCGAAGCGGCACCGCCGCATCACCGCTGCGGCTCCGCAGTTGTTCCGCCACGGCTCCGCGGTAGTACCGGCGCGGATCCGCGATAGTGCCGCTTCGGTGCCTGCAGGCTCCGAAACGGCACTTTCGCGGAGCCGTAGCGGCGATTTCACTCAGAGTCTTCGCCTAAAATCTTTCGAAATTTTTTGAGCCGCGCCGCACACACGACGCCTTGTCCGCTCCCGATTTTGCCGTGGGGCGCGATTACTTCCTTTCCTTCCTGTATGTCACGGCTACTGCTTGAGGAACACCATTGAACGACAATTTCTTTTGTATCCGTTTTGCGCGCTCCACATACGTATCGATAGGAGCGGTTTATGTGGGAGAACGAAAGATCCAGGACTACCAACGACCCAGGGCGGCGCATCGAAGGACGAATTTTGGTCCTCTTTCTTTTGCTTCACTTGCATACTGACCACATAGGGGTAGGTGGAACTGCGTACTACCCAGGAGGGACTACGGACAACCCAAGACGGCTATACGGAGGACAATATTTTTTCCACGTTTTACGTGCTTTTTCTATGTATCGACCGGGTGGGACAACGGCCTATCGTCCAACTGAGACGGTGCCGACTGGCTGCTAAAGAGGTGGACCCGCCTCGCACTCTTGTCTCCACCAGTGCCCCAGAGTCGACGTATCTCACCAGGTTGTCACAAGGTCAACGATCGTATTCAGATTTGCTCGCCTCTTCCCAGTGCCTCACACAACACTAACCGTAATACGGGTGGACCGCGCTTGTCCAGGTTATCGAGCCAAGAAGAAGTACTCAGTACAGCCACAGATATGTGAGTCAGAGTTATCCCTAAACCAGTTTGTCCACTATTAATTTATCTCAGAATAAACATATTTCAGTGGAAGGTTGCGAAAAGGTTACGTACTTTGATCGACGACCTCCCATCATCTACAACACTACTGTGGACGAGAACGAGGTGAGACGGAGCTCGCGCCAAATATTGCTTTTGAAAGCACGCACCACGCCTAATTTGTCGTCGGCGAAGTCTCTCGTACCTTCTTAGGTCTATTTTAGACTTCCATCGCTGATCGCCGCGATGGCATGTTTTGCATACAGATCGACGTGCGACGCGATCTCAATCGATGCTCATGGTTATCATACCATCGCGTCGCGCAGCGATAGCACTCTGCTCAGGCAGTAACGCCGGCTGAGGGGGCAGGCAATACCGGCTAACTAAACATTGTACCCGGGCGAGCCCCGGTATTTACTGCCCCCTTAGCCGGTAAATGGTGGAGCGCTCAGCCGGCAAGTGGTGGCCCCCTCACACCGCGTTCACTGCCCCTCAGCCGGCAAATGGCTGCCCCCCCCCAGCCGGTAAATGGAGGTCTGCTCTGCCGGTATTAGTTGCTTACTACGTGAATGATATCGATCTGCAAGTGTAGATGAAGCCCCTAGTAGGCTCTCCCGATTCCCCAGCAAGTTCGAGGCTTGCGTTTCATTTCTGGAGCGGCAAGCCTTACCTTGCTTCAAAAATCATGAACTGACACGCTGTCACGTCCCCACGGTCACAACGAACCGTAAGGGGTGAGGGGTCAATGATCCAAATCGTGTGGATGACCACCCGTTCGAATGCCAACACCCGAATCAGCTCGAAGCCCATTTCGCCCGCGCCGTACATGAGCCTGGTTCGCTTTAGTGTCTGCCCGATCCGCCGGTGATATGCTCCGCCATTGATTAATGTCAGCTCGCTCACCCCGTAAAGCCATGCCCCTCAGCCGGTAATGCTATGTCTGCCCGATCAGCCGGTGACATGCTACGCCGTGGATTTATGTCCGCCCGCTCAGCCGGTAAGACGCTCCGCCCCCAAAATAAGCCTGCCCGCTCAGCCGGCGACCCTACTTCTCCGCCCGCTCAGCCGGTGTTATTATCTGAGTGAAAGAGGCCTTATATCTACTCAGGCAGTAACTCCGGCTCAGGGGGCAGGTAATACCGGCTGACTAAACATTGTACCCGGGCGAGCCCCGGTATTCACTGCCCCCTCAGCCGGCAAATGGTGGAGCGCTCAGCCGGCAAGTGGTGGCCCCCTCAGCCCGCATTCACTGTCCCCTCAGCCGGCAAATGGCTGCCCCCTCAGCCCGCATTCACTGTCCCCTCAGCCGGTAAATGGAGATCCGCTCTGCCGGTATTAGTTGCTTACCACGTGAATGATATCGATCTGCAAGACTAGATGAAGCCCCTAGTAGGCTCTCCCTATTCCCCAGCAAGTTCGAGGCTTGCGTTTCATTTCTGAAGCGGCAAGCCTTACCTTGCTTCAAAAATCATGAACTGACACGCTGTCACGTCCCCACGGTCACAACGAACCGTAAGGGGTGAGGGGTCAATGATCCAAATCGTGTGGATGACCACCCGTTCGAATGCCAACACCCGAATCAGCTCGAAGTCCATTTCGCCCGCTCCGTACATGAGCCTGGTTCGCTTTAGTGTCTTCCCGCTCAGCCGGTTAAGCCATGCCCCTCAGCCGGTAAAATGCATGCTCGCCCGCTCAGCCGGTAAGACGCTCCACCCCCAAAGTAAGCCTGCCCGCTCAGCCGGCGAGCCTACATCTCCGCCCGCTCAGCCGGTGTTATTATCTGAGTGAGTTCTCTAATAATAACTTTCATTTTCCAGAATCAGCGAACTATTCCTATTTTCCAGGAACCCACCCCGGAATGTATCGTTAGCGACTTCGCTGGTGCCATACAACCCTCCACTGCTCTAATACTTTCATATTTATTGGTGCTATTTCCTTAGTAGTGATTCATTAGTTCACTTCACTTCCCTACATAGCATTGTCAAACCCAAATGCAGCACTTATTTGAATACGTGTATCTCTGAGAATCTAGTCTTGATTTCGCTCACTCGACGTGTATACTGTTTTATATTATGACTCTATACGATAAATATACCTGTTTATTGATGTCTTAAAGTACTGTTTAACAACAAACTTCTGCCACAAACAATCACAACAACACAGCAACAGCTCATTACACACTACTACTTATTTATTTACTTATTTTTTCCACCTCTCTCCTTGACTTGCAGGATCACAAACGATTGGTTCTTCATATTGTAGTACGCCAGCGTGAAATTGTCTTTCAGGAAGAATCCCTGAAACCACAACATGAAGAAGTTCATATCCAACTTCTGCTGAAGTGCTAAAGACTTTTGTCTCGTTGGTCGCAGAGGAGCCTTGGCAGGACTGCATGATGAAGATTATTCTAAGTTGGGGGCCATGCGAAACTTTGTAAACCTCTCTTTCCTCTACATCATTTTTTGCCTTCCAAGGGAAGTATAGCCCTATACGCGGAGAATGACAGAGCTGCACCCGGGTTGCAGGCCCAGTACACAAAAATGTAGGGTTATCCCGTCTTTCGCAATCTGACCTCGACTGGGACCGCTTCGCTTCGATGTCAAGTGGATACCGAATTGCAAAACGAGAGTTTACTTCTCCACTTTCGTGCTCTAGGCGTAAAACCCGCGGCTCCCAGACATCAGCCATTGTGAGTGCTCGCGACGAGCATCGATTAATCGCCTACAAGGAGGCTAGCCAAATCAGTCGGCCTCTTCACTCCTCTACCTAAATCGTTTGGGAAAAGGTGTGGTTTTCCGACATTTTTTCGAAGGAAGTTGTTCACCAAAAGTGTTGAACGTAGCTCCTCTGAGGTCCCTGACAAAGGTCTGCCTCACTCCGGGAGACTAAGGCATGAGTGCATTGACACGTGTGCATTGAAATTCCGGTCCGTAGTTGAGGACAACCGCTGTTGCAGCACGCAGCTCGAAGACTATCGTGCTGGGCGAGGGATAATCACGCCGACACCCCGTGATTTGCCTTGCACTGCATGTCACAAGAGCGGTTGTCTACCACTGCGAACAGGAATTTCACTCCGGTATGGACAGGTTGTAAAAGGAAATTCGCATGGTTCCTAGGCGTGCTGGTGGGGAGTGGAGGTTAGAGCCAGTGAGAGAGAAGAGGGCACACGGAGCCTGCAGCATCGTGCGATGCGTACGCGCCGTGGGTGATGAGAATTTCTATTTTCGCAGAGGGTGTGTTATTCTGCAGCTCTATCAATCTACTCAGAAAATCGTACTAGAGCCACATCAAATGATCCATGGGAGAATGTTCTTCCTCATTTCTCTTTCCTCTTAAAGGCAGTGTTCACGATGATTTTCATTTCCGATTTTTCCACATAAAACAAAGCGTCATTTGGCCTCCAAACGTTACCAAAATTACGAAGAAACGGCCAGAAACGCATTTCAGTGACATTATTCTCTGGCCTGGACTAGTTGTCCGATTGGATGAACATCTTCCCGGTGGTTGTGACCGGTGAAAAATGGGGTCAGCCGAAAATGGAAAAATATTTTATGCAAAACAGTTTTAGTTAGGGTCCGAAGGAAGGGACGGAATAACAGATTGCAGAAAATGGCAAAGGACGGGTCCACAACATTTTTCATCGTCGGAACGAACAGTTCCTCTGAGAGTAAAGTGGAGGGGTGAGAGTAAAGGATTTGGCGCCCTTTTGGTCCGTTTTTCTCAGTTTCTCCGTTATTTTGGTTCTACCCGGGGGTCAATTAATCGATACAGCGCATAACCTCAAAATTGAAGATTATCGTGAACACTGCCTTCAAGAATACAGTGGTTTGACTCACATCAAACACCAGCTTCTGTTTTCCTGACGGCATACTGAGCTTATCTTGTAGAGTCTGCTTGAGATCATAAACCTGAAAAACGGAAGGCTGTTTCCAGAAACGCTAAACTGTACCCTCCACAAGTCAACACACCTGTGAAGACACATCAATCTGAAGTCCAATAATTGAACCATCCATGTTGAATTCGGCATTTGTTGGTAGCTGAATCCGCAGATCGATGGTGCCATTGACCTAAGTTAGCAGTATTTACTAAGAATCCGATGACGTGTCAGTTTGACCCCCAGTGGTCGAGAATCTAACCTTGCTCAGCCACTCTTCCTCAGGTTCCAGATCATCTTCTGTTCTCTGGCGTTTCGCTGGTGGACCTCCATCAGGAGGAGGCGCCTACAAAATAGAGAGGAGAATTAACTTCGTACCAGACGCGTCGTCTAAACCCAAGAGCAGCTACTCTACGGGTGGAAAAGCTATCAAACACACCGGCACAGCGGCTGGCATTGGGGGTGGTGCAGTTGGAAGAGGAGGTGCGAATCCTGGAGGCAGAGCTATCATTCCAGGAACTGCTCCCGCAGGAGGAGGAGGGTACATCCGTGGTACAGGAGGGGGAATGGCGGCGCCCGCTGCAGTACGAGGTGGACCCTGCTGAGGAGGTTGAGCCCCAATACGCTCCTTGGACGCATCCGGAAGGAAACCATGCTGCCGATGGATCTCATGGATTTGCTGATCTGAAAGAGGCATATGTTGATACAAGGGTAGTTAGAAGACCCCTAGAACTTCAGAATCTCACCAATAGTAACCTGGCTCTGTACAGCCAATGTATGCGCTTCTCGGGTCTCCTCGGACCCATCCCAAATAAGCTGCTGAAAAGGGACAAATTGGAATTTCACTTGGGTTCACTTGATTGTTCTCTGATTGGACTGAAACACACCTTGGTCGGTTGCGGTTCCTCCTCACCAAGTTTTCTTCCAATAATCGTTTGCTCCGCCCCAGCGGCTCCAACACCGAAAATATCCGTACGACGCTCGGCAAACCTGAGAAACAGAATTGAATCCAGAACTTGGAAACAAATCCATGTAAACTCACCTTCCCAAGTTCTTACTAATCTCAGCTCCAGGAGCCAGCACTGGTTCTTCACTTCCACGCTCTCCAATTTGGCGCTCACGATCTTCCTTATACTGAGAATCGACAGTATTGTACCTCAAACAAAAAATTGACCTCTGCACAAAGAACGGAAGAAATCACCCAACCTAATCCACCCAAAGTGTGGTTTTTAGAATGAGTATCACAATCTTCTCACCTCACATGCTCCTCCAATTTATCGGATGGAATCCTCTCACCAGTAAGCGGAGAGATGAGCCACTTGTCTGTCGGGCGCTTCTGTGCATGAGCGGCTGAACAGCAGGATATGACTTGGCTAGGATTTAGCCTACAAAAACATTGACGGTTTCAGGTCTATATCTAAGGATCTAAGGAGACGTTTCCAAGCTTAAATCATCCCTTTTCTTCGAAGACTGTCGAAAGGCCGGTCCTACGGACAAGTATCTGATGACAATTATTCACTCAGAATGATAGTTCTCCTACTAGAGACTGCTATAAACTTCCCGTGGCGATATGGAAGACCATGTTGTTGTCGTTGCTGGAGGTCTGTGACAATACATAAATGATCCGCGCTAGAATTTCGCTATACGGCTGCGGGGATTCCAAAAATTGGCATTTTCATTGCTTCGCAAAAAGGTAAGGGTGGAAAGGTAGGTACGCATCCAGGAAATTTTGGGGTGTTCAGGAATTTTTTTTCGAATTCGGCTCAAAACTTTGAACTGGGGGTTATTTAGGGCGCTGAACCCGAATCTGAGGTCAATTCCTCGCCAAACTAAGGGTCTTTGTAGGTTACGGTAGGCATAATGCCTTTTAACTGGCGTTACTTACCTTAAAAATTTCGAAAATCGAAAAATGGACCTCATATTCGTGTTGAGCTTCCTAAATAACACCCACAGTGAAATTTTGCGTAACAATCTGAGACTTCGACCAAGCTACCGTATTCACCGTTAAATACCGTAGTCCCGGGAAAATCCATAAACGGACCACAGACTCGTGTTATGCAGCCCGAATAACCCCTATGCAGAAAAGTTACGACGATTCGATCGCAGCATTCTCAAAATCGTCAAAAATCGCGTTTGGCCAGCGAAATTTCCTCCATTCTAAAGCTTCGGACCAAATCAGACTAAATTTTTCAAATATTGACAAATGGGATTCAGCTTCGTAATCAGCACGCAGAAAAAAATTTTAAGCTCAATCCGAGATAATTTTTTGAACGCCTCAAAAATTGTCATTTGTGTACCCCTTTTCTCTTCGCAAAGCTATGAGAATGCCCACTTTTGGAAATCTCCTGTAAATCTCTGAGGCGTTCAGCCGATTTGGGAAACGGACTATCAATGCCGTGCCCCATACCTACAACTATCAAAACATGGTTTTATAAAAGCTCTCGGGAATTGTTAGGTTAGCCCTAGTTAATGAACCTGGAGCGGTGAAAGCTCACCTTTCTTCGGATCATAGTCCTTAACGATAAGATCCTTTTGTCGCGTTGGCGGCAGAGGCGTCGCGAACTCAGCAGCGGGCGGCGGTGCGGCTTCCTCTGGTGGAGGCGCAGCTGGCGCTTCGGGTTCCATCTGCAAAGCAACAAACTCAATTACTTTATATTTTTCACGTTTTCTACCCCCCCCCGGATGAGAATAGCACAATTGTGTAAGTATCTCGATCCCTAACGCAGATTCCAAAAAGTCTTCAACTCTAGACTGTGGAATGCGGTACTAGCGTACTTATCGGGAGAGAATTCCTTTCCGCATTTGAGGAAAACCGCTGTTGCAGCACGCAGCTCGAAGATAGTAGTGGCGGGACATATGGTCCCAGCGCGATTACCAGTGGTCACACTCGACTCTGATTGCATTGCTTGTCCCAACAGCGGTTTTCCGCAACTGTGAACTAGAATTAGACTCCTATGTGAGTAGCAAATGCGACCAAATTGGCTAAACTAAATCTACCAATTCTAAATAATCTAATTCCCTCTATCTTCCATTACAAACTCCTGTTTCACCTTCAACGACCTTTGCTAGCTTTCTGTGGCGCTTAGATTTACTCTTTGGGCTGTTTCTTTCCTGTAGTTGCTTGTACTCATGTCCAGCTTGCCGCTCCCACGACGGTTGCCGATAAACTCGTGTTTCGAAGTTCCGGTGAGCCCCAATGATGTCTATCGGGCCTAAGGGCATCATAGCCGGCTGATGCGGGCATCAGTATATTTGCAAACTCAAGAGTCTCAGCTTTGTTAAAGAGTAATCATAGCTCCTGAGGCAGGTTCTGCTACCGATCATTCCGCCCCCCACCCCTTTGAAATACTGCACCAACCTTTTGATCGATAAGATTGACAAACTAGCTATTCATAGCTTAATCTATCACAGTGAGACAGGGTTCTTGTTTCTTGTTTATTGGTTTTTTTTTTCGAAAATTGGCTAGACTTCGAAGGTTCAACCTGTGTTCAAGTTGAAGCGCGTTCTTTTGAACGTGTTAAATAAATAAATACCAAAGGTGCCATGATCCTTCGAAAATACTGGGTGAGGGAACTCATATTCAGTTTCAACGCTTCGTATAATCAGACGTGACAGCCGAGCATCGGAGCGAAATCAGGCGCGGGGTTGCGTCAACGCAGCTTTCGCTTGACTTCTGCCCAATTCCAATATTCAATGTGCGCGCTCATACTGCCATTATGAGTCCTCTATTTTGTGAACTAACCCAACCGCTACATAAAGAAGTTTCCACCAGAAGACGTGATTTTTTTCATTCTGCGTACAACTCCATAATCGACAAGATATGGACCGCAAGGCCTTTCGTGGCACCGAAAACGACAACACTCACCTCATGCTGTATCGGTTGCTCCGCCTCATCCTCACTGTCAGACTCCTCCATGTCCATTTCCATGGCCTCTGCTGTCTGCTTCTGAGCATCACTTCTGGCTTCCAGTAGCATACGTGCTCCAACATCCTTCGGTGTGCACAATCCGGGTAGGTTTGCTGAAAATAGCATATTCATCTCTCCAAAAAACGGCAGAAATCTCTATAACCCACTAGTATCTCCTGGCTGGAAGTCCACAGTTTGTACCACGACGAAGTCATGCCAATCAATCGATGCGTAGGCTACCCTTTCCTGAGATAGATTTGAGATAATACACAAAACGTAGGCAAAACATGATAAATACGAACCTTTTCAGCCTCTTTTTCTTCTTTATCTCTCAAGTTTTTCTGATGTTTCTCCCAGGACACTCTATAATTCACATCTTCCATCAGCTTCTTCGTGTTTCCCTTCTCCTGACGCAAGTCCTCCAGAATGGTATTTGGCGGAATAATCACCTAAGGACTCATAGACCTCATTTCAAGCTGCAGAATGAAGTTTTGAGAGGAAAATACCTTGGTGTACTGCTCGACAAGCTTCGTGAAGTAGGTGAAGTTGGAGTGCTGTGGTTTGAGGAAGTCGAATTGGAAGTTTCGAGCCTCTCTAGTCATCAACTGAGTCAGAAATTGACGGCCATTTCGAGCCACAAATAAAGCTGTCATTCGAATCAGATCCCTGGAAACAGGAGCTGAGAAATACCACCCACTAACCTGCCTTCAAAGACCCCGAAAACTTCCATACAACACAAGCAGCGCTCACCAAAAAGACGCTCCACAGCCTTTTGTTACCACCCCGTCCCTTTAAACGCTTAAAAGGCAAGAGGACCTCTTGCTAGATCATCAATTCATCAAAAACTCCTTTCGAAGAGAAACAAATTTTCTGAAGGTCCCAGAACCCTTAATTGGACTACCTGCCTTCAAGAAGTCCAGAGAACGATCTCCGAAGGCAAGCCTGCCACTCACTGATTGTGAAAACATAGTTTCCACCTTTTCACCTCCTAAGTGGAATCATGCCAACCAAAACTCTTTAGAATGCCAAATTGATGCTGGCGACACTCTACAGTGCAAATCCTTACCCGCTTTCGCCGCATCCAACGCACTACCAATACCGGTGCTTTTGTATACCAATTGCCACACCCGTGGAGCGCCAAAAACCATCCTTTGCTAGCACGAAACGACCCACTAGTGGCCGAAAGGCATACGGGAAAGGCAAGGTAACTTTCATCGCATGGGTTAGAAAGCTTTAAGGACCTTCTTGACACAATACATCCTCTTCAGGGTGAGACTATTTTCGACACATGGATTTCCTCAAATGACCAGCTGGACAAGAATTTGCCAACGACACACCCATGGGTTAAGAGCAAATTTTACGCGGATTCACAGCACTTTCCTAGGCTCTATACCTCTATCTTAAGGTTCAGGGGCGGCATGCATGAACGCTTATGAGGAGGTCAGGGAGCCGCTCGCGTTCTACGTGCGAGACGTCGAGCCATAGGTGACCCGAAAAACATGCCGTCCCCACTGTATAAAGACGCAACCTCACGACGCGCGGTGAACTCCCCGCCTAATTTTTTGATTTTAATCGTGCTTAACCTCAATCTTTTCTGATTTCTTCTCTATAGTTAACTAGTTTTTGATTAACTTTTCCGCTCGGCTCAAGTACTGTGCTTATCTGGGTCAAATTCCGGTCCGCAATTGCGTCTCGACACGCTTTGCGGCCGCTCGCTTTCGAGTCGAAAGAGTTTCCAGCGCCGCAGCTGCCGATCTATTTACTCTAGGTGGGTTTTAGAAACTGGAAACTAAACAAAATTGAAAACTGTATAAAAAAGTCATATCGTGTCGGCTTTGGAGCTGGAAACTCGATTGACTCGAGCGCGTACGGCCGCAAAGCGTGTCGAGACGCAATCGCGGACCGGAATTTGACCCGGATAAGCACAGTATTTCGTACAAATTAAGCCGCTTGAGACAAGGATGAGTCCAAAAAGCAGCTGTTAGGCGAGGGGTTCGCTGTACGTAGTGAGGATGCGTCCAAACGTTACGGGGACGGCATGTTTTTCGGGTCACCTCTGGATTGACGCTCCGCATATAGTACGCGGAGCGGCCCCCTGACCTCATAAGCGTTCATGCATGCCGCCCCAGATTACTCTTATAGTTCATCCTCTAATAATCCGGAACGTGCACCTCGGAGAGATACACTTTAAAATTAATCTTCCTTCAAACAAATCTCCTGCAAAGTCCTAAAGCTCTTCGAGATCCATCCGATTAGTAAAATGCTTCCACCGTCCTGGTAATCAATTCCAGCGAGTTTACGACCGGGCACAAACTGCGGTGGATGGGGGTCGTAAGAAATTCGGTCCAGAAAGCAAAACTTTGCAGATTTAGGGACAGGATCGCACTACTTTGGGATAAACTTTCACTTAGAAGAGCGGGTTCGTAACGATTTCGAACACTTGAGAATTTTCGACACATTAGGAGGGGGCCGTACCTCCATCGAGATAGAACACAGCGCCTCGCAGGACCCTGACTCCCATGGTGCTCGTCGCTTTTTCAACGTTTATTTGAACAAATTGAGATTCAGCGCTTGACACGGTTGCTACACACGGCGGCAGTAGTATATTGTCGAAAAATACCCACCAAAGTTGGACTACGCCTCTACTGAAACTAACAAAAGAACACCGCTGTAACCATTGAAAGCTTACAGATCGTATGCATTGATCGTGGCTGGATCCGCGCAGAACTCAAACGGTGGAGGTGGCTTTGTGGGGATGAAATCTGCTTTCTTGACAGCATCTTTTACTGCTTCTGGCAGCTGAGGCTTTGGAGCAGCACTTGCCGTGTCAACTTTCCCTTCTTGAAAGTCTCGTACCTACAATTTTCAGGTCAAAAATAACCACCAAAAAGCAAAAATCACACCAAATACATTATCGAAAAAAATGAATGTATAAAATTCGATCACCTTCTGCTTATAGTAAGCATTGTACGGATCAGTTGGACTCAGAAAGTTGAAACGCTTGTTACTGGCCTCCTTTTCGCGAATTTTGTTTTCGAAATCCACACCATTCCTGGCGACGAATGCAGCTGTTTTGTCCACAATGGCTGGAAAATTACATTATAATGAACCCTAGAGAATGAAAAGAAAATTTTGATCAAGATCTAACCCACTTCTGATATCCGGCGGCGGATAGATGAGTCCAATGATAGCCTTTCCACTCATTGACTGCTCAGTATTCATAGAATCTTCCTCGCGTTGCGAGACCACCGCTACAGCGGTGGGCGGCATCTTCCTGAAAATAGTAAAAATAGTTTCACAAAACTAAAGTACACACAATCCAGAGGGCGATCACGATACTCATTGCTTAAGCTTCTCATGAAATGGCCCCAGCGCAAGACCGAGTGCCTTAGAGGAACGGGCAACAAGCAAGCGCTCGCTATTAAATTCGGCATCAGAATGAGCGCTGTTCTCATCGCGATACGGAGGACTTGGGAGCTGAGATCTTAAAGGCAGTTCCCAAGATAACATGTGTCTTCGGCTGCCGAGATGTCGTACGTTCACGCCGTGGCAGTGTGGAGGAAAGAAGATCACCTCTATGCAAACCAACGTCACCCCTCCTCGAAGAGGGTTTTTGTCATGGGAGAGGTGCTGGCCGGCCGCGTCTCTCCTTCGGATTCTCCTGCTGAGGGCCGGCGTGGTAAGGAATCCTGGACCCGCTCAGAAGAAGAAGTACCTATGTGCCACATGCGACAGAAATGTCAATTGGAATGGGACCAGCGTCCAATGCTTTGGATGCCAAAGGTGGGTGCACTTCTCTTGTTCGGGTCTCAGCTCTGTGAAGCATCATAACTCTTCTTTTCGCTGTGTTATATGCTCTTCACCTACCAACTCTGATTCCTCTTCCTCAGATCGCCCCCTTTCCATTGTACATATCAATCTCAATGGCCTTCGTGCCAAACTTTCTGAGCTCTCTCTCTCTTCGCACGTAATTACCATCCAGACGTGATCATGGTTCAAGAAACCAAGCTCTCTCCATCCCCTACCCGTCCTCATCCTAACATCCCGGGCTATACTGCCTTCCATGCTCCAAGGTCAGCTCTTGGTGGAGTTTCAACCTTTGTTTTATCTTCTCTTCCCTCCCACCTCATACCCAACACCCCCACGGATGGTACTCTCGAGTACCTTCCGATCCATCTCCCTCTTTAAACACCTCTTTCTCTCTTCAACATATACATTCCAGCTACTACCTCATGCCCCTCTCTTTACAATCCTATTCCACTTCTCAAGCAGCTTTACGACTGCTCCCTCTCATCCTCAGTTGTCTTCGCGGGCGATTTCAATGCTCACACCTTTTGCTCGTCACTCGATTCTGACGCTAGAGGAAATGACGTCGAAGAATGGGCAGAGGAGTGTGACTTGGTCATCTTAAACGATGATCAGCCCACTCGTCTCCCTACCAACGGCCGATCTTCCAGGAAAGAAATGAAAAGATAGATGCAGAGGAAATAGAAGTTGATAAAATTCGTTTCGCCAATCCATCCCCCATCCAGTTGCAAGCTCTAGGCATTTTGCATATGTATACTTAGCGTCTCGGGAAGTCAGGCAAGTCGCCTTGGAACGCGTATGGAGTAACTGAAATGTGCAAGTCGTCGGCTACGATTCCGAGCAGCAATTCAACAGAGTTCACGAATTGCTCAAGCCATTGATTGTTTTCTTCCCTGTCATGGGTCTTTCCGAAGCATAGCTTCCTGAGGCGTTTAAGGAATATATATTACACTATGAACTATCACCATTCATATATTGTTTTTCCATAAGGCCGATCACACTTTTTCATTTGTTTTTCACCTTAGTTTCCGAAACTGTAATTGGCCACAATAAATAAATAAATACAAACCACAGACACGATTTTCCTCTCGTAGTTGAATATTTCGGTAGCGGTAATGAAGTATGGCCAATTTCTTTTTGAAACGCTTCTGTAGTCGACAAAGTATTGTCTTTGTTGCATGTAACCCTCGGCAATCTGTGGAGCCAGTACGTTTATAATGTAGAGAAATCTCACTCATTGGTTAGACAACCATGTCGCTGGTATTCGAGTTTTTCTCCCTGTATTTTAGGTTTGAGCCGCACGGGTGCACACCTGCTGCCATTGGATAACCAGATTACTCGAGTAGTGAGTAAGCGCAAATTCATTGTTCGGCTTGACTGCCCATTTTCTTGTTCGTCCAGACGGATTCGAGTATTCTTGTCTGACCATTGCGCTATTCAGGATCAAATGCTTCGATTTATTTCCGCAGTTAGCGGATGAGTAACCTATCAGCTGTCTGTTGCACCGGCTAAGCTTGAGCGTTTCATATCTCTTTTTGCAATCCCTATGGCTCCGTAAGTTCGCAAGAGAGCATTGTTGTCTGGTGCCCATTGTTTCTTATTCTCCTACATCGGTGATCTGCGTGTTTGTAATGGCATATGCATCGGCTTACCCACTAGGGTAGGTCGCGGGAGTTCTTCAAAGCGCTCCGGTTAGCATGTCTCAGCACATGTTTCGAGCTTATACATGCTCCGACCCCCTCCGGGCTTTAATGTTCCGCTCGTGAATGAATATGAAACGGAGGTTTTGCCGTAGATTATCGGAGGTAAAAATGGAGTTTCGTATTCATTACGAGCGCAGGGGCGCTCTAGCGCCATGCGACGCGGCAGTGCGTCGCGTACGAGTGGGATAGAATTTCGCAAGGGGCGAATCCCCATTCCGGCTTTTCGACGTTGTGTCGCCCGCCCGGCCCGCCCATAGATTGGTTTTTGCGTCGGTGTATATATCCCAGGTGTTACATAGGCTCTGCCCACATCGATTTTATGATCCTGGCATTTCTAGAGAGTAATTTTGTGGTCTTCCGGTGATCAGCTGTAGACCTATCTATCTACCCTTTTATTCAAACTCCATGATACGACCGCTTGATGCCCGACTCCGTGTTTCCCCCGCTTCATAGTCCTCCAAAGTCGCCTGTTAGCAGCTTACACACTTAATGGAAGGCATGGCAAGGTTTCACAGGATCATCCAGCTAAGAAAGTTTCGTTACCTAGAATCAACCGCATCGCTTCCTATGCCATTATTTGCCGGGTGCTCAATATCGTTGGTGTTGGTTTTCAGGGTTTTCCAGAAACAGGGCACCTCTCTGACGGGAGCAACGATTACACCTGGGCTCCAGGTTGTACTGAAGGATCTCAAGTGGAAATGAGTGTGTTTTACTTTGTTACAGAATAACTGTCGACAGAAAAATGGCGTACCAGTTCTCCTTTTTTGATCTCCTTGCATTCTATGTCGCGCAGAGCCGCTATTTCTCTCGACCAATCTTAGCTGCGCTAACTTGATATCGGAATGTTGTCCTTCGTCTTTGTAATTGATCTGGTTCATCTGATTTTTAATACATATGTGGTTAATTAGGTCCACCCCCATCTTTATAGGTATCTTCTTTAATTCTCGAAACTTGGTAAGGCGTAACCATAGATTATCATGTTGTTTCATTTGTTTTGAAATACATCAAGTCTTTTTGATTTCTGTTGTGATTCAACAGTTCTAATTTGTTCAGTGTTGCCCAGATGCCCACGGTTGGGAATCTAGTTGTTAGCCATTTGAAGTTGTGTTCCTTTTCGTTTAAGCTGTTGTGCTCATCAGGTCTGTAAGGATATTCGTTGTCTGCTCCAGGATCGTCATCCGTTATGTCTTAGCTTCCATTGTTCCTAATAGTTCCATTTTCAATGCTGAATGGAGTTTCATCAAGATTTGGTATTAAATGTAATGCGGTGTTCGTTTTGTTCGCAGTTCTTGGATGTTGTACATGCCGTATGATTGAATGCTCAGTGCTGTGATACATGTAAATAAGACACTGTCGAATAAAGCCTTCACCCCCATTCTTGGACATAATTTCTTAGAATAAACTTGGCCACTTTCACGAACACAGAAGCTAGATGCCTTGCAAACTCTCCTGACTAGATATCACGCTAGCCATTTTCTATTTGAATAAGCTGAGCTAAGATCAGGGTCACAACAAGTTAAAGAAGCGGGATTTTCCAAAATCTGGTTTTTTTTTTCGAACCGAGAGTCAAGTAGTGCTGTCAGTGATAACCATAAACAGTTGCAAGAAGAACAAACTGGCTTCCAAAAACGAAAAAAGCTCAAAGGGGAAGTGGATTCAATCGGGAACAGCCGTAAAATGTGATGTATGCCAGCTACACGAGGAGTGCGGTACCGTAATCCCAAAGTTCCACTAGCATTTTGTTAAATGATGAAAATTCGTTGCGATGACTAGGTTATGATTTATTACTGCTGCTATAGGTTTCCATGCTGCACATTGCGTAATATAAAAAAGTGATGACAAATTCCTTTAAAGTTCGAGGCGAGAAATCTATCAAAAGCTGAATGGCCGTAAAGTGCAATGTTTTCGACGTGATGCACTGCTACAACAATACCGTAATCCAAAATCATATTTTAATTTGTTTTTCGTCGACCGGTGGAAAGAACAACGGAACTTTCTTTTTTTCTTTCTAAGTGTCATTTGCTTGTTTGGCTGGTAATGTCTCAAACCACGGTCACCTATCAATGTAATATGCTTTCTAGATGCTCCTCTCTGGAGCTTTACCTCGAATATGTTCCGCGTCAACGGTTTCCAAAACACTTTCCTGTATTCGACGGACGGATCTGATCAGATTCTCAACATCAAGTATACTTAGCGACAGGCTAGTCTGTTACTGTGTTATTCAAATAAAAAACTCGAAAAAAAGTATGCAAGTTTCAGTAAAAAGCCACCTATTGATGACCTGGAAAAGGTGCTCGACAAGCTAAATGAAGAACTCAAGAGGGATTTCGATGGCACTGTGAAGCAGAGTGAGGAGAACATCGACAAGAACTTCATGAACTTCAAGGCCAGATCAGAGGTATGGTCCATGTCACTCAATTAGGTAGCCGCGACGCTGCTTGGCGGGAAAACGAATAGGTGATTGCTAGCGATCGGGCGGTTCCGCGTCCAATAGCTGAGTACGGCTCTTTCATTGAAAAGCACGAATGCTAAGGCCATTGTTATACCCCATGACAGGCCTGTCGCGGTCGCAGAGCACTCCCACGTCGCTGTCGCTGAGGGCCAGCCGTCCCTGTCGCTCAGGGCCAAGAAACACCCGTCACGATGCCGGATTTGGCTGGGTCGCTGTCGCTGACACCCGTCGCAGTGCAGTGCACTGCGACGGACAGCCGCGACAGACCGATTACCGCACGGTTTCCACATTTCAGGCATGACATCCCCTTTCGAGCCAGCGACCGCGACAGGTGCCGCAAACTGTTCCTGCGACAGCATTTTTCTACTGTGTGGGCCTGGTCCCGGCACAATTCGTAACGGTTGGCTGCACCTGTCGCGGTCGCAAACTTCAGGTATAACAATGGCCTAAACCTGCTCATCGGGTCTAGTTCCGACATATAGTGATTTTTTCAGTCTTCCGTTTTGCCTCCGCTTCTATCTTCTCTTGCTCACCCCTCACTTCAAGAAAAAATCCGAAAGGGCAGTCGCAAAAATTTCCTTGTATTTCTAGCTGCCCGTCGAAGCAGTGTACAACCTGTCTTCCGGAAAGGTGTTCGGGCTGTAGCAGGAGTAGATGAACGCGGGCGGTCGCGTTGCTTATTCAAGGCCGACCAAAACTTAATTTTCAGATAGACAAACGATTAAGAGGACTTCATCGGAAAGCCCAACAAAATCTTTCGTTCTTGAAGGAAAAAGCCGTCTCAAAATTTCCCCAAAAAGTAGTCAGGTTCCTCCCACGCCTAGTTTGTGTTATCATTCTGGGAGGGAGGGGGGGGGCATGTTTAGAATCCCGAACTTCGTCCAGGATCTCAGCGCCAGGCTCAGATATTCGATTGAGCACCAGAGGTCGTAAGTGATTTTGAGCTCCCCATAATGCCTTCAAATACCGTTACCTGGAGCCTCTACCATTCCACGTTTAGCGCTATTTTCTTCCGTTTCCGGCCCTAAAAAGTTGGAAACGGAACGGAACATCCCAAGAACATCGAAAATACGGAAGCGGAGCAGTTTTGCGCTTCCTTGTTTCGGAAATTTTGACTTTGTTACCGTATACCTGCCGTACTGGTATGGTGATTGTAGCCGATAAACAGATGACTGCGGACCACTCAGCAGACCGCGCGCCTGTCGCGCGCGCCGATCGGTCACCACACTTCTCGTGGGGTGCACACGATGCTGCGCAGGCTGCTGAAGTGTAAGCAGCCATCTATTTTGTGGTCACCCCAACTATGTCATACTTGATGTTAGGGCTCAGCGCCCCAGATAACTTCCCTGGACTAAGGTTCGGCTAGAGTCAAGCAGACTTTGCTATAACCTTTCCCCGATTCTTTGAACGATAAGGAGAAGACAGCGAGCTGGGTTCAGCGGGGTTGTGATGAGACGCAACGGCGTTGGAGGAGGGTTTGTGAAAATTTCGATCCAAAAATGAACATCTATGAACTTGATGGAGGGTATCGTAGAAATGTGTTCTAAAATTTCACGGACAAGGGGTGCGTGAAAACGATTCAACACTTTCTGAAACTTCCGGGGACCAAGCGGCTGGGTTGTAGTTTTGCCAGGGTCGGTAGCAACGCCCCGCTGGACCCTGTTAGCGGGGCGGTTGATCATAGCGAAGGTACAGTTTTAGACAGTGCGATTCTGACATAATCGACAGCTCCGCTTCGCTCGGGTCTAAACATCAGGAAGTGTATCGCCCTTGGTGACGATTTTTTTTTTCAAATGTTCGTAAATTTCTTCTCTCTTCCGCTGATTTTTCCGGGTTTGTTTTCTTTTTTACACCCAACGCAAACCGCTTGACACTGATTTGGCCACAAAATTCGACTCCAGAGTCCGAAAATAGTGCATTGAAGAATTTTTTAAACATTAACATTTATGGAAGAACACCGGATGTCATTTCAACCTTTTATTCAATTTGTACCTCTATAGATGTATTTCACTTTGAACTACTCTATGATTTTCAGCGTGAATCCTACCAAAGAAGCAGCACCATGTTCAACTGGAAGGTAGCGGCAGCAACGCTAGGAATTGGAGGTTCCTGCTTGTTGGCACTGTTTTACATCCGGAAAATTGTGACTATTTGTAGCTATACAAATCACTAAGAAAGGGTCCCTCCTAATAGAATCTCACACAATTTAGAGACTGGAAGAACGAGAGAAACATATGAAATATGTGGCCGGAAAAGCTCGAATTGGTGGCGATTGGGAGTTGGTGAACACAGATGGTTAGTTGGCATCCTGTTCCTGCTGCCTGTATTCCCAGATGCGATTTTCTTCTCCTTTCAGGAAAGTTAGAGGGGTCTGAGCAGCTGAAGGGAAACTGGCTTCTGCTCTATTTCGGCTTCACGCATTGTCCTGATATTTGTCCTGACGAGATCGAGAAAATGGTCAAGGTTTGTGGCTTTCAGAATTTTGAGAAAACAAGAAGAAGTTTTCTTAAATTTAATTTTTGGTCCACAAATTTTTTAAGCATTCGATAATGAGGCTTTAGTCTTGTTTAAAAAGAAACTTATTCCTACTGCAGACTGTGGACATCCTGGATTCGAGAGAGAACAAGGAGAAAATTCCCATTAAGCCTATATTCATATCTGTTGATCCGGAACGAGACACGATCGAGCGAGTGAAGGAATATTGTGCGGAATTCTCACCGAAACTGCAGGGTTACACGGGAACCGTCGAGCAGGTAACTTCTATTCGCGAATACGTAGACTGGGGCGGGCAGGTTTTGTCAGAGGCGCGCGTTTGCGCTGGGTTAGGCTCCAAGGCGAACCGTTTCTTGCTATCTAGCTTAATATTCACTGCGACTGTCTGAGGGGAAGTTTGTGGGAGTGAGAGGAAGATGCTGTAGTTTGATGTACTTTTGGGGTGGAAAGAGAAGCTATAAAACATTTATTTGTCAAGTAGGCATTGAGCGGTATACTAACAGTAAGCTTTAAAAGCATGGTTACCCATCCGGAATGGACGGAAATGTTTTCTGAGCTTTGGACATTGCAACGCCAAAAACCATCCAAATTCAGGGATTTGGAAAATTGTAAGCTTGGGGGTAATTTCGATTCCCTCTCGTATTCAGAAACGTTTCTTGGAAATCGGACAACGAAGCGACCGTTTCAATCTCGGAAATCGGAATGTCAAAAACCGTCTGAAACTAGAAAGTTCATTTTTGTTATCATTTCTGAGGTCCTTCAGCATTTTGAGGCGTTTTTCAGGAATCAAAAACGGAAAATACATTGAAGTTTTCAAATTCCGAACGAAAAATTAGAACCATTCCAATCTCGGAAATCGAAATATGAAAAACCATCTGAAACTAAAAGTATTGTAATTCTTGTAGTTATTTCTGAGGTTCTTCTGCATTTTAATGCGTTTTTCAGGAATCAGGAAACGAAGCCACCATATCAGTTCTTGAAATTGGGGTTCCGTAAGTCGGAAATTGTTTGTCTCTTCCGCTTTTCCGAATTCCTGCCAAATTTTCAGGCTTTTGCCGAAATCGCAAACTAGACGACCGTTCCTGTCACGAAAATTGGAATGTCAAAAACCTTCTGAAACCAAGAAATTTGTAGGTATTGTAGAGGATTTTGAGTACCTTCCGCATTTTGAGGCGTTTTTCAGGGATCAGGAAACGAAACGACCGTTTCAGTTTCGGGATTTTATTTGCCAAAAAACCATCTGCAATTAGAAAATTCAATTCATGTAGGTATTTCGGACTTTCTTTCTCCTGCATTTTGAGGTTTTTGGAAATCGGAAAACGAAACGATTATTTGAAGCCCGGAAATCAGGACTAATCGGAAAATCGTAATCTTGTAGATATTCCTCGATCCCGTTCCGCCGAGGCATCGTTCGAGAATCAAAAAATGAAGCGAAAACTCAAATTTTATCAAAAAGAGGACAGGAATTTGAAAGATTTTCAATCTGCCAACTATTTAGGATTTTCTTTTGCATTTCTAAGCGATGTCGGAGCTAATACTAATGTTATCAGAGCGAAATTCAGGTCTGCACTTGCGGACAAATGCTGTTGTATCATACAACACTATGATTATCGGTTTATGACAAAGATACCTTCACGAACCGCGCCTCTGACGAAAATCGGACCACTCCAGACTGTGGAGAATGAATGGACCGTACGCTTCCAAACAGGGTTGAGCAGGGTTGTGTTTTGGCAAAACGGGTAGTTGTTAAAATTTCAGAGAATCTTTGAAGAAAAATGACAGTTTGGGGGGAGCTCGTGAAATTTATGGAAAAAAATGGAGTTTTCTCGAAACCACTTGGTAAGCTTAAATGCGTTAGGAATAGGCGCCTTCTGTTAGGAAGATTGTAGTGCGAGAACAGCTGCGTCTGAAGAGGCCGTCATGAAATTCTACGTTAGACTCGCCTTGATACTTTTGGTTCCCTATTGACGGTTGACGCGAACTCGGGGCACTAACATATGTGCACCAGGTTCGCGCCAACCGCCAATAAAAAAAAACAATAGTACAGTAGGCACGTATCGCACTGAAACTTTCTGAGAACTTCGTTCCGGTATTCTCGTTGCCAAAAACTGCGTTTCTGGCTACCCGGACACTCTAAAATTGGGGTCAGATCCCGTTCCGGGCGACCCGCTAACATCCCGATTGTTACCAGCCACCAGGATGACGAAAATCGCCTTCCCGGTGCAGCAGATTTGCGCGTGAATGTTCAATAATGGTCGATTAATGTACAATGTAAATTTTTTTGAGCGACCAGATTCATTCCATTTGGGCGATCCGGACGAGCAGCGATTGGTGGCCCGGTATTAGGTAACCGGAAAGCGCGTTCCCATGTTTTGATTTGCTTTCCTTGATGTGCGTTGGTGCAAACTTCGTGTGCATATGTTGTGAAATACTCAGAACCTGGGACCGCGCCTTCCGGTTATCCAATACCGGGCGAGCATCCGCTGCTCGTCCGGGTCGCCCGGAATGGTGAATCGGGTCGCTCGAAAAAATGTAAATTGTACATTAATCGTCCGTTATCGTACATTCACGAGCGAATTCGCTACACCGGGAAGGCAATTTTCGTCATCCGGGTGGTTGGTAACAATCGTGGGGTCAGCGGGTCGCCCTTAGCGGGATCTGGCCCGATTTTTGAGTGTTCGGGTCGCCCGAAATGCATTTTTTGCACCGGGTAGGCCGAAACAAAGTTCTGAGTATGTGCACCGTGTTTGCGCCAGTGCACAACAAGGAACGCTGAATAGCAGTGCTATCCGTGCAGACTCTATATTTTACTGTTTTTGAGGTGAACAAAGTGGCTAAAACGTTTCGAGTCTACCACAGTCAAGGACCGCGAACGGGAAAGAATAATGACGATTACATTGTGGACCACACCGTTATTACGTACCTGATAGATCCAGAGGGCGTGTTCCATGATTACTATGGCCAGACGAGAACTGCACAGGAGATCGCTAACATTATCGATATGAAAGTGCTTAAGTATAAAGCCCAGAAACGCAAGGGATGGTTGTAGTTTTTCTTTTTTTTGGCATTTTTTTTAATCATATTTTTCCAAAGGTGTCTTGTGATTGACTGTATGATCTTCCTTTTACAATAGCTCTATGTTACTTTACACCTGTTGATCTTGTGTTGTTTTCGCTCTATAGCATTTGCCATAGGGCAGGGAAGTGGGCGTGGCGACACGCCCACTTTCGTGCCTATCGATCGAGTAGTCATTTTTTTGCATTTTCAAACTTCTTCTCGTGAATAATTCTTTTCTCTTTCTAGTGATATTGGTAGTACGGGAAGGTCTATTCGTTGAATTTAAACATAGGTGCAGTATTTATAGATATTTTTTAGATTATAAAAGTATTTAAATGATGAGTTATGCTAGGCATGTGTTGTTATTACCGTTCTAATAAGTTGTGCACTTGTTTTCGACCTTGTTGGCTAAGTTATGATTTTTGTTATCATAAAGATCCAGATTTGTTGTGAAGAATGACATTTCGAAAAAAAGCCGAAATTTTAGAACGGTTTTGATTCTTTCTCTATTGAAATCCAGTTACATTACTTATTCATAATGTCCAGTACCTTTTGGCTTTTAATCTCAGTACACGGAAAGGAACCATCTGCGGACGAGTAAGCCGTTTAGAGGCGTTTAGGCGGCTAACTCGTTCGCGGCTCCTTTTCGTGTACTGGGACTACAAATCGTTACCCTCGTATTCAGGATATTCAGGATTGTCTAGTTTAGTTTGTATAGATGGCTACCCCGCAACAACAACAACAACAACCGCAGCAGCAGCCCCCCAAGTCAGAGTTCGTAGTGAGAGTTCCAAGGTAAGGATTCTTGTTCGGACTCATTAGGAATTTTTACTTAGAAGCTTCAGTCGTTCAACTGGAAATATACATTCCTACTGTCGTTATCGGAGCCTAATTCCGGTTCGCAATTGCAGACTGCAGCTGGTGCATCACGCAATACGATGATAATCGTGCCAAGACCACTTGGTCTCGGCACGATTCTCCTTTCTCCCAGCACGATTATCATTGTGTCGCCTGACGCAACAGCCGTAGTTCGCAACTGCGGACCTGAATTTGGCCCCGAGAACGACAGTAGAGCAGTTTCCGGAAGTAGAACCCGAATAGGCCGGGATCATAGTTCCGGCGTCGAGCCACGCGACACAATGTTTACCATCAATATATCTACCGAAAATTCCTATACCTGATATGCACTGTCGCTGGAAGTGTGATCCCGGCCATATGCCCTTCAGAAATGCCAACAATTGTTTCAAACGAAGATATGTCTTCTTCATATGGGGTTACTCTGAGAGCGGCAGTATCTCGGACCCGCTGCGGCACTAGCGGCGACGCGGCTCAGGGAAAGTATCTCATATGAGGTTATTTAGGAGCTATAATACAACTAGCGCAGCTTAAGAACAAAAATTAGCTCTTGCGGTTGTTACGTCCTCTGTGTGATAAGGAGAAACGTTACCGCCGTTTTGGCGCCCAAGGAAATACGGCATGTTCCTCAAACTTGGCTAATTGAATCGGCAACAATTTACTTTTATCACACAAGACAGTACGTCGTACTTCACGCGGGTTCACTGCTGCATTTTCGCGGAGCCGGCGCGGTTCTAACGCGCAGCCGCCGCGGTACTATCGCGGCGGTGTCGGGGCTCAAGATACGGCAACAGAATTGTATGATCAAGGAGCCGCTGCGTTACTATCGCGGCACTGTCGAGGGTCACGGTACTAGCACATCACTGACGCGGCAAATTTTCTCAGAGTACGGGGGGTATACGGTAGCTTGGACGATGTGTCAGATCTGGCTCAAAACCTCTCTGTGGGTCTCCTTCCTTGAATTGCTGAGCACGAATCCAAGCATCATGTATCAATTTTCGACACGGTATTGTAGATTACGGTGGGTATACGGTAGTTTGTTCAAAGTCTCGAATTCGCCTCAAAAGTTCTGTCGGGGGGGGGGATTAGTGTCCTAATGACGAATTTGAGTTCCATGTGTGAATTTTCAAAATATTGGAGTGGGTAAGGCTTGCCAAATGACGTTTTCCTACTTAGGTTGCAGTATACCGCAGAATGTCGACGACAGGGTCAAGCGGGGTTGTGAAATTTCGCAACGGGGGAGGAGGGGGGGGGTCGCAAAATTTTTGGCCCGAAATTGAAGGGTAAGGGGATCGTAAAATTTTTGAACTAAAAATTAAGAATTCTGGAAGTGAAAACGTTAAAAATCATTCCCAGTACCAAAAAATCACAACATTTCCTGACAAAAAAGTAACCAAAAATTACACTTCGTGGGGGGTCGCAAAAATTTCAAATTTTTGGAAAAACATTCGATGGCGGGAGGGGGGTCGCTCTGATTTCGGAAAATTACACAACGCCCCGCTTGACCCTGGTCGACGAGCAAGCCATAGCTTTGTGTTCCGCACCCTTTAGCAAACCCCTTCGAAAAGTTCTGAGTCTAACTTGAAACATTTTCTGGAAATCCTTTAAAAAATACCTGAAATGTGATTATCCTATGTTTTATCGAGAAGTTTAAAAGCCTGTCGATAAATCGCACTTTGACAGCAGGTGTGGGCGGATCGCTGCCTCCTTTCACTCAGCGGGAGGATCGCTGGCAGTTTGCGGGCGGATAACATCTCTCGGGCTCTCTGGATATCCGCCCGCTTGGATCATCAACTTTTTTCCTGGTGCGGCTGTGCACCCTCTAATGGACAACGACCCACCCGCAGACGTCTTGGAAGGCAGCGGTCTGTCCCCACTTGCTGTCTGAGTAGGCAACTTGAAAGGCCTTAGAGGGCACATTCTACGTCCAGGAATGGTTTTTAAAGTGTAGGTTTCTACTGGAACGAATTGAGTTTCCGAGCAAACTTCCGGTCAGGACCAGTACCTCGCGTTTTATTCGAAATTATTATATTATTTGATCACAGTTTCATCGATTGTGGTTGAGGAGGAATGAGCACAAACGTTTTTCCGTGCTGAAATTCAATGGAATGGATCGGGTGGACACGTCGAAGTGGACGGTGGAGACTATGGCACATTTGGAAAGGGAGGATAACAAAAATGTTACGCTGAGCACTCAGACTGTACAGGTATTGTTCTTATAAATTATTAACATTTTGTACAGTATCCTTATACGGTACCGTTTTTTTTTGCTCTTAGGAAATTTTCCGGTTTTTAAACGCTTTTTTTTCGTTCAATATTTCATCACTTCGCTTGGTGTCGCCGTTGTCGCTCCTTGTCGCCTGCTGACCTCTGCCACTCTGCTGACTCTTTTCTGGACTTTCAATTACCTCAAGCGTCCGTATCATACTCGACTCCATATTTCTCTGTGGAGCTCTTACCCATCATCGGCGCCATTGGTGCCGCCTACTGCCGCTAATTGTCGCTCAATGTTGCTTTCTACCGTTTGCCTTTGACCGGCAGCTCTATGCTTTCGTTTCGCTTCCTTGGTTTGTTTACAGTCGCCCGTTGCTGCGTGGTGTTGCCCGCTGTGACACACTGTCGCTTTCCTCTGCAGTTTCTTCAATCTTATCACTGTCGCGTTTAGACTTGTTGTGTCGCTCTTTTTCACACACCGTAGCTGATTGTTGACTGTTGCGCAACCTTTATAACCATGGTTCCGGTAGTTTCCTGTTCTTCATCGGTGTCACCTTTTGTCGCTTAGTGGCTCTTAGTGGCGTGAACTGTCGATCATTCCCGACTGTCTGTACACAGTGTGATTCCAACCCCCTATATTTGACTCTACAGGTCCTGGTCTCTGATCAGTGTCACCTTTGACGCTTCGCGTCGCTTATTGTCTTTTGTCTACGCGTGTCTTCCATTGTCTTAAAACTTACTAGTGCTAGTACATATCGATTGACGTTATGCAGTGTAAAAGAATCCCGTCAGGCTTTGATCTCACAGTTTCCCTATTTTCTTTGATATCACCTTTTGCCGCCTGCTAGCGCTTGATGTCGTTCATAGTCGACTGGTTCTCCGCAGAGTGTCGGAGTTCCTCTAAATTCCTCCTTCTGCGCTTCGCATGTGGCTGCCATTCTCGCTTCTAGCTGGCCGCTATCGCTTATCGTCGCCCACTATATTTCATAGTCGACTGTTTGCGCTCACTGTGACAATATCTTCATAACTATCAGGGATGGGCGGAATAAAAATATGAAATTTCGGAATTCGGGTATCGGAACAAAAATTTTCTCTGGAGTTTCGGAAATCGGGCGAGAAACGCCTGAAAATGCGCGGAAATGCGGTTTTTGGAACGAGAAACGCGGAAAAATTCAGAAGTCATCTAATGTTTTCTTAAGTTCCAGATGACCCGATATTTTCACGTTCCGCAGCGTTTTCTGCGGTTTTTGGAATGCGGAACGCGAAATGCCAAAAAATGCGCGAAACTGCGGGTTTTGGAACGCGAAACGCGAAACTCCGCTCTTCCCTGATAACTATACGACTGTTTGTGCTAAATGTCGCTTTTTGCCGCCTGGTTTCGCTCATTGTCGCAGATTATTGCTCAAACTCGACTGTTTTCATATCCAATGGCTCATTCTGTTCATATGTTCTGTTCCTAAGATGCCATTGTCGCTGTTTACCGCCTTGCTTGTATAGATGTCTTCAAGTGTGTCTTACTGTCGCCCATAGTCGACTGCCCCCCTTCTTTGTTAGGCAGACCTCTGATTTTTGTGTTATAGTTTCCATGCAGCTTTCATTGTCGCCTGGTGTCGCTCTTTGTCGCCCTTCGTCCACATATTCTATGACATGGTCATTGTACTCTACTGTTCCTTGGTTGTGGACATTTGTGGCTTTCTGGTTTTGACCACTTTTGCATACTGTCGCTCGTAGTCGAATACCGGCGTATTCTGTTAAAACACTTTTAGTTTTGTTGTCCAGTTGCTAGGAAGCTGTCGCTGTCGCTTTTAGTCTCCTGTTGTCGCTAACAGTCGCGCGCCGTTGCTCATAGTCGACTGCTCGTATACCTGCTAAACAACTTTTTTTGTCCTACAGTTCCTGGATAGCTTTCACTGCCGCTTTTTGTCGCCCTGGTGTCGCTCACTATCGCCCATAGTCACCCGCGTACACTAACACAATCTGCTCATATTTGAATCCACTGTCCCTAGGCTATCTCATCATTTTAGTTTTTTGTTGCGTGGTGTCGCCCATTGTGGCGCAGTGTCGCTCACAGTCAACTACCCACATAATTTGTATATACAGCCTTTTGTTTTCGTCCTGCAGCTCATAGGTAGTTGTCGCAGTTAGTCGCCTGCTCTCGCTTACAGCCGCACACACTCTCATAGTTGACTGCTCGTATACTTTCTTGAGCAACCATTTTATTTTTCTCCTGCAGTTCCCGGATAACTGTCCCTGTCGCTGTTTGTCGTCTGGAATCGCTCATTGTCGCCCATAGCTGCCGGTTACTGTGCTTATCTGGGCCGAATTCCGGTCCGCAATTGCGTCTCGACACGCATTGCGGCCGCACGCAACCGAGTGAGAAGAGCTTCCAGCGCCGCAGCCGCCGATCTGCTGACTCTAAGTGGGTTTTGGAAAGTCCAAACTAATGAAAACTCGAGAAAATTGTTTGAAAAAGCCACATTGAGTCGGCTTTGGCGCTGGAAACCCGAATGACTCGAGCGCGTACGGCTGCAAAGCGTGACCAGACGCAATTGCGGACCGGAATTCGGCTTAGATAAGCACAGTACACTAAAACACTCTTGTCATATTTGAATCTACTGTACCTAGATTAATGTCATCATTTTCGCTCTTTGCCGCCCTAGGTTGCTCAGTGTCGCACGCTGTTCCTTGTAGTCAGCTGCCTACATACTTTTATCGGCAAACCTCTTGTTTTTGTCCTACAGCTCCTGGATAGCTGTCACTTTCGCTTTTTGTCGCCTGGTGTCGCTCTTTGTCTCACACTGTCTCTCATAGGTGGCTTCTTGGTACACTGTTTAGCAGCCCCTCAAAATAGTTTTTTCTAAATTTTTTAGATTTTTTTTTGCAATGTCGCTTCCTGCCGCCCGAGGTCGCTCAGTGTTGCACGCTGTTTCTCATAGTCGGCTACCCGCATACTTCGTTGACTAACACTTTTAATTTTCTCTGGCGGCTGTTATTGTCGCTTTTGACGCACGCTGCCGCTCATTGTCGCTTATGGTCGACTGCCCGCATGCCCTATTTAGCAATACTTTCATTTTCGCCCTGGTAGTATCTGGGTAACTTTCACTGACGTTTGCTGTCGCTCGTTGTCGCACACTGTCGCTCATGGTTCACTGTCGGCATATTTTTTGAAAAAGTCTATATTTGGTTCGATTGTTGTCCTTATCCTAACGTCCACATTTGTCGCCTAAGTGTCGCTTAGTGTTCGCTCGTTGTTGTATATCAGCGTACCCTTCTTGGTACCCGTTGTCATTAGAGGCGTTTTGTAGCTCAGCGCCACGGATTGAACAGACATATGATACACTTTCCTCAAGCAAGAATGCACTAAAAGTCATTTTAGGAATACGGAGAAGGATCCGAGTATGGCAAAGCCGCTAGGGAAGAGGCGCGTCGAAAAAAGTATGGACGACAGGCGAAGTCCTATAAGCTAGACAATCAACCGTGGCATTTGTCTTTTGTTGAGTCAGGTAATGGTAACATTCTAGAATTCTCGCATGAAAATTCACTAGCATTGGTAATATTTGAAGATGGTCGAACTCGCAAGATGAAGAGTATACGGGAAGGCGGTGCTGGCGAACACGCGGATTACTGGGTGTTTCTGAAGTCAGGCGAGGAGTTTCTGGCCTATAAGGTGGATGACTGGCACAAGTTTCTCCCGGCTATCACCCATAAAACGCTGGATATTGATCAGGCCGAGGAAAAGTTTCTTGAGTAAGTGGTTGCGTTGGATTTTACCCTGTATACTCCATTTTGGAGGGAAATTTGTTTCCGCTATTCGCGTGCGTATGGAGGCGTATGCTGCGTCCGCTTCTCTCAGACGCTTTCTTTCTGTCTTTGTCGTAGCTCCGCACATGCACTCGAAGAAACAGAGTAAATCTGACTTCAAAATAGAGGATGAGTATGGTTTTTTTTTCAAAATATTTTCTTGATATGAGTTGTTTGTTATAGGAGGAACAAAGTGATGAACCAGTTTGCCTTGAAAGCGCAAATTCTTAGTCAGCTGAAAACGGGTGAAGAGGATGGCGAGCAGCTGGAAAAACCGACGCGAACTCTGGTAATGTGAACCATTTCACCTGCGGTTGAGCAGAAAAATTCTCGTGTGTTCCCTCTTTCAGAAAATTAAGGATGGATATAGCTCTGACGATTCGGAAGGTGAAGGTGACGAGAGAGATGATGAGGAAGGGAGAGAGTCGAAGAAGAAGGAAGGCTCGAAGAAGAAGAAGAAAGCCAATGAGAAACCGAAAAAGGACAAGCGACAACGGGTTGAAAATGGAGATGAAGTTGCGAGTGAGTCCTTTTCTGGTTCATCTTTCAATCTCTTGCTTTGGAGAAAAGTTGATCCGATTGATCCGTGATTCCATATCTGTTAGAGACAGCCGTGTTTACGCCTCAATTCCGCCTCGATTCTTCTTCTGCAGCCTCAAAGTGGTTTTTGTCATAGGTTGAGGAACTGGGCGGCCTTCACAGGATTCGTCCAAAGGTCCATTGTTGTTAAGGAGGTAGGTCTCTTCGGGCACATGAACAAGTGCGCCGTGTCGTGTCCGGGAGCACCACAGTCCGGGCATGCGTCTGGTCGGCTGCTGTCGATCTTGATGGCGTAAGACATTAGCAGAATAGAGTGACCACAGCGCAGCGAGGCGAGAGCACATCTGGCTCGCCGGTAGAGTTGAGACTCGGTCTCGCAAACCCGAGGCGGCACCGTTCCCAAGATAGGGTTCACAGCCGCCTTTGCTAGATATCCTCGAACAAATTGCGTGTGCTCCTCACGCAGAAGACGAAGCCTTTCCATGCTGGAGTCGGCCCATCTCTGTACATCAACTTTACGAGGAGCATCGGCGAACGGCGTCCTAATCGACCTCTCTCTTATGGGCTTCATGATTCTCTTTGACGGATGATTCGGCTGCCTCAGAACATTAATATACATCTGCTGTGCCTGGAGTTCACAATGCTCCTTGACCGGCAATATGCAGGCCTCCGCGTGAAGATGCTCCACCGGGGAGCTCCTTGCACAACCGGTAGCAATTCTAAGCGCAGCATTCTGTACACGCTGCAGCTTATTCCAGGAGCTGTCAGACACCAGGTGCTGCCACACTGGTGCCGCATATTCCAGAGCCGGCTGAAGTATTGCTCTGTAGGTTCTCAATATAGTCTCTCGGCTGCTTCCCCATGATGTTCCTCCGAGAGCTCTCAAGATATTAAGTCTAGCCTTGACGACTGTTTGTTTCTGTTCCGCGTTTTTGTGGAACTTCAGTGATGGATCAAGAATAAGGCCAAGCAGCTTGGGGAATTTCGCTGCTGGCAACAGGTCACCATCCCATTTGACATCTGGATGGGCACTGTGTTCCTTGGTGTTCGTTGTGAACACTGAAACAGAGGATTTTGCGGCAGAGACTGTGAGCATCATTTTATCGAGGAAGAGCTTCAACTCGACGAGATAGGCGCTGATCTTGTTAGCGGCTATCTGCAGGTCACGATCCTGGCACATGATGGTGATGTCGTCGGCATACATAACAATCCTTACATCATTGGGAGGCTCGGGAATGTCCTCAAGATACAGGCTGAATAGGGCAGGGGACAACACTCCGCCTTGCGGAACACCGGCTGCTATTGGAATGCTATCGGATACATGATTCTGGAACAGAACCTTAGCACGGCGGCCTTTAGTGAACGCTGCAATCCATCGCTTCTGCCATGATGGTAGCGACGACTTGAGCAGTTTCTCGGACAGCGGTCCCAAGTTAACAGAGTCAAACGCTTTGCTCAGGTCGAGGGCGACGGCCACCGTTCTCAGGGGCTTTCTCATGTTGAACCCATCGACCGCAAAGCTCACGATCTCTAATAGAGCTGTAGTAGTGGAGTGAAGTTTCCTGAACCCATGCTGATGCTGCTGTCGCTCATTTTGATCAGCCAGGTCCGTCACGATCAACTTTTCAGCTAATTTAGCGACGGGCGATAACAGGCTTATTGGTCGAAAGCCCTTTGCCGTGCTTTGGGACTTGCCTGGCTTTGGCAACGGTATCACATTGGCTGTCTTCCAAGCTTGGGGTAGAGTGCAGGTCCGGAAAGAAGTGTTAATGATATCTGCAAGCATCGGTAGAAGTTCCGTGGGAAGCTTCTTCAGGATGGCTGGGGAGATACCGTCAGGTCCGATAGCCTTCGAATTCCGCATTTCTTTGATAGCCTTCTCTACTTGCGTGAGAGTAAAGGCCTCAGAAGCGTTCATGAGCGGCAACCGGCTCAGTTCTCTAACCGTGACTCTGTTCTGCACGCCTCGCTTGGCACGTGTGATGAAGAAGTTCTTGCCGAGCGCATAAGCAGCCGCTTTCCCTGATTTGAAGACGTTCTCCTCGAACTCAATAGCGGAGCTCATCGGGGGAGCGGACTTTCCGGAAATTTTCCTCAAGACTTTCCACGTCGTAGTTCCGTCAGTCTTGAAATTCAGCTTTTCAGTGAACTTCTCCCAGCATTCCTTCTTGTTCTTATCCAGATCCTGCTTGATCTCGTTATCCAGCACAGCTATGTCCGGGTCTAGATGGTCTGCGGCTCTCTTCTCATCTCTGGTTCTTATCTTCTGCAGTATTTCCCTGCTGACATTTGGACAAAAGGTCTTGACACGACCCTCAGGAATTGCAGCTTTCATGGCCTTGCGGATGGCACTTGTTAGATGGCGCTCTTTCTGATGAACATCACCATTCCATGGGTAGTCGACCGCATGGCGAAGTGCAACATCTCTGAACAGGGTCCAGTCTGCTAGGCCTAAATTAAGATAAGTACTATGACGAAAACCAGAGTAAGGGGCAAGAGAGTCAGAGAGATCAATATAGACAAAGACGGGAATGTGATCACTGGACAGAGTTGTGGATGTGGACCACGTGCAAGCATTAGAGAGATTGGATGACACAAGAGAGATGTCTGGGCTAGAAGGTCGGCCGTTGGCAGGGAGACGAGTGGGCTGGTCATCATTGAGGATAACCAGGTCACACTCCTCAGCCCATTCTTCGACATCTTCCTCTGGCGTCAGAATCAAGAGCGGAACAGAACGTGTGAGCATTGAAGTCACCCGCAAAGACAGCTGAAGGGGAGAGTGAGCAGTCGTACAACTGCTTAAGGAGGGGAATAGGATTATAAGAGGGGGAACAAGATGATATAAGAGGAATATATATGTTAAATAGAGATAAAGGGGTTTTGAGGGAGGTGGACAGGAATGTACTGAGAGTACCGTCCTTAGGAGTATTAGGGATAATATGAGAAGGTAAGGCAGATTGAACGAAAGTAGACACTCTGCCCCCAAGAGCTGTCCTTGGCATGTGATAGGCGGTGTAGCCCGGAATGTTAGGTTGGGGATAAGTGGTAGATGGAGAGAGCTTGGTTTCTTGAACCATGATAACATCCGGGTGATGAGAACGTGCGAATAGAGAGAGTTCAGATAACTTGTTGCGAAGGCCGTTGAGATTAATGTGAACAATGGAGAGGGGGCGGTTGGTAATTGAGGAATCAGAGTTGTTGGGGGCAGAGCATAGAACACAACGAAAGGATGAGTCATGATGCCTCACAGAACTGAGGCCCGAACAGGAGAAGTGCACCCACCTTTGGCATCCGAAGCACTGGACACTTGTTTTATGCCAGGTAACATCCTCGCCGCAGGTGGCACATGGATACTTCCGTGCTGGACCTGGATTCCTCTCGACGCCGGCCCTTTGTAATAAAATCCTCAGGAGAGCTGCGGCCGACCAGCACCTCTCCCATGACAAAACCCTCTTCTCGGAGGGGTTGACGTCGGTTTGCACGGAGGCGATCTTCTTTCCTCCACACTGCCACGGCACGAACGTACGACATCTCGCCAGCCCGCCTCGATTACCCCGCTGGTTGCGATGATTTCTAGACTTGTCCGCGAAACGCCTCGATTTCGCCGCGATTACCGTAGCCGCGATCGTTCCTCGGATTATTGGTGGATATGCCTCGACGGGGCTGCTATTTCCATGTCGGTACGCTGTAGCTCATCGGCTTCGAGTGGACTGTGGACGTGCCTGGATTCCGCCGTACTTACCCTCAGCTACTCGCTGTGGTTTGCGAAGTCGCCATGACGATGCCTCTATTTAGCAGATATTCTTCCGAACTCACGATAGGTTCCCGACTTGGTCTCTATGCCTCAATTCCGCCTCGATTACCCCCAAGTTTACGATGATTTCTTGACTTTTCCGCGATTACGCCGTGATTCTGCCGCAACTACTATGCGACTGTTCCTCGACTTGCTGGTGGATATGCCTCGACGGCAGTGCGGTTTCCATATCGGTACGCTGTAGTTCACCGGCTTTGGCTAGACCGTGGATATGCCTGGATCCCGCCGTGGTTATCCTTATTACTCGCTGTCGTTTCCGACTTCATCATGACGCTTTTGTCATGCTTTGATTTAGCAGATATTTTCCCGAACTCACGGCAGACCGCGTTTATGCCCCAGTTTTGTCTCCATCACCTCGCAGCTTGCGATGGTTCCTTGACTTGTCGGCGACTATGACTCGATTGCGCCGCGATTTCCATATCGGTCCGCGATAGTTTTTACTCTTACGTCTGTATTCCTAGATTCTGCCGCGATTATTCTGTAGTTCGCGGTTGTTCCTCGACTACTTGGTGGATATGTCTCAATGGGGCCGGGATTTCCATAGTGGTGCACTGTAGTTCATCGACCCCGAATAGACCATAGATGTGCCTCTATCTCGCCGCGATTACCCCTTCTGTTCACTTCACGTTTCGGTTTAGCCGTTACAATGATTCAGCCGAGATCCCCACAGTTCGCGATAGTTCCACTACTTGGCCACTTGTCTGCATTATTATATCTTTTTAGTGTATTTCAATGACTTGGCCGCGGATATGCCTCGAATGCGATGCAGTGCCTATATCGGTCTGTGGCGGCTCATCGACTTGACTGCGGATATGCCTCTATTCCTGCGCAGTTGCCACATCGGCCTGTGGCGGTTCCTGAAATTGACCGCGGCTATGCCTTGAGTCGTCTGCGATTTCCATATCTGTCTGCGTCCGCTCCGACTAGTTCATGGATATGCCTAGACTACGCCGCCATTACCCTTTCTGACCACTGCAGCTTTCACCGTGGTCACGGTAATACCGCGATTCAGCCGAGATTTCACCGTAACTCACAATAGCTCGTCAACATAGTCATTGGTATGCCTATGTTCCGCCGCGATTTCTATGTCGGTCCGTGGTAGTTCATTGACTTAGCCGTGGATATGCCTCGATTCCGCCTTTTTTATATCGGTGCGTAGTAGTTCAATAACGTTGAGTTGACCGTGTGTACGTTTCGATTCCGCCGCGATTCCACTTACTGTGCGTAGTCGTTTTAATTTTGGTCGCAGGTGTGCCTCGATTTTTCCGCGATTCTCATATCGATCCGCTACGATTCCTCCGCGGCTCATCCTCGATTTCGCCGCCGTTTCCCGTAGGACGCGTAAGTTCCGCGACATAGCCGCAGTTACGCTTGATTCCGCCGCGATTTTCTCTCCAGTTCCTTTCCGCCCCATTTTCGGAATCCGTAAAGAACTCTTCCGGAACGTCAAGTCGGGATTCCGTGCATCTCTGAGGCAGATTTCAAAAAACTGCAGATTCGGGGATAGTTACCTCAGTTTGGTTGCAAATGGGATAACTCGCTGTTCGTTCAGAATATGAGTCGTCTGACGGTGAGGATGAAGGAAGGGAGTATGACTACATGTCGGACAGTGGATCGGATTCAGAGTGAGTTTAAGAGTTTTCTTTTCGGCTGAAAAAAATCTCAACACATTTTAAAACCCATGGTTTGCTTAAGATTACATTATCAATACACCAAGACAAATCAGAATTCCCTGACACGGTCTTGATGGTGTGTTCGAACAGGCCTCTACCGTTCGAGAACTGAAGTTTTTAGCCCGAAATGTCCTTGGTTTATTCCGAAACAATGCTTGCTGGCAGTTGAAACGTCTGACTCTGTCCGAGACACTGTAGTTTTCTACGAGATGCGGTTTGGAAGACAATACGGTCACGTGCTTCTGGATAGAGGGGTCTCCCTTCTTGCAGTACCTGCTCTTGTAACAAGACGACGTGCTGCTAGAATCAAACAACGGTGTGCGACCAAAGTTTGGTACTATCCTTACTGCAGCCCGTGCTCATCCGTGGGAGCCTTTCAACTCGAAGATGTGCTCGAGTTCGAAGCGCATCGTGGTGTAAATGGATACTACCAGTGCTTAAGTACTGCCCGTCAGCGATGTCTCGGGACGAACAACGGATGTGTCGGGGCAACAGTGGCAGGCGGCCTGGCTGAACACAGGTGCGAAGGTGCGGGTTTAGAGGTATTTTATATCTTTCATGATCTCAACAACGGTATTTAATTTTTTATACAATTAACTCTGATGTGTAAGTAATGTTGAAACTGAGTTATGGTCTGTAATATGTTCTTATTCATGTGAGCATAAAGTTACCGGATAAGCCAGCCATCACCGTTACCCGTGCTAGATTAGATAATGCATACCCTAATTGATCACAACTTTCGTCTATTATACTTAAAATTAAATTATTTTGTGTCCATTAAAATTTCGCGCGATTTTTCCGAGCGTGATTTCTTCTGTGACTGAATTTCACGCAGGTTCTCCTTGTCGGACAGGTGCTGCTTGTCACCGTAGTATTCGCACTGATACGTACCCGAAGTGTTGAGGATCTTGCCTGGAAAATGGGTTTGAAAGTGGTTTGGTGGGCCTACCACGACATTAGAAGCACCCTTGAAAGTTGCACCGTATTTACCTATTGTACATTGTCCAACATAGTACCATGAACCGCATAGTGCCAGATGAGCGGCTGCTATTGGACTTCCATGAGAGATGAATAGTATGTTACCTGGAAGGAGAATAAGAAAGATGTGAAAAGTTCTGGAATGCATATTATATGTCAACCCCCTACACCGTTTTCGACCGGCTGTAGTTAGCCTGAGCAGGCTGTAGCCGTCCCAGTCGATACGCATGCAGTACGTTGTTCGCTATGGTTGAAAGATGCTCTCCTTGTTAGAACCAGCTATCGTCGGCTGGAGCCGTACCGATCGATACGCTTTCTGAGGATGAAAAACCTCCTGTTGCGACTAGCCTAGAACCGGTTGAGCCGGCCGGAAATATTAAGATAATGTGTTAAACAAGATCGGATTTGTCTTCTGAGGGGTAATGAAGGAATGGAGTTGGCAGTGTGGCAAGCGTTGTTTCGATATGGAATGGTTTATTATTGTCTGAGGTACAGTTGGCTACAGCCGTCTCAAGACGTCTAAAGCGGTCCAGTACGGCTTTAGGTTCCGCTCAGCTATGACAAGTGTCGAAACGCGTTTACCACTACTCGGAAAGCTTGCCTTTCTTTGAATTTCTCTTGGAAATGAGGAAATGTTAAAGGCAGCATACACGCCCGTAAGCATAGTCGAGATAACAGCATAGATCGGTCCGCACGGCCCGTACTATGTCGTCAACGACGTTTAAAGCGCTGAAAACTGTCCAGGATGACAGTATTTGACAATGTTTGAGCAATCTTGCCTTCCACGCCCGTATTTTCACACCCCTTTGAGTAACAGAATGAGAATCGATACTTGTGAAAACGTGTGATAATTGAGAGTGATAGCACTATCAAATGGGAGTGCACGAGAGAAATAGCTTGGTTTACTTGAGCATAACATGTCTACATACCTAATGACTCTCGTCCACTTTCGAGAATGCCGCCCTACTTTGGCTGACCTCTTGAAATGGAGGGTTTTATCAGTGCACAAACACGTTATACTCAAGTAAACCAAGCTATTTCTCTCGTGCACTCCCATTTGATAGTGCTATCACTCTCAATTATCACACGTTTTCACAAGTATCGATTCTCATTCTGTTACTCAAAGGGGTGTGAAAATACGGGCGTGGAAGGCAAGATTGCTCAAACATTGTCAAATACTGTCATCCTGGACAGTTTTCAGCGCTTCAAACGTCGTTGACGACATAGTGCGGGCCGTGCGGACCGATCTATGCTGTTATCTCGACTATGCTTACGAGCGTGTATGCTGCCTTTAAAGGCAAGGTCCGGTCAAAATTTGACACTACCGAAGTTTGGGTTAAATAGAGTGGGCTGGCCTAGCTGAACATCGTCTGAACGTTTCACGAACTCTGAGTCCTTAGTTCTGGAGAAAACAGCCTCAAAGTCAGGGATTACGGTATTTACAGCATGATAATGATGGCTGGAATGACTGATATTTACATTGCAGTTTTGAAGAATGCGTGGGCGACCGCCAAAATATGGACGATGGCCACATTTTTCTGACTTGTCTGACACAGCGGTTGGCGGAAGCTGCTGGAATAACTTGAAGAAGACCGGTTTTCACGCAGTTTCCGCATGTTCCTCGGGACTACCTGAAGCAAGAGCACCGATTCAGCGGGAAATCTCAAAATCGAAATTCTGCCCCGACCCTGCCTTTAAGTTACGAAAATCATTTGATGTTCCTTGTTCTTTTCTTTGTACGCATCGGGGGCTGATTCAGTTAAAGAAACATTTTAGCATTGTGGAAGCCAGAACTTAATGTCAGAATTTCTCAAAAGAATCTTTACGTAGGGGGCGAATTTCGCATTTTTCAGAAATGTCTGAAAATAACATTTTTTATCACATTTACATCATCCAACTAGTTAGGAACCTTTTGCCTCGTGCTTAGGTTTTACGAAATTTGTCTTTTCTCTTGGTGTTTATTTTCGAATTTTTGGCTCCATATTAGATGAGGGGGGCTGATAATTCATTCATAGAAATGAAAAGAAACTCTGATGATTTTAGATACTTGAAACGGCTATCAATTAGGACATCTATAGAAGAATTACTTCGATTGATTGCGTTATCAGTCGGTCTTTACTTTCATTTGTCTTGGACCCTGAGTGCCCTCTTCCCCCCCCCCCCTCCCAGGATAGTACCGACCTTTTTTTCAAAAATCAACAAAAATAGTTATTTAAAATGCTTCGGAAAAATGAATACGATTTTTTGCGCGTACGCTGCCTTTAAGGTTTGCTGCAGTAAGAATGACGAGAAAAAACAGGCCCGAGACAGCTCGTCCACCAAATTTTCGCCGCTCAAATTAGCAATTTTCGAGGGTCGAGGATTCATAGCTCCGTTCCTAGCGGGTTTTGAACTACTCTGGAGACATCATTGTGATCTGCACGAAATTTTCACCAAGACAAGGAAGGCCATCGTCAGGCTTGGTCACTATTCTGGTGCGTATCGACCGGGTGGGACACAGACAAGACGTTGAATCCAGGGGAAAAATTTTCGTCCCCGCGAGTACCGTAGCTAGCAGGAGAACAAATCCCGGCAGGACCCGCCACCAACCGCGACGCACATGCGGTTCGACGGCGCTGGCTGGCGCTTTGCCAGCCTTTCCGGCAATCATCGATGTTACGCCGGCAAGCATCGAAGGGGTAACGGAGTCGACGGAAGGGGTAAGGATCGGTTTTCGTAATGGCACACTGGTTTTCTGGGTAGAACGTGGTTGGTATAAACAAAGTTTCCTCGGAAGAATTGCTCTAATCACCTAATTTTCTCTAATTTTGATCTAAAGTTTAAATTCTCTAACTTTCTCATTTTCCGGCCATATTTATCGTCCTTCCGTTCGAAGTTTGTTTCTTCACTCGCAGTTTTTGAAGTTTTTTTTCTGAATTCCCTTTACATTACATGAATGAACATCGCTTAATCAATACGAGAGCCGGCTAATGATTATCCGCCAGGCGATGAGTCATACGCTGGCCGGAAAAAGTTGGCAAAGCGCAAGCCAGCGCTGTCGAGCCGGATGTGCGTCGCGGTTGGAAGCGGGTCCTGCCGGGATTTGTTCTCCTGCTAGCTACGGTACTCACGGGGACGAAAATTTTTCCCCTGGATTCAACGTCTTGTGGGACACAGTCAATCGACCAACTCCGACAAGGGCCCAAGAGAACTGGAAAACGGCTTGGACTGTGCTAGTAAGATTTTCGGCAACCAACCCTGGCGTTTCTCGGTCCCGAGCCGCACTGAAAAAGAATTGGAGCCGCCTGAAAGTTTGGTTCGTTCCCCAATCTGCGGGCCGCTCCTGTGTCTGACAGCAACAGCAGTGGCCCGGAAAACAACAACAGTAGGGCGGGCAGCAACAGGTGCGGACTCGCAGATAAGAGAACGAGTCAAACTGTTTTGCTGCTTGGGGCTGAGAATCAGCAGAGGAAGCTTTCTCTACATTCTGATGCAAAATTGGAAGCAGATCGAGTGTTTCAAATATCTTCCAATGCCATTACGCAGAGGAAGAGTTGGGTTCCCGATTGGTGTATGACACTTGATTGTCGCTTAGGGACAGCTACCAGCGATTTCTCTTACCTGTGGGAATTCTCGCCAGAATGGTCCGTAGTGTATGGGCTACCCGTGGAATACATCCAGCGTCACCGCCATGTTCAGGGGGTAAACTAGTGTAAACTGGTTCATAGTGTTCGTCGATGTTCGGATGGATTGCTCTGAAAATTTCCTGGATTCTTCTTTGTGCTCCAAATTTTTCTTGTAGCAGGGGACTGACTTGATCTGTGCCACTGTTGGTCGACCGGGTGGTGACATGCAGACGTTTAGCGATTCACTCAGGCCGGGTTCTATACATAATGTCGGAGGCGATCTCCATTGTGACAATATTTCGCTTGCGGTTTCGACACATCGAGTAAAGGGCGATGAGATCACATAGTCAATTGGCTGTCCGGCAAGCGTGGCGCCGACCTCACGAGCTTGTCGGTGGCCGCGTGAGCTGGAATAGTGAACAGAGTTTGACAACTTCTGATGACGACTATTCCAAATAATGCGATGTGTGTCTGAACTCACCTGAGAGGCGGGTCGTCCCATCGTTCGGCAGTCTTCTTCCACGTCTTGTCGACATTGTCAACACGCTCACCATGCCGTACGAACCAAAGTGTGCGATTCGGTGTTCTCATGCCTGAAATATCAGGACTCGACCTGGCTGCTGAAAATATTAGCTTTCTGTAGAGAACTTGAACAACCGCTTGCTTGTGAGCATGTGTATACTAAAAATGAGAGCTACAATGATGTGTGGAACAACCGATTCGAGCTCGCTGATATGACTATATGACTTTTGCTCAAAAAAAAAACGTAGTTCAGATGGGGTTGATTTGGGTCGATTATAAGTTCAAAAGGATTATCAACTGGCCACCGTCGAAAACTAGTGGAATTTCAACACGTTCACCGCATGTTTTCGACATGTCCGTCAAATTTTTGCAGCAGAAAACTTTGAAAAATTGTATAAATGTTACAAAACTTCAGCCGTTCACTGCGGTGGCAATCGGTAAACACTTTTGAACTTATAATCGACTGTTGATTGGTGTGTACCAAACTAATATGAGGTCTGTTCCCAAGGATTACGGTACGTTTTCTGAATCGGATAGGCACTATCCGTAGAGGTACTACGGGCTTTTGATCACGGATCCAATGTCGGTTCTCCCATTTTGCAAGAAGCATGGTAGGCTACGATAACTCAAAGTACTGTGCATCTCTGGGCCAAATTTCGGTCCGCAATCGCGTCTCGACACGCTTTGCGGCCGCGCGCTTTCGAGTCGGAAGAGTTTCCACAGGTTTATAATTTGCCACCGGCACAAAATTCTCACAGAAGTGTAGTAGTTTTTCTCGCCAGAGTTTTCCATGAGTAGGCCCCAATATCGTGTTATCTTTATCACCGGTGAGGCTGCTTCTCTAATCCTTAGTGTGTTCAGCTTCAGCCGCTCACCTCCGGAGAAAGATGGTGTGTGAATGAAAACACACCGCTCTCAATTTCTTTTATACCCTACCCTTTATCAATTGGGTATCATCAATTTTGTTTACCGTGAGAATTTTGTGCCGGTGGCAATTTATAATCGTCTAGAGTTTCCAGCGCCGCAGCCGCCGATCTGTTGACTCTAGGTGGATTTTAGAATTTGCAAACTAAACAAAATTGAAGAAAACTCTATAAAAAGCCATATCGAGTCGGCTTTGGCGCTGGAAATTCGACTGACTCGAGCGCGTGCGGCCGCAAAGCGTGTCGAGACGCATTTGGGGACCGGATTTCGGCCCAGAGAAGCACAGTAGCATATCGTAATTTTTCCATGATTGGAAAATCGGTATCGGATTTTTCATACGGTATTCTGGGTATCATATGGTATAGGGCTTGTAGGGTTTGGTCAGAAGACGTGTAGACGAGCACGCGTCCACGCGTTTTTTTTGTGAGTTTTGAATAACTCGCTTCAAACTTAACTTTGAACGAAATTAGGGTGATATTCATGATCCTGGCGTTGAGCGCGGCCCAATGCTTCAGCATTTGTGGGGAATTTCGTTGAGAGCTAAAAAAGTTTCGCAGTTAGCCAGGTTTCTAATTACAGTACCGTGGCGAAGGGGACGCGCTCCTAGCCTCCGTTCCTTTTGCCACAATACCTTAGTTTGAAATCTGGCTGATTGCCAAACTTCTTTAGTTCTCACTGAAACTAAAGAAGGGCTACACCAATGGGTAGCCTCAAATGCCCGGTTCATGAATATCACAATACTTTTACTCAATGTTGAGTTTGAAGCGATGTATCCAAAAAGGGCGAAAAACTACCCCACCGTGATCCTCCAAAGGGTGAAACTGGACTGTCCGCCCACACAGTAGGCGGGCATGTCCAGCGGTTGAGACGAAGGCATTCTTTTGGACTCGGAAATTGATCAGAAGAAATAATTGACGAATGGTGAATGATACCCCAAACAGATGTCTGCAGCCTTGAGAGCGCTTGTCCCAAATAATGCCTTTGCGACAGCTATTCTGCACGCACGCCGTCCGCTTGGGCGGACAGTCCCATTCGGATAGACTTGGAGTTTTTCCCGGAAAGTTGCTGAAAATGAAATTCAACCATGTTTGAAAATGGAACTCTGGAAGAATCGTGAAGAATTCCGATTATGTTCGAAAATCTTACGTTTGGGAAGGTGAAATTTCGACGACATTCGAAAGTGGATTGTTCGTGAAATCGAATTTTAAACATGAATTTTCGTTTTTGACTCGAACATGAAGTCGGCAGAAGCGTAACTCAAGCCACACGAATATTCTCAACTCGAGAATTATGTAGCGATCGGCTTTCGAATCACCAGAAAATTTTTGAACCCAATTGAACATTGGAAAAAAAACACATTTCGAACACAGGCTCAAAATTGAATGTTCGATGAAGTCAAATCTTGAACGTATTCGAAAATCGAAAAACCAAAAACACTGCCATGCAAGCATACTTGAGGATCGAAAAGTCATACAAAATTCAACAATATTCGAAAACTGTTAGAAAAGGCGAATAAGTCGAAAATCGATACGCTCGAAAAAAAATTCAAGTAATGTATAATGTGTAGAAGCCGAACGAAAGTGTAAGTGTTGGGTAATTATTGCGGAGGAGTCCTTCAATTCGATAACCTCACCCATGGCTCAGAGAGAATGTAGCGATGAAGGTGGAAAGTTATTGAAATAGTGGAGACTGAGTTTCCTGGCTAAGCTGTCTAGAAGGTGTTTTAATGGAAATCCGGTTTGGTTAGAGTTTTTTGATGTGCTAGTGGGCAATTCGATCAATCCGCTATTTCCATTCCTTTGTGTTCACAACGTTTAATAAATTTAAGTTTAAAGAAAATTACCTGATGCTGAAAATTTTAGTTTTATAAAGCAGGGAACACGTGAAAATGTAGGAAAAAATCAAAAAATACTCTGGGGAAGGTAACAAAACATAAAAATACATCTCAACCAGCTTTGTTGTCACATATGTGAATCTCAAGTATTAGCAGGAAATCTTATCTGCCAAAGAAATCGAAATAAATGCCGCATAGAAACAAAGTGGCAGCAGTATTTTGTCGTGTTAGCCCAAAAACTGAGGAAGTTTGACAGCTGTCCTGTGTAAGAATGCATAGTGGGTGGCTGATTGACGTCATCATGTGCGTTACTTAGTGACGGAATGAACAAATATTTGATAGGGAGAGACTGGTTCAACAGAAAATATCACCAAAGGACATGTGATCATTGAAAGTTGGTCGCTAATGGGGGAATATTGAGCGGTCTCCCTGCGTAGTACGTGTTTGAAGACAATTTCGATATGAAAAATAACGTCTTTTGTCGGAATTGTAATCTTTCATCTTTCGTTATGATAGCGGTGAAGAGAAAAAAATGCCCGAAACCCAGGCGAAAATTCGAAGTTTGGGTCAAATGGACGAGAAGTCCGGAGGTACATATTAGCAGAACCTCCAATATCATCTACTGTGCTTATCTGGGTCAAATTCCGGTCCGCAATCGCGTCTCGACACGCTTTGCGGCCGCGCGCTTCTGAGTCGGAAGAGTTTCCAGCGCCGCAGCCGCCGATCTGTTCGCTCTAGGTGGGTTTTATGAACTGGAAACGAAACAACATTGAAGAAAACTGTGTAAAAAAGTCGTATCGAGTCGACTTTGGCGCTGGAAACCCTACTGGCTCGGGCGCGTGCGGCCGCAAAGCGTGTCGAGACACAATTGCGGACCGGAATTTGACCCAGATAAGCACAGTACCTCAAAAGTTTCCACATGTCCATATCCGAAAAACTGTGCTATTTTGGGAACTCAAATGGTTCGACCGCGGATTTACCAACTGAGACTAAGTGGAGGGGGACACAAAATCTCTTCTCTCCCCCCCCCTCGTCTTCTCACTTGGGAATGCGTGTGGGAGGGGGGGGGGCAAATCTGAAGGTTCCGTTTCTAGGTGAATCTGCGGTCAGACCCCGTCCGAGCTGGGGTTGGACCCGGTCAGTGCGTGATTATTGGAAAATTTCGAAATGGGTGATTTGGAAAAAAAAATCTCGAACTTTCGTAAACCGTTATTCGAGTGATCTTCCCATTCGGAAAAGTTGAAACTGTCAATTAAAAAAAAAACTTCGAATCGATTTCGATTTCTCAAAATGTCCCGAGAAAATTATTTTATGTGTGAATTCCTGAAAGTTCTTGCTTGCGAAATTAATTAATTTGGAAATCAGAAAAACCGTCATTCGAATCATTCACCCACTTGATAGGGTTCAAAAATGAAATATTGCAACTATTCATTAGTTTAGAAAAGCTGAACTTCAGAATCTGGAAGAAAATTTCAAGAAATCTGGAAGAATTTTCATTTGATTTTCAAAAAGCTTCATCCAAAAAAGACCGAATTTTCCGCAGATTCGAGCTTGACAGTATTTTTCTATAAAGTTACCATAAAATTAGAGCTTAGTTATGGGATTTTCTGAAGATGATGTCTGAGGAGCACATCAGCATTGTGGAAATGCGCAAGAAAATTTAAAAAACTGGCTCCAGGAAATTATGAGCTGAGTGATTTTTCTTCAGAAATCTTAATTCAATAAATGTGGTCCAAAAATTGATAAATGTAACATTTACAAGTTCTATAGAAGAAAGTTTCGAAAGAGGTTGTTGTATGGAGTAACATCATTATTTTATTGAAATACGCAAGAGAATATAGGAAGAAATTTCAACAGAAGATGAAAGTTTAAAAAAAGTTTTGGCTAAATTCGAGGTTGATGCTTTTTAGTTCAAAAATTCTTGAGACTAAAACAAAAAAACTCAGTAAAATTATCGAGCGCAAATGGTGGAAGTGTAACATTGACATTGACTTACTTGACTTAATCGGTTGGCTTTCGCCTGACGCGGTCATTCCGCATCTTCACCGAGGTGTGCCGTCCTAGTAGTCAGCCGTGTCCATTTTTCACGGTCTTCAGCCACAATTTGAACACATTCCATCCAGCTGTCACTATTCCATTTCCTGCGAAACGAAACATCGCGCCTGAACTGTCTTTCGATGCCGAGTGACTTTAAATCCTCTTTAACCACATCCGTCCAGAACTTTCGCCTACGCCCAGGTGGCCGTTTCCAGACAGGATTTGGAAGCATTTTTAAGCGTGTTGTACGAGACGATCCGGGGTTCTTCTTAGTATATGCCCGAGCAGTCGAAGTCGACTTTCCATTGCTGCTTGAGATGGCGTTAGGAGATGCTGGCACCTCCCTCGTGTCAAGCGTTGATGTACTGCGTCGATTTCCTTGTAAAGGTCTTCGTTATGGCATACACGCGGCCAGAAATATCCAAGCAAACGCCTAAAAAGCTTCCTCTCCGTGCAATCTAACCTTTCCATCTGCGTTTTCGGTGCTGCCCACGTCTCCGATCCGTACATCATGATAGGGCGAATAGCGGATAGGTAGACGCGCAACTTGACTTCCTTCGCGATGGTGGTAGACCACAAACACTTGGTTAGAGAATTGAATGCAGACGTAGCTTTCGCACATCGTTGTCGAATATCCGCTGCATAACTACCATCGTTCTTCAGCAAACAGCCCAAATAACAGAAATCGTCCACCAGTTCGATACGTTGTCCGTCCACACAAACTCCAGTTGAAGGCCTCTGAGAGACCCACATCTGCTTGCATTTGTCGGGACGAAGACGAAGTCCATAGGCTGCGGCATACTTCGAAACGAGGTTCACAATCCTTTGCAGTTTTGCGTTGTTTTCAGCGAATAACACAATGTCGTCGGCGTACTCCAGGTCGACAAGGGGCGTCCTGATGGTGTTAGGATCACATCCGCAGGAAACTGTTCTGCAACTCTACGCATGATGTCATCAACGGCGAAGTTGAAAGAAAAGGTCCTGCAACGGCTCCTTGCCTTACTCCTGTTTTCACCTCGAAAGCTGACGTAAATCCGACAGGTGTACGAACTGCTGCTGTTGTTCCTTTGTTCATGTCCTCGATTAACCGAACATACTTTTCCGGGACTCCATCTGCTCGCAGAGCATTGAGCAATCGATCACGATGAGGAGAGTCGAACGCGGCTTCAAAGTCCAAAAAAGCAAGCTGTAATGGCTTCGAAAACCGCTGCCACGATTCAATTACTCTTCTCACGACGAACACTTGGTCGATGGTCGATCTTCCAGGTCGAAAACCGGCTTGCTCATCTCTGGTCGTTCCTTCACGATGTTTGATAAGTCGCTCGAGAATGATACGTTCTAAAACCTTGTACATGACACGAAGTAGAGAGATTCCTCTGTAGTTCTTAGGATCCGTGACGGATAGCTTCTTGTGAAGAGGTACGATGATCGCATGTCTCCACGAATCGGGTATCCTTTCGCTCATCCATATGGCACGGATGGTGTTGGTCATTTCACGAATCCCAGACGGAGGAAGAGCTTTCAGCATTTCAGCAGTGATGTTGTCATCTCCACCTGCCTTTCCATTCTTCATTTTCCGGACACAATCCAAAACTTCAGACTCAGTCGGCGGTTCCTCACTGACATCGTAATGTGCTCTCTGAACATGCGGGAGCTCAGGTACTGATGGCGCTGGACGATTCAGTAGTGAACTGAAGTAATCCTTCCATATTGGCAGCGTCGCATCACCAACTGCAACTCCATTGGTAGTGTTCAAGACAGGAGAACATCTCTTCATCTTCCCGCTATACTGTCGCAGCAACGTGTAGGCTTTCCTCGGATTCTTCTCCTCCCAAGCCTTCTCGAACTCCTTAGCTCTACACGTCCACTCTCGTTCGAGGTCACTTTGAAGCTGCCAACGCAACTTCCTCCTCAGACGCTTCTCCTCCACGAAGTTTCCTGCAGTTCGGAGAGCACATACTCTGTTGTAGGTAGATGTCGTTTCTTCTGAGACGTAGGCGAACTTCTTCTTAGGCTGTACAACCGGGAGTGCCTCTTTCGAAGCGTCCTGGATGCATTTGACAAAAGAATCCGCGTCGCAAAGTTTCTTCTTAGTCCGTACTCCGATGAGAATAGAAACGCGTTGTCGGAAATTCCTTCTGCACTCTTCATCTCTGAGACTTGTCATGTCAATCCTCTGGAGAGGCTGAGCCCCTCGCTTCCTCTTATGAATCCTCGCAGTGAAGTTCAACAGAACAGGACGGTGATCCGAATCGAATGCGACATCCCACACAGCTCTAGATCTTCGAATGTCCGATACTGGAATATTCCTCGTCAGGACATAGTCAAGCTGTAGTTTCAAAGTTGTCATCTTCCGCTTCCGCTGCTCTTCTGGAGAGAGCCGGGTTGGTCCCTGCCACGTAAGCTGATGGCGGCGATGATTCCTCTTGAATGTCGATGCAATAATCAGACCACTGCGTTCACAAAGTCGACAAGGCGGTAGCCATTGTCCGATGTTTGCTCCACTGGGTAGAACCATTTACCGAGTACTTCGGATTCCTGATCAAGTCCCATCTTCGCATTTGCGTCAATCCCCACGACAACAGCATGTTGACAAGGTATCCTGGCCAGCAACGTGTTGAGTTCCTCATAAAACGCATCCTTCGAATTGTCTTCGGCGGTTTCAGTGGGCGCATGAGCACTCACTATCCACAGATTGAATCCTCTGTGATCCCGCAGTCGTACGAATGCATTCCGACACGACGTTGAGCCGAACTCCTTGACCATACCATTGAAATCCTTCCTTACAGCTATTGCACAGCCTCCCACTCTCCTATCGTCAGCGTTACCGCAGTAGATGGTGTACTCTCCGACGCTGATGACGGGTCTATCCTTGAGGCGGGTTTCCTGCAAAGCAGCAAACGGTGCATGGAAATAGCTCAGAAGTCTGGATAGCGCAGTTTTTTGGATATCACTCGACAGCGATCGACAGTTCAGGGTGGCGAAATTGTGGCTTGTGGCCAAAGACTCCATGACTCCCTAGGTACGGATCCTAAGGTGTTATGGACCGGAGGCCTTAGTGTGCCGGACGGCGACACCTTTATGCAATGTGCGGGATACTTTCGCGATATAGTTGTGCACGCTATATCGTTCGAACGTTCCCTGTGTACACTCAAACGTCTGCTGGGTTCAGTAGAAGCAGGGGCACCAACGAGCAGGTACCAACAGACTTTTATACACACCCCCATTATTTCATAGAAATATGTTTGCCTACAAATACAAAAATAATTCGAATTTCATGAGATTAGTAGGGTAAAGTTTTTCGGAGAAATCATCATTGAGAATTATTAAGTTTGAGAGAATAAAGAAAAAAAGTGAAACAAGAAAGTTGGAACTGCATCCGATAATGCGGTGGGGAAGGTCGCCGTCTTCAGATTTCCGCCCATGGATCGGAGGAGGTCTGGGATTTTTGTGAATTCTAACAAGTGTGAAAAAACGTTCCCTGATTTTCCCGAAGAGTTTGGACTTTTGGGCGGCAAAATGCTGACGGGTGCGACTTTTTTTTCAACTCCCTCCGCCTCGATATCGGAAACAGCTTCTGAAAATTAAATAAAGGATGAATGTCGGAAGATTTGGATTAGTAACATTAGCAATGTATTATGGAAATTCTTGAAAAAAAAACGAAGCAAAAATCAAATTCACGCTCAGCATTTATATTGCCAGCTTACTGGGATAAAATGAGCTTGAAAACAGCCAATTCAAGTGGGCTGAAAGGGAGAATAGCTGGAAAATCGATGATGACACACAATAATTGAATTGAGGCTGAGTGGTAGTGAAAAGTGCACTTCGTCGGGAGGAGAGGGAGACGTCATTTCTCGTTGACGTGCATATTCGCAGGTTTTGATCGTTGAAAAACCATTGTTGAGATATTGATCAGGGTATTTAGTTGATTGGTGGGTGGTCAAGCAGACCTTTGAAGAGACGGACAGGTCAGGGATACTCCTTTTGACATTGTTCTTTCCTAAGGACTGGGAAGGGAGGAAAATATGTCTTCGGTTCGAAGTAAAAAAATCCGAAAATTTAGAAAGGCCTAAAACCTGAAAATAGAGAAAAAGTTCGAAATCAAACAAGCACAAAAATCTGAAATTCAAAAAAAAAATAGAAATTTCACATTTCGGAAAGTTTGGAAATCTAAAAAAAATTGCTGAAGTTAAACAATTCGAGTTTTCTTGTAGTGAACTTTGTGTATTATAGGCGAGAAGAAGTTCCTGGAGATGAGAAGATTGAGAAGCAGCTGGTTGGGGTGGGCGATGAGGTGGGCCTGAAGAAGATGATGGATTCGGATGAAGAGACGGATAGTGATGAGGAGGATCTCAGTAAGTGAGGATGAGGAGGAGACCTTGACCCAATGTACTTGGTTTCTTCAGCGAAGAAGCTGCTGAACAACGAGAGCGAAAGGAAGAAGGAGCATTTGGATATTGAGGAGAGGGGTATGTCTGTTTTCTACCAACTTCAGTGACTTCAGTTTTTCATCCAAATCACCTTAGCTTTTTCAGACTCGTCCGGGTCGGATACCGATGATCCGGATAAGGAAAAGATCGATTCGGTGGTGTTCATGCCGGTGAGTGGATTGGTCACAGGGGTTGGACCAGGCTGAACATGGATCATCACCCTATAGGCTTATTCCATGGCCGCCCAGTCAGTCCCCGAGTATAAACGTGTTTAGGCTCATGTGTTCAAGCAGTATTCCAGAATACGACGTTCTATGTTCAATACACTGACCACTGCTCCGGCCCTAGTCCATTTAAAGTCCGCCCGAATGAGATTGCCCGCCTACGTGGTCGACGTGCGTGTCGAGCGGGTGTCCCGTAGGCATTTTTCTCGAATGAACTTTTCCTCGGCTGCAAGCAGCTGACTGGCATATCATACAGTATTTGTCTAATATTCCTGCTAATTGATTCACTAGTTTAAATATGGCTTATGCGGCGGCCGCTTAACACGCACGCCAGCCGCGCGGGCGGACAGTCTAGTCAGGATCACCTCTTTTCTTTACATTTCCCTTTCGCAGCCAGCTCTGAAACGACCCCTCCTCTATGGTTTCCGTTTTCGATTTAGTCTGACGCATGGACCAGGCGGCTAGTCGTGCGGGGTCGGCGGCTTCGCTGGAGAATGGGGTTTCGATTTGCGCTAGGCGATCTACCGTAGCAGCCCCATCCATTCATCAGACTAAAGTTATGGCGCGAACCCTAAATCTCTCTGCTGACCCATCCCTCTATCGCACCGTTCACCACTCGCCGCTCGGACTACATTTCCCCCTCCAGGTCTCACACCCTTCGCCCGGCATCTTCCTAACCCCTTCTCTTCTGACCCTCTCCTTGTTACAATTTCACATCAACATAAAGATTTCGCGCAGCAAACACCGATACGCAGAGACGCAGACTACTCGGGCGTACACAGTCCGACGAACAATTCCGCTTCGACTGAACCAAGGTCAAGCAAATTGTTGCCCGTACCTTGACGAACCTACATTCCCCTTCCCCTCCAATGGCGATCTACATTTTACAAAAAGAACGTAAATCTTTACGCTCCCTCTCCTTCTAGGTCCGATTTTCTCGACAATAGTGTGATTGAGAATTCAAAAAAAATATCTATGCTTTTTATTTTTTTTTGTATTTTTTTCTGATTGATAAGCCTAGACTCCTTACCCCGGTGGAAAGCCTCGGAAGTTTTTTTTTGTCATTATTGGGAACAGCGTGAAAACATGCACTTTTGTCTCGTGGGACAGTGACCATTTGGCCTTCCACTGAATTTCACTCTGCTGTCCTTCTTTTCGTTTCACGTTTTATCACGACAGAACTTTCAGCTAACACGCACTTATCTCGACTCTTCCAGGATCCAGTGGGGTTATGATCGGCGACAACAGGAGTGAATGAGGGATAGTGAAAGGTCTGGTCCAAAAACGAAAATTCATGGATTTGGGAAGGCGATCTTAAAAACTCAAACTTTCCTTACTCAAATTTCACCAACGAGAGGGGGTTTGTGAAAAATGTTCAAAAAAAAAATTAAAATTTTGGTTACCAAGGGAGGGGCCGTAGCTCTGCAAAAGTCGGTCGCAACGCTATCTTCCAGTAAAGTAGTCTTTTTTTAATAGGACTATGTTCCAGAAGAAGGACGTGGCAAATGGTGGAGAGCCGAGTGGAAGTGGAATGGGCAAAAAGCGGCCGGCTGAAGCCGAGAATCCCGGCGCAGAGGCAGGGAATGAGGCTAAACGAGCCAAAGTCGAGGCGCCACTGTCAGTGGTTTTTCCCAGAACGTGCACCACTGACTTTACTTTCTGCTGTACTGCTAAGGAAATCTGTTATAGTGTACCCGAGGGGTTGAATGAGGAGACCGTTAGAAAATATCTGCGTCGGAAACCACACACCACTAAGGAGCTGTTGGCGAAGATCAAGCAGAAATGTGGAGATATGACAAAGGCGGAGATTGTGACGAAGTTGGCGGCTATTTTAAAGGTCGGTTTAGGATCGTTATCCTCTCCCAGCGCCTAAATTCCATCAATTTAGGCTATTGAACCACATCAGTTCAAGCAAAAGCAGGGCAAGAAGGACGTCTTGTTTTTCTCGTTGACGAATACGCTAGCCTAAATGGTCTGGCTGGCCAAGTCGAAAAACCTCGTGTGGTCTCGTCTGGAATAGTACAGTAATCTGTGGATTCGGATACGGTTCTTTCACTCTTCAAGTGATCTACTTTGACATTTCTGCGAAGTAATAAGCCTAATAAAATTCAATAAGTGTTCAGTGTTAGATGGAAATTGGTCCCCTCGCTTTCCCCCTGGTTTACCCAACACTAGCAATTTTAGCCCATCTGGGCGCGCGTTGTGTGAGAATTTATTCGTATTCTGACGGCCGGCCGACGCGAGAGAGACGTCGTCGTAGAATACCATAATTTTGCGATTTTGGGCCAACTAATCGGTGATGTACGACCTGACGCAAAGCGACACCGCCCGCCACCCAGTTTCCCCGTAGGAATGAGCAGATGGAGTTTTGAAAACGGTTTTCCAGGTAAAAAAATGGAATGGTATTTTCCGGGCTCGCAAGAAATTTCTCAAAGTTAGATTGGAAAATATGGCAAAAAAACCAGCTGAACTTGAAAAAAAATTGAATTGCGCAGCTTCTTTCAATTTATATATTTATATACATTATCTATTATTACATGTATTTATGCAGTTACGCAAAGATTAGGCTGCGTGAGAATGTCAGGAAAGTTTTCCATCATTCGACTACATATGTCAACTTTTAAAAACTGCCGTATAGCTTTTGCGGAAAATCTCGGATTGTTGGCCGAGTACACGAAAACGGACGAGCTTACCCGTATTTTGCAGCTCAATTTCCATTAGGGACCGCTTCGCTTGGACAGATGGCCTGATCATTCGAACTGCAAGGACGGCTATTCCATTCAAGCGAGCAGTGAGTGAAATTCGAGCTGGGAAACTTTACTACTACATACTTCGTGCGACTAGCAGTACGACGCAATGCTTACAATCGTTGTCCAAAAAGTCGATATGCATGTTATGCACTGTCGCAGGTAGCTGGATGTATGACTACGGCCTAGGGGACCACGTGTACACTTTGCTCATCCAGGCCATAAAGCGTTAAATATTTTTAGACTGTTCCAAAACCACTACTAAGGAAAGTGTTTGGAACGCTACACGCATCTGCGAAAACCAATTGCGTTGTTTCTTTTGGGTCTCCATGAGAAAACTGCATAGTGTCCAGCCCCGAGCAGCTATAAGCGTTTTAAAGTTTTGCGGAAGGTGAGGACATTTTTTGTGGACATCCGGCATTTTTTGAGATGTTTTGAAAATTTCCTCGAATTTGGCTGAACTCTTGTATTTAAGGTTGATCGGGGTGCTGTTAAATGTAGGTTAATGTTTCAGGCTTGCTGCAGCCCCGCTCATGGTGTCATTTGGAATGCTAATCACGAGTCTGATGTTTCTTCACCGATTTTTGATGAAATGGAGGACTTACCAGGCCGTCCAATAATTCCTGTTCGAAAATTTTCAAAATTCTATAATTTTCCTTAGAAGTGTTATAATATCAGGCAATTGTAAGAACCTTCTAGAAGGTTCTCCAAAGTTCTACGCTAGGGGTATATAAGGCGCAGTCGCCGCGTCTAGCTACCAGTACAAGCTAAAATGGACCAAGGTTGAATTCGTACTCGTGTACTACGAGTGGCTGCTCAACGACACGGGAACTGCGGTCGCCAACATCCGCAGAGCGTGCAAGGAGGATGCAGTGTCCCAACGCACAGTCAGCCGCTAGTTCAATCGTTTCGAGAGCGACGACACGAGCCTCGAGGACAGGGAGCACAGCGGGAGGCCTTCTACGGTGGATGATGACGATGTCCGTCGCTGTATCGAGGAGAAGCCGGAAGCCACCACCCGTGAACTGGCCACGACGCTCGGCTGCAGCAAGTCCACCATCCACAATCGACTCAACTTACTCGGCTACCACAAAGTTATGGCCCGTTGGATCCCCCACCGTCTGACGGACGCCAACAAGCAGAGCCGCGTGGCAGTCTGCCAGTCCCTCCTCCTTCGTCCGCATCGCAAGGAGTTTCTCGAGGACCTGGTCACTGGGGATGAGAGCTGGGCCCTCTACGACAACGTCGCCCGCCGTGCCGTCTGGATCCCGCGCGGAGAAGAGCCGCCGACGACGCCGAAAGCCGACGTGCACCCGCTGAAGATCATGCTCTGCTGCTGGTGGGACACCAGGGGCATGCTGTACTTCGAGCTGCTCCCGCAAGGCAGGACGGTCACCGCCTCCATCTACACCGATCAGCTCGAGAAACTAGCCGCCGCCATCCGAGAAAAGCGTCCCCGACGGGCCTCGGTCCACCTGCTGCACAACAACGTGCGCCCCCACGTGGTGAAGGAGACCCAGCAGGAGTTGGCGACGCTCGGCTGGGAGACGGCTGCCCATCCGCCGTATTTCCCGGACCTCGCCCCCTCCGACTACCACTTGTTCCGCCCGCTGAAGCACCATTTGGTCGGAAGAAAATTCACCAACTACGACAACCTCAAATCCGACATCGCGGACTTCTTCGAGTCGCAGCCCATGGAGTTCTGGGCGAAGGGCATCGGCGACCTGCCCAATCGATGGGCCACTGTTGTGGATAACTGTGGTGAGTATGTCGTTGATTAGACTTGTTTTTCAATGAAGTTGAAAAAAATTAAAAATGGTGAAATTTTCGGACAAGAATTATTGGACAACCTGGTACAAAGAGGAGAGCTGCAAGGGTTCAAACAGAGTACGCTGACGCACGTGCACCGGCTGCGTAAGAAACCCTGCTCCAATCAAAGCGGTCGCCACAGGGCCGCGTTTGAATACATGTAACTTTATGAAACTAAAGTCCGTCCGAGTGAGACTCTCCGCCCACGCGGTCGGCGTGCCTGTCGAGCTTCCACCATGTAGGCATTTTTTTGGATTTGGAAATCGATTAGCAGGAATATTTGTCGAACGGTGAATAATAACCCAATCAGCGTTTTGCAGCCATGGGATAACTCGTCCGATATAACGCTCTTGTGATGGCTGGTCCACACGTACGCCAATCCCGTCGGCGGACACTCCCTTTCAGACCAGGGATTAAATGGAAGAAAAATCTGAATTTCGGAAATGGGGAGTCGAAACAAAATTTTAATTTCGGAATTCGGAAATCGGAACAAAAAAATTCCTCTCGAACAGGCATTTTACTTTGAAAGGTAATTTTTACTTGAATCAAATTTTTGATTTTTTAAATTAATTATATCAATTATATATTATAATTATTTTATTTAATCAATTTTTTTCGATTTTTCTCAATTTACTTGAATTTTTTCGGTTCATGGAACGGCGCGCGGTGTAGATACCTTCACCGGGGGGGGGGGGGGGGGGTCTGAGCTTCGCCGGGAGACCAAGTGAATCATTTTGAATGGGGGTATACACTGTTAGAAGTCATTTTTTTTACGAAGAATTCGATTATGCTGTCCAATTTACATAAAATCTTGTCGTAACTAAGTTAGAGTAAAGGTCAAAATCATAATGTTTCCCTAAGGTTGAATATGGATTTTACAACAAAACATATATCAAACGACGATAATGTTACGCTTTACGAATATACAAATGACCTATAACACGTCTGGGGGGATATTGAAAAAATCGTCAAAGTTCTGCTGCTGGAAGGGGGTCTGAGCACAATTGGCCTTGTCCACACCTAGTGAGCGATAAGCGCGCCTCAATGCCAAAAGTCTGACCCACGGCGAATGAGACCAAAAATGGGAAGGGGTGAGCCAAACAGCATTATTCTACAAATGTAGCATAATATGAACAGGAAGACCGTATAAAAAGAACATTATACGTGGAGCGATATTCGCGCGATTTCAACTGGTCAACGCCTACCATAGGATGCCGATTCAGGTTATTTCCGCATTTTCTTCCGATTTCCGCACCCATTTTTCGGAAATCGAAATTCCGACGCCTAAAAAACTGCGGAAATCGGAACTCCGCTCATCCCTGACACGCATATTAACGGTGAAGCGCACTGGTCCGCTACGACCACCGGCCATGGAGCGCCCGGTTACTCAAGTGTTAACTGATCCATTTTTATGTACTGGACCTACAACCTGAAAATCTCAACAGATAATTTTGTGAGTTGGCAACTTTGGTCCTTTCCGTTTCACAAACTAGTGTCGACTACGATACTCCAAAATTTAGCATTATGGGCAGGTCATTCTGCAATAGTATGCAGCTGAAGTTCCAATTATCTATCTTTTTCAATCGAATATCGATAGAATAGATTTTTCAAAAAGGAATCTACAAGGAAGTGCTATTGAAAGGGACTCGCCCATAAAACTCAATTTTAGAGTTTTAGCCGAAACTGATCGAATAAGGCGCTGAAAATTCACACCCCTAGCCGGCATAAAGGCAGACGCGCAAAAACCGTATTCACTTTTTTTCAATTTCGCACAGGCAAGCCTACCAGGTTGTGGTATATCGCGAAGAGGTATACCACAACCTGGTAGGCAAAACATTTAAGTTTCGGAGAAAATTTCGTTCGAAAATCCCGGTGAATTCAGCTTTCTTTTTTCACGTGTGTCCGGTGTGCCTTGTGTAGTACGCAAATGTCGAAAATTTGGAGGTCTGAATCGGTTTTACCCCCCCCCTAACTTTTTAGGTTCCATAGTTCCTCTCACCTTTCTGCTGTCGGAAATTCTCCGAAAGCAAGAAGGTTTGAATACACACGTCTGAATTCGGGGACCTCTCGAAATATTTGGTTTTGAATCGGCCCCGCGCGCAACCCCTTTTTCAAAATCTCAGTTCAGAGTGAACGTAGAGATTAGGGCTAAACTGCATTGAAAAGAGCGCAAAAAGCTGAATACAGCACCCAAAAATGATCTGGAACGGTTTACTGGTTTTCGAGTAAAAAGTGAAAGACCGCGCGTTTTTGTTGTTAATCTCCTTTTTTTCAGACGGCGTACACGATCTTGATGGTACACTTAAAATTGAGCTACGGAGCTCATTTTTGGATAGGGGGCTGGAAATGAATGCAGGTCGCCCCTATTCCATTTTGAACTCGATAACTTTACTTTTAAAGGTACCTCAAAATCGTGGGTTTACATACAAAATTAGCCGTGGAGCACGAAAACTGTTTTTTTGCTATGGCTGTGGAGACCGGGCTGTGTGGGTGAATCTGCAGCCAATCAACACAGGTCGTCGGAGATAAGTACTGATTTTGTCCGAATCCGTACTTTTGACACGTCATCGATCGATAATCAATATTATCGATTTCGCGCTTTTTGCACAAAATGCGGCTGGGAGTGGTGATTGCTGACGTGATTGGTTTTTTTGGTTGGAGAATTTTTCTCATCAGTCATTATCGATAAACACCAATCAATAATATTGATTTTTTCGCCTGTTGCACAAAATGCCGCAATGATCATTGTTTGTTGATGCCTCTAAGTCATTTGTTTCGGAAATTCTTCTCATCATGCAAGATCAAATAGTAATGATCAAAAATATCGAGTTCCTACATGTTGCACAAAATGCGACAGTGAATGGTATTTTTATGGTTTTGGGTTGCAAGTTTCAAAAATTGTACTCATATGACAATATGGTCTGTAATATGTTTCATCATTCCGAAGTGGAAATCGTTGAGCAAACTTGAAGTCAGAAAGGGAACCTCCGGGAAAAATATGTGAAATTTCTGAAAATTTGACTTCCTCGCAAAAGTAACGATTTGGCAATGGTCAAAAAAGTTTCAAAAATGTCTTGAAATATATTGATAAATGATTTGGCGTAAAATAGCCTGGAAAATAAAAAAGCTAGGAAATGAAGTGAAATAACCTAAAATGCGATTAGGTGGTCTATCATTTCACAAGCTTCTCCGTTGAACTTATCAAAACGAAATCAAGCGCGCAACGGAAACATTAAGCCGTTTTTGAAAGCTGTAATAGGGGGATCAGCATAGGTCGAGGTAGGTGAACTCAACGCTCCATTCCATATCGTGCTTGATTTCGTTTTGATGAGTTCAACGGAGAAGATTGTGGAATGATCGACCAGCAAATCGTATTTTTGGTTATTTCACTTCATTTCCTAGCTTTTTTATTACTTCAGGTTATTTTACGCCAAATATCATTTTTCAAAGATATTTGATATTTCAAGACATTTTCGAAACTTTTTTGATCATTACCAAATCGTTACTTTTGCCTGGAAGCTAAATTTTCAGAATAAAGAATATAGATTTCTGATGTCCGCGGTCTTTCGGAGCCTGTCGTGGCGCTTTAGACGATCGACCTGGGAGACGCCTTTTCCAGACCACGGAGCAGTTTTCAAGAGGCTATAGCATTATGAACACCAGCGTTGAGGTCTTAAACTTTGCCAACTATCCCCCCTTTGTTCAAACATTGGATTGGGAAGAAAAAAACCAAATGTGGTTTTCCGCGTGGACGCTGCCTTTAAAGGCAGGGTTCGCGACAAAAACGACTTTTGACCTCTCTTCATAAGAATGTAGATTAGGCCATCACAAAAGTAAAAGTAAGTGAAAAAAAAACCGGAAATTTACGGGAAAAACGCTCAAAAACAAAGTATAACGGCTAATTACCAGTGTCGGCCGGCCCCCTAATTAACGCGATATTCATTAATGCTTGCTTATTCGACATTTATTTTGTTCTTGAAGTAATCAGTAGTCACCAGAAATGTTCAGAAATTACTTAAGAAGCAAGATAAAAGTTGACAAAGCACGCTTCTACTCAAATCTCGATAATTGGGGGCGGGAGGACACCAAGCCATAACTTTCTCCTGAGCGTTTTTTCTCCAATTTTTTTTTTAATTTTAACTTTTGTGATGGCCAGATGTACCATTCTACGGTGATAGCACAACAACCGATTTTATCGAGAACCCTTCCTTTGAAGACAGTGTTCACGACAACCTTCAAATTTGAAAATAAGAACTAAATCGATTGTTTGCTCCCACCCGGGTAGAACTTGAATTACGAAGGAATCGGGGAAAAGACTCAAGAAGGCACGAAATCCTCTACTCTAACCCCGCCTCTTCACTCTCACAGGAACTGTACGTTGTGAAAATGAAATCTTTTGTGGACCCGTCTTTTGCAATTATCTGCTTTCTGCTGTTCCGTTTTCTGCTTTTGATTTCAAGTTTACATAATACTGTTTTGCATAAAATATTTTTCCAGTTTTGATTGACACCATTTTTCAGCGGTCACAACAACCATCGTGATCAGGGATAAGCGGAACAAAAATATGAAATTTCGTAAGTCGGTTTTCGGGTTTCTGAACTAAATTTTTTATCGGGCGCGAAACGGCTGAAAATGCGCGGGACTGCGGGTTCCGAAACGCGGAACTCTGCTCATCCCTGATCGTGATCATGTTCATCCAATCGGAGAACTAGTCCAGGCCAGAGAATAATATCTCTGTTATAAGGCGTTCAAGCGCGTTTCTCGCGATTTCTTCGTAGTTTTGGTAACACTTGGTGGCCAACGCATTAATTCGGGTGGAAAACTCGGAAGCGAAAATCATCGTGAGCACTGCCTTTAAATAGCACAAGTTGCAGGACTCGCGCGACATGGATGAACACAGAGACTGGGGTAGGGACACTCCAAGACGCGCGCGCGCCACAATTTGAGTTGGAACCGTTCCGCGTGCTTGCAGCGTTGCGTTTCTTAGGGTCATTTATACTTTCGGCGCCGACAGTGGATCTCTGTAATATTGATCACGCGGCGCGGCACCATCCATTTCATAGGCGTCGTTTATACTTTCGCCGCCGAGCGGCGCGGTGAAGTGCAATCCTGCAATATCGATCGTGCCGCGCCGCATGATCAATGTTACAGAAGTGCACTATGCCGCGCCGCTTGGCCGCGGGAGTATAAACGACCCCATATGATTGCACTTCGCCGCGCCGCTCGGCGGCGTAGGTGTAAACGAGCCCTTAGCCCTCGTCGCCGCATTAATGCATGCCATCCCTGGTCTCTAGGTTGTTGATCTCACTGTTCCGTAAACAGTTCGGACCATCCTCATGTTAAAGGCAGTGGTCGCGATCAAATATGCTTGTCGTCTTTTTCTCTCCAAATCCTTTCCTGGGTCTCGAGTAGTAGGACCTATAAGAAAAAATCGCGAAAAAACCACTGTTTTGGGCCGAATTTGAAACCTGAACTTTCTTGTCTTTTGATGGTGGACGAGCCCTCTCCACATCATCGGCATCGATGACCTCTTATATCAAGAACATCAGCTAACTTGAAATTGAATGTCAATCAATGAACCTTCGAATTTATGTGTGTATCTAGTCAAAAACATTGACTGAAGTGATGCTTTCATTATTCAACCTCTTTTATTCGTTAAATTTGCATTTATTTCGTCCTCTGAATGTCGATGATTTTTGACTGCTCGGCATGAGACTGCGATCTGTTTCGTCATCGCTGTGCACGTGTGCACGAACTAGCTTCTTTAGGCCCTAGAAACTCTATTTGTAGACCGTTTTTCACCGCGCTACCTTCATAGTTTTTCAGCTGTTTTTGATCTAAGCTGATTTTTGTAGTTTTTTCGATAACGTTTTTCATCGTGACCACTGCCTTTAAGCTGCAGTAGAAACAGCAACAGTTCCAAGTTACAAGAATCGCTGTAGCTCCTCCATCTTGGGTTCGGCCCCGTGTTTTATTCAAAAGCCGAGAAAGGGGTTGGAGATTCTTATTTCACGACTATTTTGGAACATGCGTCGGAGGATAAAATACAAACAAGCTACATTCTCCTCACATGGTGAAATCATGGATTTGTGAAATCGGCTTTTTGAATATACTGAATGCATTACATATCTCACAAGAAAAGGATTGTGCGTATTCATGCTGCTTACATCATCTAAAAGTGTAAGCTGATGAAGAAAGATTGCTATGAGTCGAAGTAGACGTACTTCTGAAGAGTCAGGCCGCATGAAAACGTTTTCTACACACAAAGGAAGGCTTCCAAATAGAAAATCCTGTTCTTTACTCATCGAAAGTGGCGAGAGGACTTGGCGAAAACCTGGGTTTGTAGAAGAAAAAAAAACAGTTTAAAACACCGAAAAGGCGCTTGCAATCACAAGTTGCCAGTTTGCCATTTGCCGTCACCAGATGACCGGCCCAGGACACCTGCTTTTCACATCCCACAGCCGTTTTCAGAACATGAAACTAGGGTTCGCTCGGTAGTCAGCTGAAGGTCAGATTCCGCTCATAACGCCTTCATGAGTGTTATTTGGGGTGTTAAAGGCGAATGTGAGGCCCAATTGTCGATTCTTGAATGAGACTGTCCACCCACGCGGTCGGCGTGCGTGTTAAGCAACCATGGCATAGGCATTTTCATACCTGTAAGTCAGTTGTCAAGAGTATTAGACAAATATTGAATATTATCCCAGTCAGCTGATTACAACAGTGCGAAGGCTTGTCCGGAAAAGGCGTTCGCGAGGGGTGTGCGACACGCACGCCAACTCTTGGGCGGGTAGATCTTAGCTGAAATATGTCAAATCCACCGTAGCCGACACTGAATTGAGAATGTCGGCAAACGAACTCCATGTACTCATTCAGGATCTCAACAAGAGGAATCCATCTAGAGATAGGGGCCATTCCAAATGATCAAAATGAAGCGTGTATTTCTAAAGCTGATTCTGGACATTGAATCCGAATATGCCCTTCGGAGCTACCAAGACTACCCTAGACGAACATACTGTCGTTCTCGAAGCCCAATTAGTGTCCTCAGTCGCGGACTACGGCTGTCGCATCACGCGACACGATGGTTATCGTGCTGGGAGAAAGGTGAGTCGTGCCGTGACCAAGTCCCCCAGTACGATTATCATCCTATTGCGTGATGCAACAGCCGTTGTCCGCAAATGCGGACCGGAATCCGGCTCCGAGAACGACATGCAACGACGACTTTTGAAAATCGACCAATATACCTCATATTCGTGATCGGCATCCCAAAAAAATCCTTCTTAACTAGGGTGTGACCGGATCTGATGGCCAGAACTAACGATTCAGCTATGTTTCTCCGATCCGCCTGAGCCTCGTCCGAGGCATTTATGAAAATTTTGAATCCAGATTACAGACACAATCAGCCATATACTCACAACATCCAAAACATGATTCTCTAAAACCTCGATTAGGGTAATACAAACCCTAGTTAAAATCACCTTTTGATGACATAAGATCAACGTCTCACCAGGGTCATGCACCCTCGGTTATCATACATAGCCAAGGGAGCCGCAGCTTTGGGCCCTCACCCTCAGGAAGGGGAGGGGCCGCTGGGATTTCACTGGCCCTCAAGAATCGCGGACCTTCTCAGGTCGAACGAAGAATGATGTGTGTTTCTCCCGGTCATCAGAGTTGCCAAAAAATGCTGTTTGACTTAGTGCATCTGAATACAAAAAAGAACACATTTCTCAGGCGATTCTCGGCCCCGAACCGCACCGAATAAGAATCGGAGCCGCCTGACAGTTCGGCTCGTTTTCCCTATCTCCGGGCTACTGCTGTTGCTGTTCGGGCCAACCGGAACAGCCCGGACGGCAACAGCAGTGGCCCGGAAAGCAACAGCAGTGGCCCGGACAGCAACAGGAGCCGACTCGCAGATTGGAAAAAACGAGACACTGTCAGGCGGCTCGGGGCCGATAATCGCCTGAGATAGCTTAGGTTGCTAGGATGAGTCCGGGCGGAGTAAGCAGCGGAGCGGTCGGTGATGGCAAAATATAACAGTGATATGGAGATTTCGACATGATAAGCTCGATGAGCCTTGCTTCGACCGGCTCAAAATGAGCGATATTATATATTATATTATATTATATCAAGGCATCGCCAAATGAACCTCAGTTTCTGAAAGTTCTCTCATAGTCACCAATTTTTCAGCACATTGTTGAATTGCAGTACAACTTACTCGCTAAACGTAGTATAGTCACTACCACTTCGGGTGGGGCCGCGAAAATTTCCAACATGTAGGGGGCCGCACTTTCGACGGGCCGATAACCAGGGCAAGCCTTTTTCTGAGCCACAACAACAACAGAAAATGGGAAAAAACGCCTATACCTGCTTTCAGAGTATCTCTCAAGAGCCCAGGAGAAGATATTCGAATTTTACGCGCAAAAATGTTTCTAGAAGTGTACATTTCTACTGGAACAGTCGATTGCTCTGGACAGCCTTATACATACAACTCAACTTTTTCTGAACCTTGGGCCTTCTCTATGGTAACCTTTGTCTTTATTATACACGGAACAAGGATTCATCCCACAAAAAACATACAACTCTGAATACATCTCTATGCAAATACCATTGATCATCATATTCTCATTGCACGTATAGCAGAATTCTGTGGACCGTTTTTCAATGCTCCCACCCTGAAGCCCCTCTAGCTGAGGCTCAGCAATGGCGTAGCGAGGTCGTTCCCTCCACCTGGCATTCCTCTGTCCCTCCTCGTCCGTCGGCGTCCATTCGAGCGCGTGCGAGCTCGCGTTCGTTTACGAGCGCTCGTAAAACGCTCGCGTTCAGATAACGATTATACATACTACTACAGCGTGACAGAAAAAGTACACGATAAATATTCGTCACTGAAGTGGATGGGCTACTCCGACCTCCCTCCACCATTATACGTCGCCTGTCCATCACATCAAGGCAACAGCCGTCCGCGCGTCCGAGGAAGAGTCCGGAAAATTCTGAAATTCAAAAACCATCTAAAATTTCCGAAATTTTGACACAGAGCTGGGCCTAAATTTCAGCCAAATTTTTTTCAGTCAAATCTCCGTAAAATTGAGCAAGGTGTACAGATTCCGAATGAAAATTTGAAAATTTTCCGTTCCGATAAGATTCAGCTATTCAGGTATATTTAGAAACCCCCGTGAGAACACGAAAAAAACCAAAAAAAATGTTTCGTAATTTTCGCAATTTTCTTCAAAGTACCGCTGCCCTCCATACTGGCGGGCCTTAGGGAGTGATTTTCATTATTGACCAAATATTTGAACCGGCCCACCCAAAAAAAACAATACCACATTTTATTTTCCTATTTTTCACATCCCCGACGTTGTCCAGCGGAAAATTAGCCGCTTTACTTTGTACTGGAAAGCCTCAATAAAACAGAAAAAAACTTCCAACTCGCCCAAAATGTCCTAGAAACACCAACGAACCCTGAAAATCTGCTTCAAATGTGGGAAGTTCTTCAAACTTCGAGTACCGTGGCTTTCCTTCCAAAATATTCAGAGTACATCCCCGAAAATCCTTGCCATGGACCACCACCAAGGCGGTGTGGCCTCTGTGTTTGCACACAAAAGCCATAAAATAGGTGTGACCTGACCCGCCTAACGATTTTATGGCCGTCTGGAGGCCGCGGAAAGTATTCGATAGCACAAATGCGGTCGTCTCCGATTTGATAATGACGCGTCGTGGGACTTTATGGCGTTTTTGAAAGAATGCAGGAATTTGGCGCCGAAAAATCTCGATTTCGGGTGATTCGAAATAGAAGAAAAATCGACGTATTTTCGAACAAAATTGCATAAATTTTCTTTTTTTTTCGGACTGATGGAATTTCTGCTCAGAAAAAACAATTTTCAGAGCATCTGCCCAAAAAAATAGCAAATGAATCCACTAGTTCATTTAAAAATTTTACCATACCGCAGACAATTGTAATGAAAGACAGTCAAGTCTACCTTTTCGAACTTCCATGGATTTTCATGCAAAAATGCCGAAATTGAGCAATTTATCACAAAACGTCAATGATCTCCTTCTTCTTCTTCTTCTTCTTCAGCGTTTGTCCCGCATTGTAGCAGGGTCCGCTTTTCTCGAACGTTGCCGCCATTTGACCTTGTCATTCGCGTTGTCAGGATGGAGGCCTGCAATTTTCATATCGTTGTGCAAGAGATCGAGCCATCTCTGCTTAGGTCCTCCTCTTGGTCGCTGGCCCGTCACTTGGAGCTGCATAGCCGCTTTCGCTATCGAGTGTTCTCCAGCTCGCAGAACGTGCCCATCCCATCTTAGGAGATTTTCGCGAAGTTCGTCCGAAATGGGCGCGACACCGAATCTTCCACCCACATCTTCATTCCGAACTCGGTCCAATCGGGTCAATCCACCACTCCACCTGAGCATCTTCGTTTCCATCACGCCTAGCCGTCGTTCTGCTTCCTTGGTCATTGGATAACACTCTGTGCCATACAGTGCGACGGGCTTCACAACCGAACGATAAATCTTTGACTTGAGCCTGTCGCAAACCTTTTTATCACAGAGCACTCCACTCGCGGTACGCCACTTCAACCAAGCAGCATTGACGCGTGCGTCGACTTCAGCCGTCAGCGTCCCATCGTCGCAAAGCGTTGATCCAAGATATCGAAACGTATGCGCTTTTGGCAAGACTGTGTTGTCGACTTGGATGGAATCGTCACAACTCGCATTTGTCATGTATTCGGTTTTCTTTTTATTGAGTCGTAAGCCGAATGCTGCCAGTCTGTCGTGCCAAGCTTGAACTTGTGCTTGGAAATTTCCTTTACTGTCTGAGGCGAGCATCACGTCGTCAGCATACAACAGTGTCCAAGGTGCTAAACTCTGCAAATCTCGCGTGATGACATCCATGACGATGATGAAGAGCAGCTGGGAGAGGGCGGAGCCTTGATGAACTCCAACAGTGATTCGAAAAGGCCTTGATGTTCCTGCCGCTGATCCTATGCAACTTGACGTGTCCACGTACAAAAGCTTCACCCAATCGATCAATTCTTCGGGGACATCTCGGCTACGCAGAGCGTACCATACTACTTCGTGAGGAACTCTGTCGAACGCTTTCTCAAGATCAAGAAAGGCGAGGTGAACAGCTTCTCCTTTTTCACGATGCTTTTCCACAAGAAGTCGGGTCGCATGGATAGCATCGACGGTGCCGCAGTTCCTGACAAAACCACACTGATTTACGCTCAGCTCAACGACATCACGAATTCTTCTATCCAGAATCCTCTCGAGAATCTTCATTGTATGGCTAAGAAGTCGGATGGGCCGGTAGTTACAACAGTCAGCAGAACTCCCTTTCTTCTTGAAAATATGTGATTATACCCAAAATATGCCCAATTTAGGTGAAAATGTTTCGAAAATAACTTCAAAGCGATGCCTAGATTCTTAGAAAACAACCCTAATTTTGACGGAATGGATGAAAAAACTCTTAATTGGATCTTTTTGGAATTTTCAGGAAGAGAGACGGTTTCCGAATTATGTTTTTTTTTGCCGAGAAGTCGCTGAATGTTGGCGTAATTTCATGAGAAGTTGCCGATTGGGGCGGAAAACTTTTGGGAAGTTGATCGAATTTCAGTGATTTTTTTTGTAATTTTAATGCAATTGATTGAAAAAAAAACGACGTAGAAACAGGGAAGTTGTCAATAAAATAAGGCACAACTTTCTTTTTTCCTTTAGAGACCGCTGAATGCTTACTCGAGTTAATGTGAAGTTTTTGAATTTAAACAAAAATGAGGAAAAAATTAGATTTTTTGAAGATCACCAAAAGCGCTTGAGTTCTCAAAGAAGCAACAACGAATCTTGAGAAGAATTCATGAAAAATTGCTAAAATTCTACTTATTCCAATTAGAAACTTTCAAGTTAAAAAAACGTTCCAAAAAATTCAATTTTCAGCAGGATTTTCTTCAAACGTCCTACTTGTTGATCTATTTTAGGAAAAATTCCCGAATTTAGACAAAATTGAGTAAAGAATCGTTTTGTTACTTGATCTGCATATAGAACAGTATTTTTGAATACATAATTGTCAAAACTCTAAGAAAATGCTGAGTTATAGACCGAACTTTGTCGAAATTTTCAAAAATAGAGGAAACTATTCAGGAAGCCAAAATTTCGAAAAAAAATACAATTAAAAGCCAACTAGAAAATAAATTTAATGGAAAACTGTCGAATTCGACAATTTTTTTTTATGACAAATTGCTAAGTGCTGGCGAAATGCAATGAAAAATTCCCAGTTGAAGACTAGTGAAAACTTGCCATATGATGAGGTCATTTTTGTGCGGAACTCATAAAATTAGGCTGAAATTCTTCGGAAAATTACAATGTTTTAATGAAAGTCCCGGTGTTTTTAGGAAAATTCAGTCAGAAAATGTCAAATTTAGACCTTTTTTTTTTAAAAAAAGTCAGATATTTACCAAGTTTTCTGCAAATTCGCTTAATATTGTTTTTATGAAAAATACAGAATTAATACAGAAGCAAATCGCCCAAATTAGACTAAAAATCTCATAAAAATAAAATGTTGACGAAAAAGGTGCCAACTTAAGAATAAATTTCATGGGAAATTGTCAGAATATACTATTCTTATCGGAGCGAGATTTTGGTCCGTAGTAGTGGACAACCGCTGTTGCAGCACGCAACACACTGATAATCGTGCTGGGACCACGTAGTTTCGGCACGATTATCATCGTGTTGCGTCCTGTAAAAGCGCTTGTCAGCAACTGCGGACCCGAATTTCGCCCCGATATGAACAGTTAACTTGACCGAACTTCCATTAAACAGGTCCCCAGAATTTTAGCTGTGCCAGCCCAAACCCTGAGCGAATAGAGCAATAAATAAATCGCAGAAAAAAACAAACAGTTTTCCGAGAAGGGTTGACGCGACGCATCCGCACGCCTGGAGGACTCACCAATGGGCCTCTGCCTGCAATAATCTGTGAAATACTAAGGGTAGAAGAACTTATTTTAGCAATCAAACTTCAGCTTACCTCCATGTGCGTACTGATCCGAGAATCCGTGGGAAAATCAATATATCGATCCGTCACGATCATGCACCTTGTAACCGAAAGTGTATGCACAAATCAGACACTATTCGGTACTACAGGGTAGACGAGCGTTTGAAATGAGGGGAGGAGGGTGGCAGGAGAGGATGGGCAAGGTTCCTAGAAGGCGGTTGGATGAAAGGAGGAAAAGAAAGAGAAGGTGGAAAAAGCAGGCCGAGAATTATAGCAGCTGGTCAGGAAAAACCGAAGAAGGGCATCACCAGGTCCACATGAAGATTCCACAACGAAGACGACGATGACCTCAGCGACGATGACCTTAATTAAGCGGGATTAGGAAGAAAACACTGAAAAACCCTAATTGAAAGGAAGAGAGGAGACATCAATCAACGTTCACAGCACAACCCGATGGAATGATTCAGTTTTCATTACGAAGAGTTTTTCAAGCAAGTTTGTATATATCATTAAAGAAATAAATAACAGTTCGCCTTCAACAACACCCTAATCACGCTAAAAACTTGATTTCTCTAGCACTATGGAACCCTGCAAACTATTGCTTTCTGCTGTTTACCATGCGTGTGCAATACCTAAAACATCACTTACAAGGGTTGCCAGAACTACCCAAGAAGCCATGTTTTTCTGACCTACCCGGGTGATCATGAAAACCAGCTGCCCGAGTAGAAGTGAAAGCCAAAAGAGCCAAAAAGTGAAGAAACCTGCTGGCATATTACCATTAAGTTACCTTGACCTGTCATAATCTTGAGAAAGGCAACAAACGGACCTCAGATTCGTGTTCTGCGCCCAAACTACTACTTAGACAAAGTGTGGGCTGAAAATTTCGCGAACCCGAGAGAAGGGCGGGGGAGGAGCGAGGGGCCGTGATAGGACGGTACACTGACAACCGCCAATTACGGCCTTTGGGGGGGGGTGGTCCCGCACACGGAGACCTATGGTGGGAACCACCGGAAACCAACATGTGACATCGAGGGCGGATCGCTGGCTAGTGGCGGGTGGATTGCTGGCTACTGTCGGACGGATAGCTGACTACTGGCGGGCGAATCACTGGCTACTGCCGGGCGGATCGCTGGCTACTGGCGGGCGGATCGCTGGCTACTGGCGGGTGGATGGCTGGCTACTGGAGGGCGAATGGCGGGGGGGAATCTCGATCCGCCGGCCAAAAGTCAGCGATCCGCCTGCACCTACTGTCTGAGTATGCAACGGACTGTATCTCGCTTATTCGCAGGGAACGAGATCACGCATTCGGCGAGTGTTATACAGGAGGGGTTTACTAAACAATCAGATGGAAATCACGAGTTTCTCGGGTAAACTATGCCCTCAGGGGATTTTTCAAGTTTTTGAATTTCTTCAAAAAAATTTTGTGAGTCTTAAGATAGAAAATACAATATTCTTGTGAAAATCCGATTTTATTCTGCAACGACTCCTTTCCAAAACAGAGTAAAGAGATGTGACACAAATTTAATGATTTTCTGATCAGTTTTTGGAAGCTGAGATAAAAATTACTTCATTCATGGTGGGGAAAAAGGTAACCCTGAAACGTCTGATGTGAGATTATTTTGTTGACCCATGATCTTCACTCTTCCTAACTTTCTCCCCGGAGCCGATATCCTGAAGACCACCCATTAAGTTAATTTTCTCCACCGTGTTCCCGTACGCAGCAATCCTTCTTGTATCCTAATCCTACTGCAGAAAAAAAAACTGTAAAAGAGTGCAGTTCATGACCGATCTGAAGAATATTAACTATGGGAACAAGTTGGGAAAGGACTTCCCGACTTTGCGGAAATTTCAAAAGATTTTTCAAAAATTGTTCAAGAATGTAATAAATATACAGAAAATAATTTATACAAGAAAATAAAATATCAAAATGAAAATATAAAAATGTTAATAAATAGTTCAAAAGGGAATTGAAGCATCATGTTGCATAAATCAACTTTTTCTTTTTCAGATTGAACTCTCAAATTTCGCTGACGTTTTTCTGATAAAGGACATTCCAGTGGAATCGATATATCGATCCTATTCATCTTCAGCGAAAACAATAAAAACAATAATATTCCATCCATCCATCCATTACGACGTTCGTTGGACGGGCAAGGCCATTAGCAGGCCGACGTTTTAATGTCGACGAGGAGACGCAGAAATCTCTAAATCACTAGGACTTCAATATATTCTGGAGCAAACCGATAACCATGGGTTACAGCCGAATTCGAGGGCAACCGGCAATTTTCCTGGTGAATTAATGTGTACGGCGCTCGAAAATTATAGCCGCCAGGGTTTTTTTTCCTCCAGCCAACTCCTGCTCTGCCTGATTCATGCTTAGATTACATACAACTTCTCCCTTCCATTGAATGAAAAGGATCTGAGAGCATACATAGAGTAGTGGACAAAAATCTATTGACATCGCCTTTTTCAAAATATCTTTGCTCCCTTTGGGACTATCAATTTCATCTTTTGATAAGATATTTTTGGTCATAATGCCGATATAATAAAGTAGGCTACAGAACTATGGCCATTGGTATACCTCCCTGTCGCTGCAGCGACAGGTTTCGATAACTATCACTCATCGTGTCGGGACCAGCACCGGTGCTATGGCAGGGTCGGCCGCGGGATCAGTTCGCGTGCTCCCGTCGCTGTAACAGGTCGCTGAGAGGTGCTATAGTTTCCACTTACGTAGCCCTGGTACACTCCGTCGCCGCAGCAACGGGCTGTCGCTGGCTCCTCTGGACTCCACATATTTATCTATTTCATGCTGTTTTATGTAATTTTGGCATACCATGGACAGTATAGTGACATCAAAAGACATTGTTGATTTGTACGCTTCGGTTTAGTTTTTTACCTGCAGTTTTTTTCAGTTGGGAATTTATGTGCTGTGATTATTCCATTCAATTACTTATGAGACGTTCTTTTTATTTATACATTTGACTAGGCTGTCGAATGTATGAACTTGCCTCTTCTTTGAAACTAGATTTTCCGCTTCCCCAACTACCAACTGAAAACAGGGATGGTTGAAACGACTGTAATGATGATCATATTGAGACAGAATGTGAAAACAATTGGAAATGTCATGGAATCCCACATAAACTGTGATGGCATAACCACAATCGATTTTTTGTTTGCTGTGGAGATGCGCGTGTGCGGACATGTCAGTCCGCAAAAGCGCGTGGAAGTCGATGCGGCGACGAAGACTCCGGCGACCGGCTGTCGCTGAAGTATACCAATGGCCTATAGCGCAAATATTCATCGACGAGGAAGACAACTTTTCGAAATTCGCCATTTGCGACTTTTTGTCTCTCCTTCAACTCGATCGATTTCTTCGTCATTTTCGATATTCTCTTGGTGATTTTTGTATTTTGCAGGATCGTTCGTTCGGTAACAAGTGCAACTTTCGCAAACAGTGACCAAAGATCTGTGATCCGAGATTCAAAAATGGGTCCATCAGGAGTCGTTCCCCGAAGTCTGCTCGGGATCACAGTACAAGGCATTCAAGAAATTCTGAAGGACGTCAAACACGAACGTCAAACACCAACTGGGGCCAAAAGCTCGAGGAAGACATCATGAGACAAAAGCAATACTGGATGGTACCATAACACGCACCTTACGCGACATTCCGAGGCTCAATGCTAAGGACATCAGGGGAAAACTTCAGGAATTTCATGGATCGCCGTCGATCTCCAGGTTTTATTTCTAAGGAGAACCCATTCGGAGGTTTCTCAGGTATCTATCGATGCTGTTAAACGTCGACATTGTAGCTGTGAAGTCTTCGGACGTCGTCTCAGCAAATGGCTTTCGATGAGAGTAAGGCATCAGAAGGCAAGACTAACGTGGGCGACGGAGCATCATCACTAGAGTCAACAGCAATGTATAAAAGTTGTCTCTTTAGTTTAATCTACGTCTCGTTCGCTTAGAGCACTAGATCGAGCTGAGATGACAGCTTTTCACCACCGTTGTTGAGTCTAAGGCCCTAGTTATACACCGGCGGAACGCTGCGGAAATAGCAAGACAACTATCACTTATATGCGCCCTAACTGCGCTCAGGCATGCCAAAAGGAACAGTAGTCGCAGAAAAACGCGCCGGAAGGCCGCACAGAGCAGTTATACACGCCGCGGCACCGTATACTGCATCCTTACGGGACCTGCCCTGTTGGAAATTTGCGAATTTCCACCAGCTGATCATTTTTCAGATTTAAAATTGTTAAAAGAGTACCAAAACGACATAACGAGCACTGTAATGACGAGAGGAATTGATTATTAGTGCTATTCTGCAAATAAAAAGTGTCAGAAGCGGAAAAACCGATAAAATACCATTAAAACGCATGGAAATTTTTGTCCGCAGTATTGCGTCAAAGACGCCGAAGGCGCAACATTGCAGACGAATCCCAGATTCACGCAGCAAGCAACGGCAATGTCATCGCGAGACGTCTTCATTCCGCTGGTGTATAACTAGGGCCTAACAATGGAACCACCATAAGTCATAGTGACTATTCCAAATGAAATGTACTTTTCTAGAACCATTTTCGGACGAAAGGTCCGAATATGCCCATCTCAGCTGCCTAGATCCACTTTGAAAAAAGTTATAGGAATTTCTCTCTGATTTCCGTACCTATTGTACCCTCCAAAAAGCGCATTACTTTTGAGAAAATCCGGAAACGGACCTCATAATCGTGTTCAGCGCACAAAACTACCACACTAAACAAAGTTTGGGTGAAGGAACGTTTTCCAAACTTTACGCAGACTAACAGCGTTTTGGACTTGTACGGATTTTCGGTTAGGCGTTTGTTTATACCAATTAGAGAGCTCTCGAAGCGTTCTAGAAAAGTGTTCCAGATTTGACTTAACATTCGCCCTGGGGGGTTATTTGGGGTGCTGATTACGAATCTGAGGTTCATTTGTCGATTTTCCGAAGTTTTTGACTGTATTCGTTCACAGAATCCCATCGGGGGAGAATTTGATGGCAAATTGCGACCGACTTTTGGCGATTTCCGGAGTGCTGTTATAGATTAAGCTCAAATTATTTCACTGGGGGTTACATGGACTGCTGAACACGAATCTGATGACGGTTTATCGATTTTTGACAGCTTACGGTAGATTACGTCGGGTATACGGTAGTTTGGTCAAAGTCTCAGATTTGTCTCAAAGTTTCTATGTAGGGGTTATTTGGGGTGCCGAATACGAATTCAATCTCCATTTGTCGATTATCGGAATATTGAGGTAGGTTTTGCATCCTAAATGGCATATTACCTACCTTAACCTACAGTAAACATTTAAATTCGGGCAAGCGAACCTCATATTCGTGTTCAGCACCCAGATTACCCCTACACACATGTTTTTAGCAAAATCCGGAGAAAAATTAAAAACACCCTAAAAATTCCATGGGGGTAGGTACCCTTACCTTGCCGCGAAGCTCTAAAAAACGCTCATAACTTTTTTTCAGAGTTTGTCTAGGCAGCTGCGATGAGCATATTCGGACGTTTCGTCCGAGAATGGGTCTAGAAAAGTACATTCCATTTGGAATGGCCATTATGACTTATTGTGGTTCCCTTGTAAGGCATCTGCTCCGTCGCCCACCCTAGTCTTGCCTTCTGATGCCTTACTCTCATCAAAAGCCATTTGCTGGGACGACGTCCGAGAACTTCACAGCTACGGTGTCGACGTTTAACAGCATTGACAGATACCTGAGAGAACTCCGAATGGATTCTCCACAGGAATAAAACCTGGAGATCGACGGTGATTCATGAAATTCCTGAAGTTTTCCCCTGATGTCCTTAGCATTGAGCCTCGGAATGTCGCGTGAGGTGCGTGTTATGGTACCATCCAGTATTGCTTTTGTCTCATGATGTCTTCCTCGAGCTTTCGGCCTCAATAGGTGTCTAACGCCAACCTTCAGAATTTCTTGAATAGCTTGTATTGTGATCCCAAGCAGACTTCGGGTAACGACTCCTGATGGACCCATTTTTAAATCTCGGATCACAGATCTTCGGTCACTATTTGTGGAAAATCCCCGTTTTATCAAACGAGCAATCCTAAAAAATACACAAATCACCAGGAGAATATCGAAAACGACGAAGAAATCGAGCGAGTTGAAGATGAGGCAAAAAGTCGCAAATGGCGAATTTCGAAAAATTGTCTCCCTCGTCGATGAATATTTGCGCTATATGTAGTCCTGTCGCATACTTCATTATATCGACATTATGACCAAAAATATCTTCTCAAAAGATGAAATTGATAGCCCCAAAGGGAGCAAAGACATTTTGAAAAATGGCGATGTCAATATATTTTTGTTAACTACTCTATGACGATTTTAAACAGGAGTACAATCCGTTTATGAAGCCTATGCATCCTGAAAAAAAGCTCGAATACGATGGCCAGACAACTAGCATTTCTCGGGAGCATCATCAAATGTTGTGGACTTATCAGAAGGAATATCATAAATTATGTCATTTCTATAGAGAAGAAAGGTCTGAGGATAATTTCTCGCGATTTTGACTCGAGCAGCCCTCCTAGGAAGATTTTCGCATGGAAGTCGCATAGGCCTGACTCGCGCTAAATAGTTTTTGGGAATAGATCACATTTCGCCGCGAAATAGCCGACATTTGGCCGGGAGATAACCTCACACTTGGCGGGAAATTACAGAGGCTACAAACATTTGCGCGAGAAATTCAGACGCTACATACACACTCCAAAATTTTTTTTTAGAAATTTTCAAAGTTTATTCTGTTGACACTGCTATTTTTACTTTTTTTGATTTGTCTGGTTTCCTTTGCAGACTTCAAATGAAGTGTATGAAGTGTATTTATATATAAAATGTATTTCTATATACTGTTGATTTCTGAATAAAATTGTATGTCATTTCTTGTACTTCTGGAAATCTCATTTAAACATACATTACCAACTCGAGCATGAAAAATTCTCAAGTTGGAGGTGCTTCAGTCTCACTGGGAATGATTCAAGGGAAATTTCCAACAAGTAAGCACACATATGTACATATTATTATTCCCGAAACGTTGTGGAGATGATGTCGAAAGAATTCAATATATCCAAATCATTTTTGGCTATTACATTTGTGATGCCAGAACCATACTTTGCCGTCAACCAAATAGCAGTAGGTGTTGCAAGGTAGCAATCGAAGCGCAGCTCCAATTCCTTCGACAATCTATGCTGTTTTCCTGTTGCTGCTACTGGAATGCGCCAGTATGGCTCGGACCGGAAATCGTCTTAGACATGACAGATGGTCAATCTTTCATTAAAATTTTGGAAACCCGATGAAATATTGAACAGTTGTAAAAAATCACAACGCAGGATGAAGTCGTTTTTAATTGGCAGCAACATGCAGACATCGCGGGGAGGACGAATAGCTTAAGCTTCTAAGACTTTTAAATCAATAACACTTCTCTACGCTGCGCCTACCCTTTCGTTGAAGTAAGCACGCTCCTGGAACGAGTAAAAATACTCTTCTATTTCGAAGCCAAATACACTCTGTTCCTAAGCGTGCGTGCGAGGAGCGAGGGGAGAGACAGCGAGAAAGCATGGTGAAGAAGGAGACGCAGCGTAAGCGCGCACGTACGCGATCGACGGAAATAAATTTCTCTCCGGATTAGAGATTATGTATGTCTTCAAAAGGTGAAATTTCGAGTGATTTCTGCGATCCAAAATAGCCGAAGCCAAAAATGGAAACTAGACGAGTAGAAGATTCAGATTTGAAATTATCATTGATATAAATGCTAAAATTTATCGAAATCATACAAACAATAACATAAAAACATAAAAAAGGCCAACATAAAACATTGTAACATAAAAAGCCAAAATCAAGTTACTTGTAACATATCCAAGCCGATGTAAACTACTTGCGACTTGCTCAGGTCATTTATGTTACATGAAACATATCGACGGAATACCGAATGCAGTGTGCCTCCGATATGTTACATGTAACTTATATGGCGCAAGATAAGTCGCAAGTAACTTAAATCGGCCAAGAAGATGTTTTCAAGAGGGGGATGTACGACGCACTCGCGGGGTCAGGCTTACGACTGGCATTGCTGTTGGTTCAATTACCCAAGTCTGAGGTACTTCAACCCACATCAGCACGGAATGCCCACACAGCATTTTTTTGCATAGTGTGTGGTCTGGGACGCGCTCTCTGCGTCGCGTATAGTCTGCGTCACGTGATGGCCACCCATAATGGAAATTCAAGTGTAAGTTACATGCAACATTAGTGTAACTTACATGTAATATAAATTTAAGTTACATGTAATATAAGAGTATGTTACATGTAATGTAAATGTAAGTTACTTGAGACATTTGAGTAGGCTACATTTATATTACAAGTAACCTGTTTTGATTTTTCTGAGTAGGGCGGTTCGGAGAGGGCTGAACGTCATGGGTGGTACATAGAGCCTAAATTACAGGGAGAGGTAAGAGAAGTTTGTTTCATCGCATATAATCTTAGGGGAAGGACTAAGCATCTTGGGTGGTCCCCGGAAAAGGCTACAAGAAAGAATTTAAGAATACCGTATTTTCTCTTTTAGAAGTACATGTACTTCTAATACTCAGACCCCTATTTTATATGTACTCCTATTAGAGGTGTACTTCAAATAGAGGCTGTACTTCTAATTCTCAACCCTCTCTTTTTGGTGTACTTTTATTAGAGGTGTACTTCTAATAGAGGCTGTACTTCTATTATTCGGCGCATTTTTTTGAATTTCCAGTGGTAGACTCTTCACATTTTATGAATTCCAGTATAACACCAAAACTTGTATTTAATAAAATTTTAAACTTGGCTCAATTGAATCGATGCTTCCACAATCTCTGATATCATATATTCACACCTTTCCCGAGTTAATTTCTCCCAGAAAATGTATAAATTCGTTTTCGATTTTGTTGACACGTGCTTCATCGACTTGTTAGGTTTGAAAACAATTCAAAGGCAGCGTTCACGATGAACATCATCGGTGACTTTCCACAGTGAAATGATAGGCGAAAAGGATTATAGGCTCCCAGAGTCGAAAAAACGGAAAAACCCACCCAGGAGTGGCAAAATAACAGCTGCAAACAAGCGTTTTGGTATCCCAGGACCGCCCGGCGCTCCACTTCCGCTCCCTCGATGTGAACAAATAAAGACTTAGATTACAGGAATGATCAAGTGAAGGAAGTACTGATAAGTGAGCTGATCGCTTGATTGCACCTTCATAGCGGTCAATTCCTCCACGCTCAAAAATTGGCTTAAAAAAGGGAGGGCCCTATTTTAGCTCGAAAACGCGTCTTTCGCTTGGTTTTTAAGCATGCCTTGCTATACAGGGCACCAGACCTTCTGTGAACCTAGGTGATATTGGAAGTGAAATTTATCGTGAACACTTCCTTTAACTGATCGACTCTCGAGCCGCCCAGAGCGATTGAAAAGCGCGGTTCTTGAACGACCTGACAACAGCTTTTCCAGAAGCGAGTTCTTTGCGTCCACAATCCACTATAGGTAGAGTCTACAATTGGTGGTTTCTGATTTCCTCGTCGTATCAGCGATTTCTAGTCATAAATGATCCAATCTTCGTAACGCTGGGGAATCTTGGTTTTTCAAGCACCGCTATAGTCAACGTCTAGGGCCAAAACAAGTCGACTTTGATCGACTAAAACCCAATCTAGCAAAAATATTTGTAAAAAACCTAAATAAACTCCGTTCATTCGCCGCGAATATCACCAATGTCGAACTTTAGCTCTGCATTTTTTCCTGGTCATTTAAAGTTTTCCTGAGGTTTGATCGTAAGTTGTCCCATAGAAGCAATTTTTGTCCAAGAAAGGGATGGCCGATAGTTTATTTTTGTGAATATTCAAACCTCGTATTATCGAAAAAAAATCTCGGGCAAACTGGTCTCTCTCAAATGCCACATTCGATTTGCCAATCACTTACCCAAGTACCGGGGGTCCAATCCGAAAAGAGGTGTACTTCAAATAGAGGGTGTACTTCTGATAGTCAGACCTCTATTTTATATGTACTTTTAATAGAAGTGTACTTCAAATAGAGGGTGTACTTCCAATACTCAGCGTTCCCTTTTGGGTGTACTTCTATTAGAGGTGTACTTCAAATGGACGTGTACTTCTATTAGAGTAAATACGGTAGTTCAAAAAGACGGTTCGTCAGTGGTCCATAAATTACTAGCTACAGAGTAGAGTGGGAGAGGAGTACACTTCATGGGTGATCCTTTAGGTATCCATTACAAGAGAGGAACGGAGAAGAGCGAACTTCGTGGGTGGTCCGAAAGATTTCAAGTCTGGATGGGAAATCACTACGCGAACGAGTGGAGTTCTTGGGCGTACCATAGGTTGCCAACCTCTGGAACAGTTCAGTTAGTAGTGAATGCCATGGGTGGCTCATAGGGTACAAGCCACTGGGAGAAATGGGAGAGGGGTAAATTTCAAAGGTGGTCAATGAGTTATCTACTCTAATGGCGGGTTCAAGGAAACTGGAAATTCTGAGTTTTCCTCAGGTTAACAACAGCCGGGCTGGATTTGAAAGACCAATCAAGAAAGCGGTTCAGTGGCTATCAACTAGAGGAACTAGTGAATGGCGGCCAGCCTCCTGAGGGCGGCGAGGAGTAAATATCATGGGTGTTTGTTCACTCGAACATCAACTGCAGGAGCTATAGAAAAAAATTTGAACATCGTCGGTGGCGCATTGGATATCGAAAACGTGTAGGAGCGGGCGGGAGAAGAGTAAACTTTGTAGGTGGTCAATGGGATGATGACTATCGTTGGTGGTCCGCCGTGTATAATCTGACAAAGGTTTGGACTAAATTTAAATATCATGGGTGGTCCATCGACCATTCACTTAGAGAGCGGGCAGAAGCCTAATGAACTTCATGGGTGGCCAATGGGTTATCAAGCTAAGAAATGATTCGACACGGGCAAACTAATCCGAAAATCCGTGGGTTATCAGTAACCGAAATGAGTTAGGAGACTAGAAACCAAGAGTGGATCGGAGGGTAACAACGATAGAAACGGGTGGGTGAGCGCTAGATCTTTTGAGAGGTTCCCAACCCACATAAACTTTCCAAGCAAGATTCAGATAGGTAGACTTCATAGGTGGTCCTTAGCAGCTCAGACGTGAATGAATTAGAGAAGTGTAAAAATCGTGGGTGGTCCATAGGGTAACAACTGCGAAAGCTGGTTGAAGAAGACTAAGCAGCCTGGGTGTTCCCTACGATACCAATTACGGTAATGGAATGAAAACAGCGAAATTTATGGGTGGTCCTTGGTGATTAGAACGAGTTGAGGAGGAGTCGTGGGTGGTCCGTTGGGTACTGTGCTTCTTACTGAATTACGGAAGACTAAACATCTTGTGTGGTCCGACGCGTGTCTGCCAGAAAAAGTGGGTAGGAGAATATGAGGCGATGTTAAAGGATGGTCCATAGAAAATCCACTTCTGGGAACAGTTGCAGAAGAGTAAACATCGTGGGTGCCATACGGATCATCAGTTCTGGACATACTACGAAAAACAATAAACTTCATGTTTAGTTGACAGGGTATCGACTACAATAACAGCTCGGTAAAGGGTTGATTTCGTGGGTGGTCGACCTCATACAATCTTTGGAAACGGGCCTAACGCCACGAATGGTCCTTAGCGATTAGCCTATTATAAAACGGGAGCCTATTTGAGGAGAATGAAGTTTTTCGGTGGTCCACAAGACACTAGCTACGGAAGCGGATAGAATAGGAATAAACTTTACCGGCGGTCTGAAAGGTGTCAGCCACATCAATTAGTTGGGGATTATAAACTAAAATTCATGGGTAGTCCATGGGAAGTCAAGTTGAGAACGGTTTGGGAACGGAATAAAAAGACTAAACATCATCGGCGTCTCATAGGGTGTCAACCTCAAGAACGGGTAGGAAGATGGTAGGTCTCGTGGGTGGTCCACCTCATACAGTTTTTGAGAACGGGTTTAACGTCATGGTTAAACGCTGGTAAATCTCAACGTAGTCGAGTTCAAGCAGAGTGAACTTCATGGGTGGTATATTGGCTACTTGTCTCGGAAGTGGGTGAGAGAGCAATGAAATTCACGGGTGGTCCAATTAGTGTAGGCAACGAAAATGGGTCTGAGATGTTGTAATGTTCATAGGTGATCCATGGGAAATCGAACTTGGAAAAAGGTTGCAGAAGAGAAAATTCCGTGGGTGGAACATGGGATATCAATTTTGAGAATGGATTTAAAATACTAAACTCTATGGATGGTATTTTTCATACTTTATAGGGTACCAACAACCAAAACCGTTTGGGAACAGGCTAAGGGCTAAGCGTGTTCTTAGCAAACCACAACGGGAACGAGCTCAATTAGAGTAAATTAAGAATAATACTCTATTGTCGGTTCCGTTTTTTTATTATATTATAAAGTTAATAGGTGTTCCATAAGATACTCCCTGTGGAGATGGGTGACAGAGGAATAACTACATTCAATGGTGTCCCAAAAGGTGTCAGCCACAAGATTGGGGAGGATGTACCAAAGTTCATGGGTGGTCCATGAAAAAATCAAACACGGAAAAAGGTTAGAGAAGAGTGCAGATCATGGGTGTTACACATGGACCATCAATTATGGGTGAACTATATTGACAAAAAATTACCTATGCTTCATGGGTAATTCGAAGGGTACCACCCACAATAAGGGGTAGGGAAGGGTTGAATTCGTGGATGGGCCACTTACTACAATCTTTAGGATTAGTGTAGGCGGCATGTTGTGGGTGGTCCATGTTGATGGGTGGTAGAGGAATAAACTTCACGGGTGGCTCAAAAGGTGTCAGCCCTCATAATTGGGCTGCAGAAGCTGTAGTTGTGTGCACGGATGGGCCATACGAGGTCAATCATAGAAAACGGTTGCAAAATGGTGAACATCGTAGGTGGCACATGAGTTATCAGTTTTGACTGTAATGCTTTATGGAAGGGATTACTAAACTTCATGGGTAGTCTGTTGAATCCCTCCTCCCTATGCCAGTCATTGAACAGCATATCCAAACATCATAATACAGTGCGTTCAGAAATGATAGACTCAACCTTGAAAACCAAGGTTTTCAAAACGCTTCACAGTTTGGCGATCCATACTGTTCACTATTGAATTCAGCAGTGCAAAAATCCTGTGCTAACTCAATCTTCTGAATACTCCACGATTTTGAACAATCTTAAAGGCAGTGTTCACGATGAAAAAAGTTTTCGAAATTCCACTAGGATTGGGTAGAGGAGGGACACTGTGTAACGTTAACGTCGAAAGAACGCATGAAAACGAGCCAGAAAGAGCCCCAAAAGAGCCCGAAGTTGCAACTTCGAGCGCATTGAAAACCCCAAAAGCGCATCACACGCCCACCGACGTGAACAAATGAATGCTCGAGATCGTGAGATGAGCGATGAAGTGCAAAAATCCTGTGCTAACTCAATCTTCTGAATACTCCACGATTTTGAACAATCTTAAAGGCAGTGTTCACGATGAAAAAAGTTTTCGAAATTCCACTAGGATTGGGTAGTGGAGGGACACTGTGTAACGTTAACGTCGAAAGAACGCATGAAAACGAGCCAGAAAGAGCCCCAAAAGAGCCCGAAGTTGCAACTTCGAGCGCATTGAAAACCCCGAAAGCGCATCACACGCCCACCGACGTGAACAAATGAATGCTCGAGATCGTGAGATGAGCGACGATTTTCAATCATTAGCCCCGTTCTTCCCTTCATTATCAACTTCTCTCTTTACTCAGATCAGCTCGCATAGATCGGCTGCAAAAGACGGAAGTTACAAGCCTCCGACAACTCGTCCACCATGTTTCCATAGCTCAATCTTTGAGGGACCATACCTGCGTTCACAGAAGGTCTTGTATGATTTCAGATACACCATTGGAATCAGCATGGGGCCGTTTTCAAGATAGGCGGAAAAACAGAAAAACGATTTTCATCGTGAACACTGCCTTTAAGATAAATTTTCGGATTTTTCACCATTCAGAACTGATAGGCTCACCCTGTAGAAATTCAAATTTCTTACTTCGAAAAATTTCCCGTTACAAGTCCATTACATATCATTGACGTGGGTACATCGTACATCGTTTTTGCTAGTATGGGACGTGGTACTGCTCTCACTACTTCTGAAAAAGCCCAAATTCGTACCCTCGCCTCTGTTGGACTGAGTCAGCGAAGAACAGTGGCCCAAATTGGACGTTCGCAACACTGTATTGGGCAGTTTCATAAAGATCAAGCTTCTTATGAGGAGGAGAAGTCTACCGAACGCTCTAAGAAGTTCACCAGTGAGGATGCCCGAAGGATCAGTCGCCTTTGTCCCAACAGCATCCTGTCGTTGAAGCAAGTCAGGTCTGAATTATCGCTTGATGTTTCAGAAACAACTGTCTGGAACACCTTAAACGGCAATGAAAACATCGTCCGCCAAGTTATGGAGAAGGCCCCGTCAATGTCCGGCAACCATAAAGAAGCTCGACTGGAATTTTGGTGAAAGAACATGGCAAACGACTGAACTTAGGTATGGCGACCTCCCATAAGCCAAGAGAACTTTAAAAATAAGCTTAAAATTGTTCAGGTTATTTTCTCCGACGAGAAAAAAATTTAATCTTGATGGTCCTGATGGAACTCGGTACTACTTGAGGGATCTCCGCAAGAATCCTTTGATCTTAAGCAAGAGGAGTTTTAGTGGCTGCTCGCTGATGTGTTGGGGAGCATTTTGCAGCGAAGGTGTTTTGGAGATGGCCTTCACTTCCTGTCGGGTGAATTCGAAAGAATACCAGGAAACTCTGAGGACACATCTACTGCCGTTCTTTTCTGGAATACGACGTCAGCGCTACACTTGCTAGCAGGATAACGCTGCAGTACATGTGTCGAGGTCTACAAAATCCTGGTTGGGGCAGCAGCGAATTCGTGTAATGGAATGACCTGCGTGCAGCCCTGATCGCAACCCCATAGAGAATATCTGGGGCATAATTGTGCGCCACGTTTATGCGAACAACAAGCAGTATGGCACTGTAGATGAGCTTAAAGCTGCTGTTCTCGAAGCCTAGACCAACCTTGATAAGAATGTCATATCAAGTTTGATCCTTTCTATGCCTAAGAGAATTTTTAAGGTCATTGCTAAGGGTGGTGGACCTATATCATACTAAAATTTGTTGTTTGTTCACGTTTTGTTTAATAAACATTGGTTGTCGCAGGGTGAGCCTATCATTTCTGAACGGTGAAAAAACCGAAAATTTACCTTAAAATTGTTCAAAATCGTGGAGTATTCATAAGATTGAGTCAGCACAGGATTTTTGCACAGCTGAATTCAATGGTAAACAGTATGGGTCGCCAAACTGTGAAACGTTTTGAGAATCTTGATTTTCAAGGGTGAGCCTATCATTTCTGAATGCACTATGATTACAGTTGAATGCATTATTAAAACTGGTTGCCAACGGCGGGATAGTGAATGGGTTGGGGTTTTCTGGGGCCTCTACAAAGGCATCTGAATCTTCAGAATCATTAAAATTAACAATGCACATTTTATAAAACTCGTTCCATGCGTCGAGGCCAACTCTGCGGAATCAAATTTGCCATTACTATTCTCATCTAAGAAAAAAAACTTTCGTCGGCAAGGTCACAGAGAACAGACCTCTTCGAGGAATGTTTGTTGGGACCACGTTAAATTATATATTCGCTTAGTACAGAAGTTTCGGGTCGAGAAAATAGAAAAATAATAAAACAATATAATTGCCGCAATTCCCTAAGACGCGCAGGAGAGATGGGTACGGTAATATTTAACTAAAATATGGTACAACTTACTCACAAACTATAAAATAGTTCAACATATAGATTATGTACTCCAGAAGAATTAGATTATAATCACCAACCTGTCCGCTGAGGAATGAGGAGGTTGCTCCCAGAAGGCGGCCGGCCAGTATCGTCACGCAACCAGCCCCAGCCGTAGAGTCCAACTCTGCTCCCACCCACAGTGATAGCCGTCAGGCCACGCCCACATAACCGCGCCGCCCCCATCACCACAGTGGAATGGGAGAGGGAGGCTGTCTGGCGTCTAAAGCACCAATTACGGACGATAAATCTCCTCCACATAGCACACGCCCTATTGCCTCTCCTCGTACATGGGCCGTGTAACGACCGACGTTCACGGGGCTGAAAGGAGATGAAGGAGGCAGTTTAGTGAAGAGCTGGAGGTTTCTGGGGGTAAGGGGGCACAGATTCCAGAAGGAAGCGACGTTGAGAAGCGAGTCCCCAACTTGACGAAGGCCACACACGACGGCGAGGAGGGCCACCATGTGTCATGCAAATGACGGGGGTTTTGGCAAGCCAGCCCACTGCCGCCAGCTCCCTTTTCCGTCCCCAACAACACGAATTACTGTATTCTGACCGAATAATATGCATAATATTGTGAAAATCGATAAAAATGTTGCTAAAATTGAATGTTTACCGGTGGCCTACGATGAAAAGTTCTCCTCACACTTCAAAATGTCAAAAATCGAGAACAATGGTGAAATACCTTTTGCAGTTAAGAGTTGAAAACTTTTAAATCGATTTTTGCGAATATTTCAGAGAATATCTTGATTTAGTTTGAGAGGAAAAATAGGAGTTGCTAAAGTGGGTACGGACTTTGTGGAGACGGACTTTGTGGAGGGTCACACAGTAAAAATGGTCGTGTGAACCGGGAAGGAGACAGAAATAGGTCTTTTATTTTTAGCAAATAGAGAAAATAGGACCAACGGAGGAAGACGATCGCAAGAAGTGGGAAAGAGGGGTCGTTAAAGTTGAAAACAACTTTGAGGAGGGTCACAGAAAGGTCGTATGACTTGGTTTCAGCGCGAGCAATAGAGGTCGTGATCCATGCAAAAAGCAGGGACCAGTCGAAATCCGAGATTTCCACATGATTGTGAAGTAGACCCACCATATGCAGCACCTCCAACGTGTGAGCTCTGAATTCCTCCGAATAAGCGGGATATAGGAGAAGGCCACCCTGGGGCGCCTACATCAGGAAGCCACCATGGCACGCCCCTTTTACGATCTTTCGAGCTCAACAGTGGCGAGATGAGCGGCGGTTTTCGATCAGTAAAACCGTTCTTCCCTTCATCCTCAACCTCTCTCTTTGTTCATGTCGGCTCGCATACATCGGTTGATAATGACGGAGTTAAGAGCCTCGGACAACTCGTCCACCATGCTTCCGCAACTCAATTCTTGAGGGGCCATTACTCTGTTCCCAGGGGGTTTTGTGCGATTCCAGAGACGTCATTGAAATCAGCGTGGGACCGTGTTCAAAATAGGCAAATAATAGAAAACCGATTCTGAGGTTGGACTGTGCCTTTGATAACACAGTACACCCTCAGACATGAATTACAATACCCGCGCTAAGTTTTGTAAAACCGGAGAGCATCTGACCAACTTGGCGAAAAAGCGTCCGATGCATGTAACTTTTTTGAATGAAGACTTTTTAGAATTCTGAAAACGCTATCATATTCACAGATCAAAATTCTACCTAATCATGTGACTTGTGTGCCGAAGTTCCCTAAAATCGTTAGAAGACGTCGCGCGCGGCGAAGTGCGGCGAAACTTTGAGCAGTATTTGTACAAGTAACAGAGGAGCAATCTGTATGTTTTCTTCATAAATTAGGTGCAGGTGAGTGAATCTCAAGATTTGTGTTGGTTGAATTCTCGAATTCTTTCATTTAAAGGCAGTATTCACGATTAAAATCGTTTTTCTGCTTTTCCGCCTATCTTCAGAACGGCCCCATGCTGATTCCAATGGTGTCTCTGAAATCATACAAGACCTTCTGTGAACGCAGGTATGGTCCCTCAAAGATTGAGCTATGGAAACATGGTGGACGAGTTGTCCGAGGCTTGTAACTTCCGTCTTTTGCAGCCGATCTATGCGAGCTGACCTGAGTAAAGAGAGAAGCTGAGAATGAAGGGAAGAACTGAGCTAATGATTGGAAATCATCGCTCATCTCACGATCTGGAGCATTCATTTGTTCACGTCGGTGGGCGTGTGATGCGCTTTTGAGGTTTTCAATGCGCTCGAAGTTGCAACTTCGAGCTCTTTTGGGGCTCTTCCTGGCTCGTTTTCATGAGTTCTTTCGACGATAACGTTACAGAGTGTCCCTCCACTACCCAATCCTAACGGAATTTCGAAAACTTTTTTCATCGTGAACACTGCCTTTAAGAGTCCAGGGTTCTCGCAAAAAAAAAACTCCGACTTTTCAGGTAGTTCTCAAGCGTGTTGAATGAAGGATTTTGAAAATTCTCCTTGAGATTCACTCACCTGCACCTTATTTATGAAGAGAGCATACAGATTGCTTTTTTCATTACTTGTACAAATACAGCTCAAAGTTTCGTCGCGCTTCGCCGTGCGCGAAGTTTTTGAAAAATAATTGCAAAAACTATTTCCTTCAAAAACAAAGCGATTTCAGGGAACTTTGGCACGCAAGTCACATAATAAGAGAGCAATTTGACCTGTGAATATGATAGCTTTCTTAGAATTTAAAAAGAAAGTTATCATTCAAAGAAGTTACATGCATCGGACGCTTTTTTGCCAAGTTTGCCAGATGCTCCCCGTTTTTACAAAACTTAGCGCGGGTATTGTATTTTGTGATTTTCATTTCATTTTGTAGTAGACCCCTCCTGTATAACACGTGCCAAGTGCGAGATCTCAATTTCTTGTCAAATAAGCGAGATACAAGCGACCACCACAGGCCCGACCTCCTTCGCTCACCACCACGAGCCTGACCCCCTACCAGATTTACGAACTCGATAGCGGCCAGATGGATGAATGAATCTTTAACAAGTCATCGTTCTTTCGTCCATTGCTGAATTGTCTTCTTATCCTGGTTTGCTCTTGCGCAACGATTGCGAATTAAGAGGAATACAGGCCTGAGACAACTCGTCCACCGATTTTTCACCCTCAAAATATAGGCATCTTTGAGGAGCCATAACTCTGTTCATAGGGGGTCTTGAGCGATTTCAGAAATACACTTGTGATCAGCTTGTGACTCTTTCCAACATGAGCTCAAAAAAATGATATATGATTTTCTGGGTGTTCTATGCCTTTAAAGATGAAACCGTCGAATTCATCATTACTCGAAAAATTAAGCCGTAAAAATTTTTTCAAGCAATTCGATAATTTTTCGATGGAATTTTAGTTTTGAAAACCTATTAAGCAATTTGGAATGGTCCACACGATCAAATGCCTTACACCACATCACATCAGTTGTTTGAGTTCAAATAAATAGACCCGTCGTTAAAGGCAGTGTTCACGATAAAAAACCGTATTATAGTTTTCGATGTTTTTGGGTAGGTGGGTCCACTAAGAATAGGTAAATACGAAAAAGTTATTACAGAACAATCAAATAATGGAGAAAAATAGTTCAAAGATATCTTTGAAAAAAATAATTGTGCCTGTTCTCCGACACTGGCAGCGGACTCCTACAGGAGAAAACGACGATCGCGGTCTCCCACATGAGCTGTTTTGTCCTGTAGGAGACCGAAGTAAAGAGAAGCGGTCTCCTACAGCACACGCTGCCGCATCGCTTCCATTGGGTCTCCTACAGGACAAAACAACTCCGGTAGTTCACCTGGAAGCGCGCACGTTGAGCGGCTGATCGAACCCGCGCGGCGTACGATACGCTCGCGCAAGGGATGAAGAGCCGATTGGACCATTTAAGTTCACACAGGCGCCCCTTCATTGATTGATTGGGGTGCTTTGGAGCCTGAGTTCCTCATTTCCTGAGGAATGGTTGAAGAATGCTATCAGGGCTTCATCCCCGATAGTAAATTTTGCTGTTGACAAAACTGTCAACGGGGAAGTGTGAAAATCATGCTTCGATTACAAAGAATTCGAAAACTAGGCGATTTTGGCTAGATTCCAGCAGACGTTATTTGAAATTCCCTCCAAGCTACCGTACAAGTTCCGGTCTCCTACAGGAGTCTCATAGGACTCCTACAGGAGAAAACCAGGACTACTGTTGCAGGGGAGACTAGGACTCCCAGCGGACTCCTGTAGGAGTCCGCTGCCAGTGTCGGAGTTGGTGTATTTCCCCGACGTCAGGTTCGATGCGTTGTACGCAGGGAGACTGCGTACAACGCATCCAACCTGACGTCGGGGAAATGGTTTCGCGATTCAAAATGCTTAGGTAAGTGGCTTTGTTTTCTATCACCTGTACCGAAAATTCTTCTAAACATAAGAGGGGTCAATGTACATGCTGGATTGTTAGAACATTTTGCGATGAAGAATATTCGAAAATTCGTTGTCTGTCGCAACAGTAACACGAATTCAGGACAACTGTTATAGAACGTGGGCGGGGTGGCCCAATGGATCGGCTGGACCACGAGATTTTCACCCACTTCCTGACCGTTTTTCGTCTCAGTCTTCTTAAAAGGATCCAAAGCTTACGTTTTAGTCAAAAAACGGGCAACTTTTCCATCGTGAACACTGCCTTTAAAGGCACAGGATACCCAAGAAATTAATTTCCAGATTTTGTGCTTATCTTGGAGACAGTCATACGCTGATCACAGTGGTGTCTCTGAAATCGTCTAAAACCCCCTTTGAACCGAGTTATCGCTCTTCAAAGATGCCTAGGTTTTGAGGTTGAAGATTTGGTGGACGAGTTGTCTCAGGCCTGTATTTCTCTTCATTCGCGATCGTTGCGTTAGAGAAAGCCAGGATAAGGAGACAGTCCGGTAATGGACTGAAGAACGACGATTTGTTGGAATTCATCCACCCATTTATCCGCTATCGATTTCGAAAATCTATTAGGGGGTCGGGCCTGTGGTGGTGAGCGAAGGGGGTCGGGCCTGTGGTGGTGAGCGAAGGGGTCGGGCCTGTGGTGGTGAGCGAAGGGGTCGGGCCTGTGGTGGTGAGCGAAGGGGTCGGGCCTGTGGTGGTGAGCGAAGGGGGTCGGGCCTGTGGTGGTGAGCGAAGGGGGTCGGGCCTGTGGTGGTGAGCGAAGGGGGTCGGGCCTGTGGTGGTGAGCGAAGGGGGTCGGGCATGTGGTGGTGAGCGAAGGGGGTCGGGCCTGTGGTGATGAGCGAAGGGGGTCGGGCCTGTGGTGGTGAGCGAAGGGGGTCAGGCCTGTGGTGGTCGCTATACTTGTTCCAGATGGAGTTTATTTCGAATATCCGACTTTTCGACTATAGTCGGATATTACACATTTTCGAATATTCGACTTTTCGACTGTAGTCGGATATCACACCTTTTCGAATATTCGACTTTTCCACTGTAGTCGGATATCGCCCTTTTTCGAATATTCGACTTTTCGACTGTAGTCGGATATCGCCCTTTTTCGAATAATCGACTTTTCGACTGTAGTCGGATATCGCACTTTTTCGAATATTCGACTTTTCGACTAAAGTCGGATATCGCACTTTTTCGAATATTCGACTTTTCGAATAAAAAGTCGACTTTTTTATCCGACTGAACCAGTCGGATATTTGTCCGATTATTCGATTCGGAACATGTAAAACTATGCAGTATACTTGTTCCAGATGGAATTTATTTCGAATATCCGACTTTTCGACTATAGTCGGATATTACACATTTTCGAATATTCGACTTTTCGACTGTAGTCGGATATCGCACTTTTTCGAATATTCGACTTTTCGACTGTAGTCGAATATCGCACTTTTTCGAATAACCGACTTGTCGAATAAAAAGTCGACTTTTTTATCCGACTGAAACAGTCGGATACTCATCCGATTATTCGATTCGGAACAAGCACAGTGGTCGCTCATATCTCGCTTATTTGGAGGAAATGAGATCTGGCATTTGGCACGTGTTATACAGGAGGGGTCTTCTACACAATTACCTGAAAATCTCAAAATTCATATCTGAGGGTGTACTGTGCCTTTGAAGGCAGCATACACGCTCGCAAAAGTTGTTGAGATAACTATATCAGTGGGGTCGTACGGGCCCTAGAAGAGCCCTCACTAAGTTGGAAGAGTTAAAAACGAGTTAAAGTGATCTTATTTGAGCCGTATTTAGTCACAAAATCATCCTTTCCCCGCCCATCGATACTGGCTCCGCCCCTCAATACAAATGTTCAATGCTCGATTACGGTCATTTTGGCTCATTTTTTACGCTTCTAAGGTCGTAAGTGTTCCAGAAAGGGCCGTTCGAGTACATTAGCGTTGTTATCCCAACAAATATGTCGCTAGCTCCGCTATTTCAGCCAATGCCGTACAACTCGTCCACTTCCGGACCCATATAGAACGAACCCGTTGTATCTTCATCTCAGTCGAATTTTTTTTTCGGTTTTTTCGTTATTTCTGAATACTAAAGGCTTCAGGCCTTCATTAATTCCAAAAAATCGATATCACTTTTGAGCGTGTATGCTGCCTTTAATGCATTCCAGCAAGTTAGTATCCACCGATCCCTCCTAAGTGGGAATTTAAAGCAGAATTTCCATGACTTCCTTCCCAAATTCACGAATTTTCCTTCTCTGGACCAGAAATTTTACGACCCCGCCCACCCCCCCCCCCCTTTGTGCTAGGTCGCAGGCCCGTTTGACCCTGTGTATCAGGGGTGTGCGTTAATGAAAAATATATTTTTCGTTAGGCGTTAATCGTTAATTTTCGGAAAAAAAACCGCGTTAACCCGTTAGTGCGTTAACACGTTAATTTTGCATTTCGTTAAAAATATAAAAAGAAAATATTACCACAGCAAAAGTCAATAAACTATCAGTGCCGCACAGGGTACGGCGTGGGTGAGGTCCCCAAAGGTGGGTGTGAGCTCCGGAAGAATGAAAGGACTTCGGAGATGTCTGACCTACGGAGGAAGACCGATTGGGCTATCGTGTGTGTGTGTGAGTGGAGACCACCAGGGACATTTTTTACGCATAGGATTCAAATTGCACTGCGACTTTACTGTCTGAACTGAGTTACGAGTGACGGTGTTCAATTAGGAAGTTCAGGGTAAAGTCATATCGAAGGTGTTCCCAAGATGATATTCATGACATATGAATCCTCAGAGTGTAGTGCCTGAAGCAATTGCCTACTAATTGCTAAATGGTTTCCACCAGGGGTGTGCGTTAATGATTTTTTTTCGTTAACCGTTAATCGCTAATTTTTGAAAAAAAAAACCGCGTTAATCCGTTAATGCGTTAACACGTTAATTTTGCATTTCGTTAGCAATTTTGAAAACATTACCTGACCACCACGAAAATCGATAAATAACCAGACGTCCCAAAAAAAAAACATGAAACACGTTCCATCCCAAACACCGCAGTCAGTACACTCCAAACTTGAAAATCATCTTCATGGATTATTAATACTATCAGCCAGAACAATAAACGAATACTCTTCAAGAATAGGAATCCTGACATGCAAAAAAGCATAGATGGATGGAACATTAACGAAATAAAAATTAACGTGATTTCGGGACTTTTTCGTTAACCGTTCATCGTTAATTTTTGAAAAAAAACCGCGTTAACCCGTTAATGCGTTAACACGTTAACGTTATTAACGCACAGCCCTGGTTTCTACGAGTCAGGAGAGTTGATATTTGAGTTAAAGGCAGTGTTCACGATAATCTTCGATTTCGAGATTAATAGCTGAATCGATTGTTTGGCCCCCGGGTAGAACATAAATGACGAAGGAATCGAGAAAAACGCACCAGAAGGTCACGAAATCCTTTACTCTCACCCCACCTCTTTACTCTCACAGGAACTGTTCGTTGTGACAATGAAATCATTTGTGGGCGTCCTTTACAATTATTTGCTTTCTGTTGCTCCGTTCTTTTCTTTGGACCCTAACTAGTACTATTTCGCCTCGAATAGTCTTCCATTTCCGACTGATCCCATTTTTCACCGGTGACAACCACCGTGAACATGTTCATACAACTGGACAACTAGTCCAGGCCAGAGATTAATGTTACTGAAATATGACGTTTTAGTGCGTTTCTCGCCGTTTCTTCGTAATTTCTGTAACACTCGGTGGCCAACGCTTTGTTTAAAGTGGTAAACTCGGGAGCGAATATCATCGTGAACACTGCCTTCAAGCGTTGTCGATTTACCCTGTACACGAACTTTCCTCGTCTATGCTGGAGGCTGAGCACCAGCAGTACAATATAAGGGCTAACACTTAACAGGCCGAAGTATGCTACAGTATACGGGATCACGCCTTACGCAGGTATGATCCCACTTGAAACCGACAATTTTGAAAGCTAGGAATTACAGGAGTAGGATATTCTAGTCCGGCGCGGTCGATTTACTCTCTATGTGAGGTTTTACCATCTCAGAGCAAAGTCGAAGACCGCGGTGTTCAACCTCCATCGTCAACGGTGAAAGTGTATACAGAGGGTGAATCGACCCCGCTCGACCCAAATAACCTTCTTTCGTGATCCGGACTTTGCAAAAATATGAACTTCGGGAGGGGTCGAACTCACCTACCCCATCCTCAAGCATCCGCATTTTATTACACATCACAGGCTAATACCAGTTATAGCGTAGTCCACCAGAGGTTGCACATCTACTTACCAATGAGAAGCGATGGGTCAAAGATTAATGCACTTGAAGCTCATGGCAGCACAACCGCTTCCGCTCAACCGGTGGCGGGCGTGTCGCATAGGAATTCATGCCAACCGCTTCTCATTGATAAAAAAATGTGCGAAATTCGGTAAACTGCTTTATATATATATATATACTTTTGCACTTCTAGCCCCTATCTACATGCAGCGCTGTTCTGTGCTCTCGCCCTCTCAAACATTCGCATTTTTTTCGCATAGCTTTCTGGCGTCACCATTCGAAAACCACAAGATAATTTTTAATGCAATGAAACATTAGAGGCAAACCGGCTGGATAAACTGTTTAAACACATCAGCTCTAGGGGGGGAGGTAGAACATGGTCAAAAATTGACCTACTCACGCTCCCAGGAGGGACGAATTTTAAAAAATGGCATTGGAGTGGGGGTCTGAGCACAACTGGCCGACCCGCACCTCGTGTAGTACCCTGGTTTCCTAATTTCACAGCATTTAACGAACTATAAATTAACGTGATTTCAAGACTTTTTCGTTAATCGTTAATCGTTAATTTTCGAGAAAAAAATCGCGTTAACCCGTTAATGCGTTAACACGTTAGCGTTATAACGCACAGCCCTGCTGTGTATTATACATACAACCACGTGAGAGGGTCCTTCGACGATTTCATCGACAAAATCGACTGACCAGCGCCGATTTGAAATCCTTCGTGCATAACAAAACCCGAGTTTTGTCATGCAAATTTTGGCCGACGCCGCAGCGGAGCGACAGCGTTCCCATCGTAAAAACTCCGGAGGGACGGGAAAACCACACGCGCCAGACATCGCATGCAGACACAAAAGGAGGTTTCGGCGCCACTCCCCATTCGCAGGCAAACATAGTCCAACTTCGATGGAGGCCGAACCGCCCAGGAGGCCATTAATTCAGCCTCATGTAGGACCACCATGTGTAGAACATGTGGAATAACGGCGGTGCTTTCGACTTGCCGCCGTCCGGCTAACGACCCGAACATATGGAGAATTCGGGACAAAAACGGGTTCAAAGGGGTTAGTTGGATTACGGTGCGCGTGCCGCTGTGTACTACAGTAGTAGAACATGATGAGTACAAGGCAGGATCAAAGTAGGGGCAGGAGGATGCCTTAACGAGAACTTGCGGAGACTGAAAAAGCTCCATGGCGAACTTGGAAAGGAATGGGGAGGGAGAATGCGATTGTGGTGTTTTTTCCGTTGTGATTCATGCGTTCATGCGCTTATGCTGAGGGCTGGTCGGCCGTGAATTTGAAATGCACCCACGCACAAAACTCTGTTCGCTGCACTTCTCATCGATTGATACAAATTGTTCGAATTCCATACAACCACGAATGTTACCGTAAACCTTTGAGGGTTTCCGGAATGACTTTGCATCATAAATACTTATGTTGTCTTCGAAGAATTTAGTCTAGAGAATGGACGGGGCTGACAAGGGAAGTATAAGAAGCGTAGGTCTGAAGGAGTTATAAGCTCCGAAAGTTTGCCGACCATCGACCTCCTCTTAGTCTATGAATTGTTAAGCGGCCCAGTCAACAGCATCGACGGCGCAAAGGGATGATGGGGCATTGGTGGGCATGTGACCAGGGTTCGAATCTCCCCGACCGCTGCTTTTTTTGCAAATTCACGGAACTTTCATATTTTGATCAAAAATTATATAACAAATGTCATCTTATCCTTTTGCTGCGCGATATAGCCATATCGACAGTGAAATAGACCCGGGTACAAAGGATTTGAGATTTTGTTTCCCATCAAAGCTTTCCCATTGTTTTGGAGAACTTATATATGTTCGGGAAGTATTACCCCACATATTTTGAACAAGCTACGAGAACCATTAAGCAACAGAAGACGGTGCGCTTAGTGCAGTCGGCTTCTGCGACCACCCGTAGTCTGACCGTCATGCCTCTCATTTTCCCATCAGGCAAGGTCGGAGAAATGCTCTTTGTCCAATTACCAGAGCCGGGTGGTCGCTTCCCGTTGAAAGGTGTATTCAAGACGAAGAAACTCTACGTCGTCGGCGGAATACCCTATATCATGACGACGTTAACAACACTTGCATTTTGCGAGAATTTTTTCATCCAGAAAATGCCGGAGAATTTTGTTCTCTTTCTCGACTCGAGCGATTTTTCCAATCAAAGTGCGATACAGGCTCTTGAGCCGGCGGGGAAAAACTTGCAGATTTTGACGAAACCGCCTGGCGTAAGTAGCTTGGTTAAGCTGGCAGACATCGGGTTTTCAGCTATTCGAAAGCACTGCTCAAGCGATTTCACTCCACTATTGCTCTTCAAAACTTTGAATTTTTAGGTCGTTTAAAATAATAAATGGTTTTCGGCGTGGACGATGCTTTAAGGCCGGCTACGTTCTTATCCATCCGGGTCCTTTCAAAACTCTAACTGATCTTGAATTCTCAATAGCGCTCAGCCCCTGTGAAGAGATAGGTTGCCAGGGGCCTATCGCGTTCATTCGCAGTCCCTATTGCGGAATGTGCTTATGTTTGATGCATTATGTGCCTATTTACCATCCTTACTGGTGGAATAAATGGTTATGTATTTTGCGTCCCATAAAGTGATAAGGTTGTTAAAAATATGTGATGTTAATACTTCCAAATCATATAAGTTCTCCAAAACAATGGAAATCCTTGATGGGGAACAAAATCTTAAATCCTTTGTACCCGAGTCTGTTTCATTTTAGATATGGCTATATCGCGCAGCAAAAGGATAAAATGACATTTGTGATATAATTTTTGATAAAACTATGAAAGTTCTATGAATTAGCAAAAACGCAGCTCTAGGTGAGATTCGAACCCTGGTCACATGCCAACCACTGCCCCTTCCTCCCTTTGCGCCGTCGATGCTGTTGACTCGACCGCTCTCGACCGCTTAACAATTCATAGACTAAGAGGAGGTCGATGGTCGGCAAACTTACGGAGCTTATAACTCCTTCAGATCTATCTTTCGCGGCGGGTACCCAAGACTATTTCACCATGTAGTGCGTGAACATTCCCACATGACATCAGATTTCTACCGTTCAGACCTACGCTTCTTATACTTCCCTCGTGAGGCGGAAGATCGTCGTAGGCAACACGGGAGAGCGTAGCCATGCGTGCGTGTGGGTAGGTGAGTGCATATTGGTGTGCTTACGCAAGAAGCGTAAGTTGGTTTAAATACAAGTCGACGATCGATACGACATCGATCGAAGCCTGAAGGTCACATTCGATCGCATCACACCGGTATGGATCTATTGAAAAAGCCTAAACTGTGTCGTACACACACAGACTCATACGCGCATGCAACAAGCACGCATCCCTTACTCACCTATACACTGAAACGCACGCAACTGCATGGATGATTACACTCACACACATACAAACACGCACGCATGACTGTACGCACACATGTACAAACACGCAACACGGACGTATAAATAGAGGCTATAAAACGGCGAAATTCACTTGGTTCCTACGCGTGATGATGTGGAGCGGAGGTTAGAGACAGCGAGAGAGCGTAGGGCAGACGGAGGCCGAGGCGTCGCGCGCGCCGCTCGCGCCTCGAGTGATGTGAATTGCGACGTTTTATAGAGGGTACACCCACACGCTTACGCACACGTACGCACAGGAATATACTCACACACACACATAGCCCCTGTTTCGGAGGCAAATTTAGTTGGCTCCTTCGCGCGTTTTTACCGGCAATGGTAGAAACAGCGACAAAGGGTGGGAGAGAAGGACAAGCGGCATCCGCGCGAACACGCATGCGATTACCGCCAGAAAATTCCACTCCGAAATAGAGGATACGCGCGCACTCAAGCAACGCGCACGAATGAGCGCACCCTCACACACGTATACACGCGCTCACCCAAACACTCACACCCACTCAACACGCACGCACCCATGAGCTAACAAACATACAGCCGGCACGGATCGAACTGATACCTTGCGTTCCTTATTTTATGATGCCGCAAACTCGGTGCATGTATGTTGTAGCATATGCGCACCGAGTTTGAACCAACACATAATAAGGAGCGCATAGTAAAGTCTGTCCAAATGGGACTGTCCGCCCACGCGGTTGGCGTGCGTAAAGAGCGGCCATCGCGAAGGCAATTTCTCGGACGAGCCCTCCCATAGCTGCTTACAGCTTCTTCATCCTATCGTTTGTCCCACGTAGATGTAGGACCCATTTTTTCCGCCCTTGTCCTCCACTTATTCATGCCAGCTGCGTCTCCCAGAGTGAGACGTGCTTTTGCAAACAGCTGATTGGGACATTATTCACGATTGGTCAAATGAACCTGCTAATCGGTTTCCAAGTCCGGAAAGTGTTTTCGCGACAAAAACTGGACACGCACGCAGACCGCATGAGCGGACAGTCTCTTTAGGACGGACTTTACCAGTACGATCAGTGCCGACTGTCGACGCACGTACACAATCACTCACAATCAGTCACGCCCCTACGAGATTGAAGGGGAGAAAATTTATGGAGTGGGGGGGGGATTAGAGTTCGACCGCTGCGCGACGCCTTATTTCGCACGTGAATCGACGAGAGGCTCGTTATCGATCAATGCCCACGAACAACATTGAATCGCGCCGCGCTAAGCAGAACTCTAAAATAGGCCTGAGGGATCAGCAAAGATCAGGATTCCTTTGGTTCAAAGTGAAACTTTTTCGCTCATCGCGTGCGTCTGCGCGCGTATGCTGCGTATCCTACTCCCCACACTTTCTCGCTGTCTCTACCCTTGCTCCGCACCAGCGCTCGAAGGAGTAGAGTATTATCGTTCACGGGGAACATATCCCGTCCGCATTTGCAGACCACGGCTATTGCATCATGCGACACGTAATAATCGTGATGGGACCGCTTGGTCCCGGCACAATTCACCCTTCTCCTAGCGCGATTATAATGTGTCGCATGATGCAACAGCCGTAGTCCGCGATTGCGGACCGAATTTTGGCTCGGAGAACGATAGTAAATTTGACTCCGAACCAGAAGATACAGTACCCTGTTTGAGGTAAAACTGACACTTTTTACTTTTTTTCAGTTCTAGGCATCTCCTAGCAAGCATTATATCATAGGTAGCCCTACCCACCAGCATTCTGATTGTGTTTTCAAATTCAAGGAAAGTTAACTCTTAAGCAAGTTATTAAAAAAGGACAGCAAAGATACCAAAGCGCGTCCTCGCGCGCTTTCCGACCAAATCCTACGAGTAGAACTGTATGCTTAGGTCCGTGGCTTGTTTCACCAAAAAAACATTTAAATCCGAACCGCGGCTTGCGCCGGCGGGTCAAATCTCACCGGCGGCTGGCTGGTAATTATCAGCCGGCTGTCGGTGAGATTCAAACCGCCTGCGCCAGCTGCGATTTAGATTTAAATGTTTTTTCTTGGGGAAACAAGCCAAGGATCTAACTGTACAATGATTGACGCGTGAAAAGCACCGCAAACCCTTGACGACGTAACTGGTGTGGCTTTTAAACACCAAGAGAGTATATCTTTACAAATAATTATTTTCGTTCAAAATCCTCCGATGAGAAAAAATAAACCTATCAGAAATCATGACTTCCAAACAGGTGAAGTGGTCCGTGTTTTCGAGTTCTGGCAAAAAAAAAGCTAAGGAATTCAATAAGCGTCAATAAGCGGTGGAGTCTACGATTATAAAATTTTTCCTTATAATTTTTTTTTTCAATTCTGAGAAATATTGAACCAGAAATTTCTGAAAAATTTTACGTATATGTCGGTGCAAGAGACGCTATTTTTACATCATTACTGTGCCATCTGGGCCAAATTCCGGTCCGCAATTGCGTCTCGACACGCTTTGCGACCGTACGCTCCCGAGTCAGAAGAGCTTCCAGCGCTGCAGCCGCCGATCTGCTGACTCTAGGTGGGTTTTGGAAACTGGAAACTAAGAAAAATTGGAGAAATTCGTATAAAAAAGCCACATCGAGTCGGCTTTGGCGCTGGAAACCCGATTGACTCGAGCGCGTGCGGCCGCTAAGCGTGTCGAGACGCGATTGCGGACCGGTATTTGGACCAGATAAGCACAGTATGTTCCTGTGGAAATTGTGTTGTTTACTCGAAACCTGGACGATTATCCTATTTCAACCCTTCCAGAAAGGGATAGAACTTCTCTAGGCGAATTTCTACAGAGCTATTAGTAGAAAAACTGTAGCAAACCCACCTTTCAACAGCAATAAAACTTGGAGAAACTATTCTGCAGTAATGTGAAATGGCGCGTGAAGGAGCAGAGAGAAAATGTCGGTCGTAAAGCCGTGCTAGACGAGCGCACGAGAATAAAGGGCTATAAAATTGAAAGGGGAGATGGGGCTGGCCTGTGACGATGGGCTGGCGACGGGGCGGCTGGATGAAAAGCACTCACTGGGTGGCATTTGAACTCTCATCGTGTAGGTTCATATATCAATCGAAAAATTCATCTCCCCCACGGTGAGTGCACTTTGGAAGGCCAAGTACTAGTATGTCCCGGTCGAGTCAGCCAATGAGGGATTCGAAGAAGCAGCATTCCCTCTGCTTCTCTGCTCGCACGCAATCACGTCGCCGACGCAATATCAGATACTCTGCTTCTCAGGACCAAATTCCGGTCGCATTTGCGTCTCGACACGCTTTGCGACCGCGCGCTTTCGAGTCGGAAGAGTTTCCAGCCGCCGGTCGGCCGACTCTAGGAGGGTTTCAGAAACTGGAAACTGAACAGAATTGGGGAAAACTGTATAAAAAAGCCACATCGAGTTGACCTTGGCGTCGGAAACTCGACTGACTCTAGCGTGTGCGGCCGCAAAGCGTGTCGAGACGCAATTGCGGACCGAAATTCGGCCCAGAGAAGCACAGTATACCGTAATTCAGAGAAAAGAATTTTCTGGAGACTTCTTCCTTGAACCATATTATACAAACTTTTTTTGGGGCTCAAATATAAAGAGAACAGCCTTAGACTTTGCCGAACAGTTGGTTTTTGCCAAGCGAATTGTGAAGCGGGGAAAACAGGCGATTCAGTGTCCTCTGAGATGACGATTATCACACGTTATCTTAGCTAAAAGAGAATGTACTGTGCTTCTCTGGACCGAATTCCGGTCCGCATTTGCGTCTCGACACGCTTTGCGGCCGCACGCGCTCAAATAAGTCGAGTTTCTAGCGCCTAAGCCGACTCGATGTGGCTTTTTTGAACAGTTTTCTCCAATTTTTTAGTTTCCAGTTTTCAAAACCCATCTAGATTCAGCAGATCGGCGGCTGCGGCGCTGGAAACTCTTCCGACTCGAGAGCGCGCGGCAGCAAAGCGTGTCGAGACGCAATTGCGGACCGGAACTTGGCCCAGAGAAGCACAGTAAAACTGTCCGCGTACCCACAGAGGTGAGGATAGAGAGCTGTCTCTTTGGACTATTCACTTGCCGACTCGATCGGGACAGAGTATGGCCGGATTCGTACATCACGCAACGGTCGAAGCGATGCAATGTTTATCTCGATCGAACATCAATACCAGGTTGTTCAATAAGTTTTGTCGTTCGATAAGGGAAACACAATTTTATGGTTCAAAATACACTTTATTATTCAGTATAATCTCCCTGAGCATTAATACACTTGCTCCAACGATCCTCCAATCTGTGGATCCCATCCCTGAAGTGAGAATCCGGAAGGTCTGCAAAATACGCTTGAACCGCCGCTATGACCTTTTCATTTGATGAAAAACGCTTGCCACGCTTATATTTTTTGAGTTCTGGAGACAAATGGAAGTCACTGGGGGTCAAATCTGGTAATACGGTGGATGCTTCAGCAATTCGAACATAAATTCATGGATTTAGCCATTGTCAAAATGCTCTTGTGACACGGTGCATTGTCCTGATGGAAAAAAATTTTTCTTCTGCAAACCGGGTCTTTTTTCACGGATTTTTTCTCTCAGCTAGTCCCAAATGTTGCACTTATATCCAGAATTAATTGTTTTACCAGTTTGCAAGTAAACCACAAACAAAATACCTTTCGCATCCCAAAAAACTGATGCCACAACCTTCTTGGCCGATTTCCGGACACGAACTCGTTTCGAAACCGATCAACCAGGTTCACACCACTCTTTAGCCTCTTGTTTTGATTCAAGATCACGGTGATAGACCCAAGTCTCATCCATAGTGATGAATCAACGCACAAAATCCACTTTATCCTTTTTAAAACGCTCCGAATGTTGCTGAGAAAGTCGCATTCGAATGTGTTTTTGTTCCATTGTTAGCGAATGCGGCACCCAATGTGCACACAGCTTTCTAAACCCCAAAATTTCACTTAAAATGTGGCTCACACAGCCTAATGAGATGTGTAAAGTCTCTACTGAATTTCTCTCAGTCAATCGACGATCTTCAAAACCATGTCCTGTATTTTGGCTATGATTCCTGGTGTTGATTAGCTTTTTGGACGTCCCTCACGTGGATCGTCTTCAAGGCTTGTACGACCACGTTTGAATTCAGCAACCCATCTTTCTACTGTTCTAAATGTAGGTGAACAATCATTATACACTTTTAACATTCGTTCGTGAATTTCTTTTGGCGCTGCACCTTCCAAACATAAGAAATTTATCACTGCACGATATTCAATTTTTCCATTGCTGTGACACGGCGTCACTAAATGGCTTGTAACTAAAGAATGAATTGACAGATTGACATAAAACTTCACATACGTTCATATGAAGAGTGTAACAACAAAAAAATTGTGCTAGTAGCAACGTCCTCTCTTATCAAACGACGAAACTTATTGAACAACCTGGTAATCTTCATATGCAATGTCGCACAGGGCTGTGCTTCATAACCTCAACGTGCTAGCACATTAACGGGTTAAAGGCAGTGTTCACGATGAAAAAAGTTTTCGAAATTCCACTAGGATTGGGTAGTGGAGGGACACTCTGTAACGTTAACGTCGAAAGAACGCACGAAAACGAGCCAGGAAGAGCCCGATGTTGCAACTTCGAGCGCATTGAAAACCCCAAAAGCGCATCACACGCCCACCGACGTGAACAAATGAATGCTCGAGATCGTGAGATGAGCGATGATTTCCAATCATTAGCCCCGCTCTTTTTCTCAGCTTCTCTCTTCACTCAGGTCAGCTCGCATAAATCGGCTGCAAAAGACGGAAGTTACAAGCCTCGGACAACTCGTCCACCATGTTTCCATAGCTCAATCTTTGAGGGACCATACCTGCGTTCACAGAAGGTCTTGTGGGATTCCAGAGACACCATTGGAATCAGCATGGGGCCGTTTTCAAGATAGGCGAAAAAACAGAAAAACGATTTTCATCGTGAATACTGCCTTTAAGGCGATTTTTTTGTCGAAAATTACCTATAAACGCTCAGCGAAAAAGTCTTGAAATCAGATTGATTCAGTTCTTTATTTGTAGTGGAATCATCGCACTGCATAATATTTGACAATGGATGATTTATTGATTTTTTGCTGGTCAGGTGGTTTTTTTTCGACGAAACGCAAAATTAACGTGCAAAATTATTAAGGATTAAGGGGCTAACGCGGATTTTTTTTCAAAAAAATCACGATCAATGCTCAACTGAAAAAAATTATTTTCCATTTACGCACACCCCTGTTGTCGCAACAGTCGCGAGTCGCTGAAAGTATGAACACGGCATATAATGTTCCTTGTTATCGTGGTATGCCGGTGTAAGGGCCGGTAATTATCGTCTATATCTAGTGGGGGAGGGGGAGGGGAAAGCCGCGTCGCAACAAGGAGCGAGAGTGTCGAGCGTGTGGAGTGGTCCCGTTTCGGATTGGAAACGATCGATAACGTTCAACGCTGATTTTCACATGACCAACATTTGTCCAATTCCTCTTTCTCTTCTCTCTTTTCTCGTTCTTTCTCCCCAATTCTCTTTTTCCCTCTCAGCAGTTTGTGTAAATACAGTAATCCTGTATTTACACATTGGGCGTTGTCCACATTTTTCCATTTTCAAAGTACGTTTTGGACCGAATCGTTTTATGCTTCCAGGATTGACATACGAGCAACTATAAAAAAGATACCAGATGAACATACCGCATTTACCTTATTATAAGAACACCTCAATTTGGAGTACACCTTTAATAGAAGTACACCATAAAGAAAATGCTGAGTATTATAAGAGCAACCTCCATCTGAAATACACCTCTATTCGTAGTACATTTCAAAATAAGAAAAGGAATGAAAATTCAGGATCTAAAACAGTGTTACGGCTTAGAAAAGGATGATAATATTAACGACTCAGACAGTAGGTGTGGACTGACCGCTGGCAATCAAGGCATCTCCGGGCGGTTCGCCGGCAAGTTGCGGGCGGATCGCTGCTCATCGTGGCCTCGGCGGGCTGATCGCTGCCTCTCGTCGTCCCAGCGGGCGGATCGCTGCGTTTTGACGGGTGGGTAGCGGCACCTGGGAAAGTTGATCACGCTAGCGGGCGGATCGCCGGCAAGCTCTGAAGCGGCGATCCGCCCGCAAGGGCTTTGATAGCCAGCGATTCGCCCGCTGAGCTATGAAATGGAGCGATCCGCCCGCAACCTGCCAGCGATCCGCCCGCCAGGGCTTTGATAGCCAGCGATCTGCCCGCCACTGCTTTGATAGCCAGCGATCCGCCCGCTCAAATTTTACACGGTAAAACTTGTCGATCATTGACAAGTTCTTTTCTGTTATCAGTATCGTGCTCAGAGTAAACAAACCGAAGGGTATAAAAGGCGCTCCATCGCACTGACTGCTCACTCAGCATTTCGAGGCCGATCCTGAATAGTGACTCGAAGTCACCTCTGAAGGATCACTCAGAGGCCGAAGGATAATTTTGTCAGCTGAGGGGATGGTCCCCACGGCTAAGGAGGGGGGGGGGTGGTGGTCCCGCACACGGAGACCGTGGTGGGAACCACCGGAAACCAATATGTGGCATTGAGGGAGGATCGCTGGCTAATGGCGGGTGGGTCGCTGGCTACTGGCGGGTGGATCACTGGCTACTGGCGGGCGGATCACTGGCTACTGGGGAGCGGACCGTTGGCCTTTGGCGGGCGGGTCGACATCCCCTCGGCCACCCGCCCGCCAGTAGCCAGCGATCCGCCTACACCTACTGTCTGAAGAGTGTGCATGCGATTACTCAATCAAACTTGAATGGTCGACTTCTTATGGTTATTGATCGCGAAAATCATAGTTATGTTATTAGAACTTCCATGATGAAGATTTCAAGAAAGCAAGGCTGGAAAATGGAAACACACCCTCGATTAGAAGTACACCTCTATCAGAAGTACACCTAAAAAAGAGGCCTGAGAATCAGAAGTAGATGTATGTAGTAATGAGGAAAAAGAGGAATGGCGAGAAAGAGAAGAGTATGGATGAGAAGAAAAGGGAGAATTATGACCATGGGAAAATCAGCGGTGAGCGATATCGACCGGTTTTTTATCCGTAACGTGGCCACCCCACACGCTCGACACGCTCGCTTCTAGTTGCGCAGCTTCCACCGCATCCAGAGATTGACGATGCCTGAGTAAGGTAGTCGCTATAACGTCCACCTGAGAGAGGTAAATCATTCTGGGAGAATTTCATTCTCAATTGCAGTCAAAAGTGTCTGCGATTTGGACCGTTCCGAACGATCTCAAAGTTCTAGCTCGAAATATGTATTTGCTGAATGAAAGTCAATACACTGCGACGCATAAGTATAGCAACACCTTCGAAATAGGCGTACAATACCCGCGCTAAGTTTTATAAAAAAGGGGAGCATCTGGCTCTGGCAAACTTGGCAAAAAAGCGTCCGATGCATGTAACTTTTTTGAATGAAGACTTTTTCGGATTCTGAAAACGCCATAATATTCACAGATCAAATCGCTACCCAATCATGCAAATTGTGGGCCAAGGTTCCCTAAGATCGCTTTGTTTTTGAAGGAAATCGTTTTTGCAATCGTTTTTGAAAAACTTCGCGCGCGGCGATGTGCGGCGAAACTTTGAGTAGTATTTTCACAAGTAATGGAAGATCAATCTGCGTGCTTTCTTCATAAATTAGGTGCAGCTGAGAGAATCTCAACGTTTATGTAGGTTGAATTTTCGAAATCCTTCATTGAGGATACCAGGGTTTTCGTAACAAAATCCCTACTTTTAATGTGGTTCTCAAAAATGTTTAATGAAGGATTTCGAAAATTCAACCAGCACAAACCTTGAGATTCTCTCACCTGCACCTAATTTATGAAGAAAGCATGCAGATTGCTCTTCCATTACTTGTACAATTACTACTCAAGGTTTCGCCGCACTTCGCCGCGCGCGACGTTTTTGAAAAACGATTGAAATAACTACTTCCACCAAAAACAATACGATTTTAGGGAACTTAAGCCCACAAAATACATAAATAGGTCGCAAATTGTGAATATGATAGCGTTTTCAGAATTCAAAAAAGTTTTCATTTAAAAAGGTTACATGCATCGGACGCTTTTTTGCCAAGTTTGCCAGATGCTCCCCGTTTTCACAAAACTTAGCGCGGGTATGGTATCATACGTTGCATCGAGGTTTTGGCAATTGGGGGAATTTCTATGTATTCTGCTACGACGAAAACGATGTATCAAGTGGTATGACCAGAATTCGCCCATTTCGCCTTCACTTATAGCTACTACTTAAAAAGCTAACTTACTTAAAAAAAAGTCTGTAGTTCGCGCGACGCATAAGTATAGCAACACTAGAGCAACATGGAAATATCTCACGACGATCGCCGGAATGAGCCGTTTTCAAGTGTATTTTTATGAAACGAGTTCGAGGTGATGCTATTGGTCCATTTTCTCGGTGGTATTCACTTGCCTTTTGAAGGAAAAACTCAAGTTCACTCCTTCCATGATTTCGACGGATTTCCAGCCAGCTAGGACGGCCAGCTGGATATACTCAGGCGATTATCGGCCCCGAGCCGCCTGACAGTTCGGCTCGTTTTTCCAATCTGCGAGTCGGCTCCTGTTGCTGTCCGGGCCACTGCTGTTGCTGTCCGGGCCACTGCTGTTGCAGTCCGGGCTATTCCGGTTGGCCCGAACAGCAACAGCAGTAGCCCGGAGATTGGGAGAACGAGCCGAACTGTCAGGCGGCTCCGATTCCTATTCGATGCGGCTCGGGGCCGAGAATCGCCTGAGTAGTTCCAAGTATCTGCTGGGTCCTGAATCGCCCAACGTCTGTGGTTTCCCAGAAGTCTCACGGAGCTTGGGAAGCGAGACATTACACGACGAGTTCCCAGTGACATGGCGTCGGCCCCGACGACTCTCTACGAATTGTCGCGGTGTTTCTCGGCAAGTAACATTCCCTACTGCATCAGCCACTGCGACAACACTGTGGGCTCTGAAATAAATCAAACTCATCGCTTAGAACATTTTCACAAAGCTGCTAGACTCGAGCCCGTGCGATTAAATATGAGCACGAACTTAGAAAACTTGAGTGATCCACGCAACGAAGGCGTCGCTTGTCGAATCGAACATAAGACCATTTTCTTCAATCAAAACACGTTTTCTATAAAAATTACAAACTTACTATATCTGCAGAAGGTGACCTTGTGCACGATTTGACAAGCGACGCTTTTGTTGCTCGAGCACTCATTTTTCGCAAGTTCCTGTTCATGTTTGATCGCTCAGGCTCAAGTCTAGCGACTCTATAAAATCGCTAGGAACGATGAGGTTGCTTCACTCCAGAGCTCACAATGTTGTCGCAGTGGTTGTTTTAGTAGGGAAAATTGTTTGCCGAGAAACTCAGCGACATTTCGTAGAGAGTCGTCGGGGCCGACGCCATGTCACTGGGAGCTCGTCGTGCAATGTTTCGCTTTCCGAGCTCCATGAGACTTCTGGGCAACCACCTTGGAACTACATCCAGCTGGCGGTCCTAGCTGGCTGGAAATCAATCAAAATCCAAGTCCAGCTTTATGGAGGGAGTGAACCAGAGTTTTCCCGTCAGAAGGCAGGTGAAGTCCATCGGGAAAATGAACGTGTAACATCACCTTGAACCAGTTTCATAAAAATACACGTGAAAATAGCTCATTCTGGCGATCATCGTGAGATATTTCCATGTTGCTCAAGTGTTGCTATACTTATGCGTCGCGCGAAATACAGACTTTTTTCTCTAGGTAAGGGCGAAATGGGCAAATGCTGGCCATACCACTTGATATATATATAGTTTTCGTCGTAAGAGAAAACACAGAAAATCTCCCCAATATTCAAAACCTTGATCCAACATAGGATACGCCTATTTCGAAGGTGTCGCTATACTTATGCGTCGCAAGGTACCTAACGTTTTCGAATCCTGAAACGTTTTATCGACGTTGGATGTCGGAAATAGGGTTTTCGAAGTTGTCGCACCGTAAAGGGACAGACTCAAGCAGAAGCCTAGCAAATACCAACAGCGAATTATGAAGATAGATAGTCAATGAACAAACCTTCGACCCACCATCAAGAAATGATGACGGAGTTCCAAGAAGCAAAGTGAAAAAATCGGTGGCGCAGACTCCCCAGAGGGCAGTCAGCCTTCGCCTCTCAGAGGCAGAACAGAAATTAAGAAGGAGGGCGAATACGGTAGGTTGGGCCGGCCCAGATGTTTCTTGAAGCGCGTCTGAGCACGCTCAGACGCGCGCCCAATGTGCGCCCATAGCTTCACCATAGCCAGTTTGAGGTTATTCGGACTGTTTGCTTTCAATAACCCAATAGGAACAATTCATGTGGAGGTACCGTTCCACCACTCCACTTATTAAAATAGTAAGGATTAATTGACGAGAGTCATATGGAAGAAGGGGACAAAGTTTAAAGATTTTCTAAGGTTTTATGGTCTTAACAAAGAAGAACACACTATGTTGTCATAAAAATCTGCAGATAAACTGTAATATTGCAAAAATACACATACGTTTGGTGTTTCTGCATGCTGGACGAGACATTCATGTGCAATATCGGCCATAAATCCCGGTCCAGCAACACCTGTACGCCATTAATAATGGCGATAAATAAGGATTTGGATCACATGTTGCTCTGGGATTACGAAAAACCGAATTCGCCGTTCCGAAATTTATATGCATTCTAAGAGACGAGACGAGCTCGGCAGTTACGACCGGAGCCCGACGTTTATAGCCCAGGATGTTTTTATAGGCACCGGATGCCGACATGGTGACAGTTTTACAACTACAGTGAGGAAGACATTCTGAGACATCAGAACCGGAATGAATCGATTGGAGGTTGGTGGAAAGATCGGGAAGAGGAAGCGAATGTGCCAATGAAAGATCAAGTATTTTCAAGGGCGCATTTAAAATGTTGCGCCTGTCGGTCCTGAATAGAAGGCTTTAGCCATACAAAAAGGTATGCAGTTTTTTCTTGCTCTTTCCGAATAGGGTTGAGCGGATTATGTGTTATCGTTTACCCAAGTATCGATGCATCATACTGGTTTTCTGACTTATCCGCTAACTTGTTGGTTTTCCTACCAATGCCTGGGTCGGATTATCATTAATTGAAGATTATTTAATGTCTGAACACGCTCAACAAGTCCGTCGTTCTGAAAGCAGGTTTTATATCTATCCTTTGATCTAAAGCCAAATTTACTCTATTCCTTCGCGCCCTCGTGCGGAGCAAGGGGAGATACAGCGAGAAAGTGTGAGGAAGAAGGAAACCCAGCATACGCTCACAGCCGCACGTGCTAAGCGGAAATAAATTCCACTCAAAAACGGAAAATAGTCAACCCATTCATGACCGCTTGCTAGACTGCGTGCCCGCATGCCTTGGCCCACCGTTGGTTCATCGACCCCGTCATAATCGGCAGATCGGCTGTAGCCAGTTCTGTCGATTAGCACTTACATCATGCGAAACGGATATGAAGAAAAGCCACCGTTTTTGGCCTTACTGAGCACGCCTGTTCCATCCGTAGCCGACCCGGTCGATACGCATGCAATACAATGTTGTCTCAGGTGACAAATATCATCGATGTGGCCTGCTTGGGCCCGCCTGGTCCGGTCTGATCCAGCTGTGGCCATCCCGATCAATACGTATGCTAAGCATTGAAATTCCCCCGTTGTGGCCGGACTGAGCCGACCGCAGTGCGCTTGAGTACGCCATAATTGACTGACATGCAGGCCCACACACTAGGGACGGCGCAGGGCGACGCAGGATTACCAAGGACGGTACTCAGAACTTTGAAACAAGATACTTTTAGTATAAATGTACTTACTTGAATGTCTCAAGTAACTTGCATGTAACATCTAACATGTAACAGTAATATTACATGTAACTTAAATTTATATTACATGTGAGTTAATCCTATGTTACATGTAGCTTACATTTATATTTTCACTATGGGAGGCCATCCCGTGACGCAGACGACACGCGACGCAGAGGGCGCATCCCGGACCACATACCACGCAAAAAAAATGCGGAGCCGGGCCTTCCTTGCTAGTGTGGGGTCAAGTACTTCAAACGTGGGTAAATGAACCAACAACAACGCCGGTCGTAAGCTTGAACTCGCAAGTGCATCGTACACTCCCTTGGAAATACCATCTCGGCTGATTTAACTTACTTGCGACATATATTGTGCCATTTAAGATACATGTAACATGTCGGAGGCGCACTGCACGTATCGTTTCCGTTTTCATTTTAGTCTGACGCATGGACCAGGCGGCTGGCCGTGCGGGGTTGGCGGCCTCAGTAGAGAATGGGGTTTCGATTCGCGAGGGGTGGTCTACCGTCGTAGCCCCGTCCATTCATCAGACTAAAATGATTGCGCGAACTCTAGTGTCCTCTCAGAAAAAGAAAACAAGTTACTTGTAACATAGATATCTAAGCTGATGTAAGTTAGTTGCGATTTATCTCAAGTCATTTAAGTTACATGCAACATATCGACTGGAAACCGCGTGCAATGCACCCCTGGTATGTTGCATGTAACTTAAATGGCACAATATAAGTCGCAAGTAACTTACATATGCTTAGATATGTTACAAGTAACTTGTTTTTTGGACTTTTATGTTACAAGTAGCTTGTTTTCATTTTCCTGAGTAGAGGGCGGCTCAGTCCGGCCTTCGGCCAACTATGACGGGAGCAATAGTGGCTCGATCGGTTCGCTAATATGTTATCGCTAAGCAATCAATTTATGCTTTATGTGTCTATCTCGTAGTTAACAACTATGTACAATCAATACCACAATTAGAGACGGTGAGTAGGAAGTTTCTGAAGCGCTTTAGTAAATGAATAATGGCAAAAAAATACAAAAATAAGAAAACGTTACAAATTTTCATACTTTCTCTCGAAGCGTCCAACTTCCCATTTCCATTCACAGTAGGGCGTAGAAATCTTCAATTTTTTTTTCAAAAATTTCAATCACCAATGGGGGACGTAGCTTATTCGATTTTTGAGACGACGGTCTGCTTGACCCTGGCCATTTCCGTTCCGTTTCCGGATTTCCTGGACAAGGTTTTGCATAGCCCTGATGATTATGCCAATCGGATTTTCTCACATTACTCTGTTCTTTATACCGGAAGTATGAATAGGTGTCTAAGTGTCAGGCAAGTAAGGGTTTTCCAAGAAACAAAAAACCAAAACGTACAATATAGGCCGTCGATGGAATTGTGATTCATTAGAAGACGTCGGCGATTCTGAGTCATCACCTGCCAGTGACCACAGAAAATACCGGCGATTGTTAGTCAGCCGTGGCTGACTAAAGTAGCTGTGGTTCCTCTCGGAAATGCATACAGGGATTCAAATCTTTCTGCATTGGAAGTGAACCATGACAAAGCCAACTAAAGTCTGTCCGCACGATATTGTCCGCTCACGCGGTCGGTATGCGTGTCGAGCGGCCGTCACGAAGGCATTTTCCGGACGAGTCTCTCCATTTTACTCGGATTTAGCTGAATGGGATATTGTTTACCATCCGTCTGATATTCCTGTTAATCGATTCACAGGTTCAAAAAATGCCTTCCCTACGGCCGATGAACACGCTCGCGGACCGCATGGGCAGACAGTCTCATTCAGACAGACTTTACATGTCAGAGGAAGGCTACTTCGCGTCTCAACATTTTGTAGGAGACATTGAGCGACAGTATACAGTAAAGGAGAAAAATCTATTGATATCGTCTTTTTTTTCAAAATATCTTTGCTTCCCTTGGGGTTATCCTTTTAGTCTTTTGATATGATATTTTCGGTCATAATGCCGATATTATAAAGTATGCTACAGGTCTTTTGCGCAAATATCCATCGACGAGGAAGACAATTTTCGAAATTCGCCATTTGCGACTTTTTGTCTCTTCTTCAACTCGATCGATTTCTTCGTCGTATTGAATATTCTGTTATTTTCGTATTTTTTAGGGTTGTTTGTCCTAAAATAAAATGAATTTTATTACATAGTGACCGAAGATCTATCATTCGAGACTTTAAAATGGGTCCATATATCGAAAAAATGAAAACAAGTTACTTGTAACATAAAAGGCCGAAAAACAAGTTACTTGTAGCATATTTAAGCCGATATAAGTTACTTGCGACTTATCTCAGGTCATTTAGGTTACATGCAACATATCGACGGACTACCGAATGCAATGCGCCTCCGATATGTTACATGTAACTTAAATGGCACAAGATAAGTCGCGAGTAACTTACGTCAGCTTAGATATGTTACAAGCAGGGCTGTGCGGAAATCTTTTCCGAGATTTTCGGAAACGGAAACGGAATAAAAATGTCCAAAAAACGACGGAAACGGAAATTCGGAAACGGAAACGGAAGAGATCAAAAAACTATGGGTTGTCTCATTCAGAATTTTCTTCTAAATCAACTCGACTATATCCATCCTTCTCTGATCAACTTTCTACTCGACTCTAATCTGATCGAACTGGCAGTTCCGCTGGCCGCTGTCAACTTTTCCGGCTTCAGTATTCCAACTGCTCGACTCTCACGCGTGGTTCCTAGTGGCAAGGGAACAAACCTAATATTCGTCTTCATTTGCCACATCACCAGGTCATTGTTAGTGTAACTACTGGTCTTCGTTCTCTGCTTCTCTCTTTGAGGATTTATGCGGAAGGTCGTGCTATCTCGCCGGAGTTGTTAACTGCAATCGATGAGGTCAACGCGTCTACCACGATTCCACAGTGCCTCAAGAACGTTCTACATCAAATCACATGCCAGCTGAGTTCTCTAATTGAAGAAAACATTTGTCTCCGTAAGGAGAATCAAAAATTGCTTCTTCATGTCGATAATGAACTTTGAAGTCTAAAATTAGCAATCTCGAATCTTCTAAGAGCTCTTTCTCTGCTCCTCCATGTTCAGATGCTAGTTACTTCTCAAATGTCTGCTATTGTGGTGAGAAAGAACGTCTCCCGCTCTGGTGATAATAGGCAATGTTCCGGAACTCTAATGTTTCACTATCTCGCCGTCGCAATTATGACCTAAGAAGTGTCTTGAATGTGCTTGATCATTTGAAAATCGACTGCTTCCCTCTTCGATTTATCGCCTTGGGAGATTTTTCCCAGGGAAGAAGAGACTTATCAAGGTTGTTTTTCCGTTCTACATTCCATCAAAATCTTGATGTTACTCGTGCATCGTGGCTCAAATCTTTTTGCTGGTGGTGGGTTATTCCTACGGGAATCTCTCACTGAGCAGGAAAGGAGGCGCAGACGCGGTCTACTCCAATAAATCCATTCAATCTGCAGTCAGTGACGCATAACGATCCTTGTCCTGTTGCTTCTCAAGTTCAAGCTGTTGTCTCGCCGAGTATTGCTATTTTGCCCAATAATTCCTATGGGCAACGTCCCTATTCTTGTGAAATATTGAATCCGAACTCAAATGCCTCAGGTTTTGTTCAGAGTGGTTTTTTAGGGAAATAGACCCTTCGGGTCAATCCGGTTCTAACCTTTCAATTCCGGTATTATCTCTTTCCTGTTTTTACGCTAACTTGAGGTCTTTCCCTAAAAACTACATTGAACTGAATCTTCATCTGGTAGTAAATATGATTTGTATCTTTTTCTGAGACATGGCTTAAATCTATTCACTCCATTCCTTCCATGCTTGACGATTGGATAAAAGAGTACGCCATTCTACGCTGCGATCGAAGTCGGAGGTCTGGTGGTGGGGTGGCAATTTTTCTTAGAAGCACTTTTATCGCATTCTGTGGTTTTTTCTGATTCAGTTGTCAATGGATACGAAATTTTAGCAGTAGACATCTTTCATGGTGACTTGTGCTTTAGAATAGTTTTAGTTTACAGACCACCCTCTGCCGCTATGGCTATAACTGAAAGAGCTGACTAAAATACTGAGTGATCTCGCGACTACAGAATATCCTGCAATTTTGATTGGCGATTTCAATTTTCCTGAAGTCGATTGGGCAGGGTGGAACGAGCAGACCTGTTTCACGGATACTTTTTCTGAAGTTATCAGCAGCCACGATTTCAAACAATTCGTTTTGGAACCTACTGAGGGGAGAACATTCTGGATTTATTATTTTCAAATGGGGAAGATTTTTCTAAGTAATGTCTCAGTCAATTCACCAGTTGGCGACAGCGACCACAGGAGCGTTTCTTTTGATATCCGCGGTAATGGTATTGAACGTCCCCGATTCAAACGATTGTTCAGCAAAGGCGACTTCACTTCTATTTCGCTATATTTGTACAACATTGCATGGGTCGACTCGTTCGAGTCGGCTTCATCAGTTGACGAAAAGAACATGATGTTCCTCGCCATTCTTGGAGCATGTTATTGATATGTTTATTCCTTGGGCTTGGGTTTTATCCCAGCAAATCTACCCCCCCACTTCATCTCCGCAATATGTCGGATCACAGGGAATGTCTTCTTCGTTATGCCAAACTATCCGGTGATTGGGCTGAGTACAAAAGCTTTTCTAAAAAGTTTGCAGAACAGCTAATGAAATACACCAGAAACGTCGAGAAAAATATCATAGAGTCGAAACAGAAGCAACGTTTTTACAAATTTATGAAAAGCAGACTTAGTTCCAAATCACATTTTGGTGCTTTGAAGCAAGAATGATCGACTTTGTTGAATGATCATGATAGGGCTAATGCATTAGGGCTCGAGTTTAGCAAAGTGTTTTCTGAAGATGATGGCTTTCTTCCTGAGTCTAGCGTCCTCATCAATTTCCAATGCACGACTTTCCTATTTTGATGAAATCACGATCTATGAACACTTGATGAAATGGCCTAATTTCTTATTCATTCACTCCTGATAAAATCCCTTTATATTTGTTAAGAACGTTGCGCATGTAATTGCCTATCCATTATCGTACATATTCAATCAGTCGATGAGCCTTTTCTGAGGTCCCTCGACTTTGGAAACACTCCTACATCACTCTCTCCTGAAAAAGGAACCGTCCCATGATCCTGAAACTACAGGCCAATCAGTATAACTTCTCTGTTCTGCAGGCTTTTGAGAAAATTTTAAAGTCCCACATCCTCAAGCATATAGGGCTAAATAATCTCATTCCTCCATGTCAACATGGGTTTGTTGGTAAAATCAGTTACGACAAATATGCTGGAGACTCTTGAAGATTGGACATTAGCTTTAGATGCCAGAAAAAGTGTTGACGTGCGGATCTATGTAGATTTTGCTAAAGCATTCGATAAAGTTAGCCACAAAAGCTCATTCACGTACTGAAAAGCTCGGTTTCCATGAAAAGCTGTATGGAAATGGATCAAAGAGTTTTTGACTGGAAGAACGTTCCAAGTTTGCATAAATTGACTTTGTCGAATGTTTTGAGGTCAAAAGTGGAGTGCCACAAGGAGGTGTACTGTCGCCGATACTTTTAACATTTTTCTGCTGATCTGGGTAATATTTTTGCACAAAAATGTGGTCGTTTGCAGTAGACAATATGCCGACGATCAAAATTTACAGGAGGTCTCTACCCTTCTTGATACAGAGCGCTTGCAAAACAGCTTTAGATCGTTTACAAGCATGGTCAAAGACATGGCAGATTCCGGATTTCTCCCGGAAAGTCTTTCTGGATGCGTATTGGTTCTTCCGTGCTGCCCACTTCGTGTATTATAGATGCCCAGGTATTGAGAGAGTCAGCCAAATCAAGGATCTCGGTTTCTTGTATGATGAGAAACTTGATTTCAATTCTCATTACAAAGAGTTGTGCAAAAGGGCTCACAACCGCACTATCAAATTTTTAAGGCTCTCACTACAAAAGACAGTAGCGTCCTTTGAGAGTGTACAAGGTTTACGTTCGTCCGCTTGTTGAAAATGGTACGGTTGTCTTCTCTCCGTACAAGAAAAAAGACATCACTCTCCTAGAGAAGGTGCAGAACAACTTTACCAGAAAGATATTAATACGGCGTGGAGGGTTTCTGTACTCTAAAATTCCAAATGCCAGGATTCGGAACCAATATTTCAACATAGAGTCACGGCGTGAATTGTTTGACATTTGTATGGTGCACAAGCTTTTGAACGGGATGTCTGGTGCTAAATTTTCACACTTCTTCAGTATAGTCCTCTCGAAAACACGAGGTGGGGAGAGGAAAATATCATTTGCGAGGCCGAAAACCACAATTAGATGCAAATTCTTCACAGTAAGGGCGGGTTCAGCGTATCTTCGTGTCAGTAAAAGCACACTCACTTCCAGTTCAATGATAACATTCAAGCGGGGAATGGCCAAACTCTTGCTGAAATCATAGGCGTTTTTTTGCGTATCTGAGCTCATGTTTATTCATTCGAGTTTTTTTTCTTTTTAAGCGTGTGTCTTATACAGCGTACCTAAATAAATAAATAATTCTCACGTTCCGTCGCTGCTCATCTGATACAGTTCTCGTTCGATAACCTATGGTTTCAGTCAATAAATCAGTAATTATTCAAACTACATGAAATCACTGTGAGGCATTTCACAATTTCGGATCTTCGCCCCAGCGAAAAACCGAAAATGCGGTTTTAAAAATTTGTACATGTAGCGACCCCTCGGGAACAGTGTACAGGCTGTCCTCCAGAAAGCAGTTCAGGCTGTACCAGGCGCAGATGAAGCGGGCGGCCGCATTGAGTGTTCAAGACCGATAGAAGTGAACCTCCAGGTTCTCACCGACGACTTTCTAGATTATCTGTTGAACCTTATTTTGAATCCGGTCGGAGCGAATACCGCGCGATTAAATTAAAAAAGCAAAACAAATCTACTTGGTAATAACTGGAATAATCATTTTTGATCTGCCTATAATTTTAGAAAACCGAACTTTGCTGAGGATTTCAGCCAGGCTTAGATACTTGATCGAACACAAGAGGTCGAGAGTGTTTCTCAGCCCCTCATGATGCCTCCAAGCACCCTTGCCTATACCCACTACCAGTACCCGTGTAGTTTTATTTTCTTCCGTTTCCGGGCCTAAAAAGTCGGAAACGGAAGCGGAACGGAATAGCTCAAAATCCACCGGAAATACGGAAACGGAATCGGAAACGGAACAGTTCCGCACAGCCCTGGTTACAAGTAACTTGTTTTCAGTTTCTGAGAGGATACTGCGTGCAGTGCGCCTCCGATATGTTACATGTAACTTGAATGGCACAAGATAAGTCGCAAGTAACTTACATCAGCTTAGATATGTTACAAGTAAATTATTTTCAACTTTTGAGAGGATACTGCGTGCAGTGCGCCTCAGATATGTTACACGCAACTTAAGTGGCACAATTTAAGTCGCCAGTAAATTAAATCGGCCAAGAAGATATCTCCAAGGCTGATGTACGATGCACTCGCGGGGTCATGCTTACGAATGGCGTTGCTGTTGGTTCAAATACCCAAGTTTGAGATCCTTGACCACACACCAGTAGGGAAGGCCCTGCACAGCATTTTTTTTGCGTAGTGTGCGGTCTAGGACGCGCTCTCTGCGTCGAGTGATGACCACCCGTGGTGAAAATATAAATGTAAGTTACATGCAACATAAGGGTAATTTACATGTAATATAAACTTAAGTTAAATGTAATATAAATGTGTGTCACATGTAGTGTGAATGTAAGTTACTTGAGACATTCAAACGAGTTACATTTATATTACAAGTAACTTGTTTTTTATTTTTCTGAGGTATCCACGTTTAGCAGTACCGACAGATACCTGAGAAACCCTCAAATGGATTCTTCAGAGAGATAAAACCTCGAGATCGCCTCTGATTCATGAAATTTGTGAAGTTTACCTCTCACATCCTCTGACATTGAGCCTCGGAATGACGCATAATTAAAAAAAATCAAAACAAGTTACTTGTAATATAAATGTAACTTACTTGAATGTCTTAAGTAACTTACATTTATATTACATGTAAGTTACATTTGAATTTTCACTACGTGACGAAGAAGACACGCGACGCAGAGGGTCCGTCACAGGCCACACACTACACCTAAAAATGCTGTCAAGGCCTTCCACTGCTGGTATGGGGTCAAATACCTCAAACTTGGGCAATTGAACCAACAGCAACGCCAGTCGCATGGCTGACCCCGCGAGTTTACTGTAACATATCTAAGCTGATGTAAGTTACTTGCGACTTATCTCAAGTCATTTAAGTTACATGCAACATATCGGAGGCGCACCGCACGCAGTATGCCGTCGATATGTTACATTTAACTTAAATGATCTGAGATAAGTCGTAAGTAACTTACATCGGCTCAGATATGTTACAAGTAACTTGTTTTCGGCCCTTTATGTTACAAGTAACTTGTTTTCATTTTTCTGTTAAGGTGCGTATTATGTCATCATCCATTATTGCTATTGTCTCATGATGTCTTCGTTGAGCTTCCAGCCCCGATAAATGACTAACGCCAACCTTCAGAATTTATCGATTGGCTTGTGTTGTGATCCCGATCAGACTTCGGAGAACGACTCTTGATGAACCCATTTTAAAACCTCGGATGATAGACCTTTGGTCACTATGTGTGAGAATTTCGCTTCTAACCAAACGAACAATTCTACAAAATACAAAAATCACCAAGAGAATATCGAAAACGACGGAGAAATCGATCGAGTTGAAGAAGAGACAAGAAGTCGCTATTGCCAACGCTGAAAAGTTTCCCCCCAATCAACGAATATTTGCGCTATACACAGTCCTGTAGCATACTTTATTATATCGGCGTTGTGTCCGAAAATATAGTTTCAAAAGATGAAATCGATAGCCCTAAGGGGAGCAAACATGTTTCAAAAAAAGACGATGTCATTGGATTTTGTCCATTACTGTACATGTGTGCTCTCTGTCCACTAACATTTCCGTCCGTTTCAGACCAGGAAATTTCAGAATGCAGCCCAAACAAGGCAGTCTGGTCTGTGTTCGCGCGCACATGCGCTTTATTGCATGATGAAAAAGGAAATATTTCAACGAGCCGATAAAATCGGGGGCGCTTTGATGTCGCCGACACCAAAGACGTCGACAGCGCATACTTCATGGTGCCACTCAAACATATGCCTCACACGCACGTTATGGGCACCTAGACTGCACTAATGGATTGTTTCAAATAATGAGTTTCAGTCATTTGCTCTTAAAACAGCCACTTGACTCGAGGGAAGTAGGTATGTTCCACAGAAGCCGCCGCACAGGAGCATTTTCACAACCCCACAAGCATATACGGTTTGGCTCTTCCCGCACGGGGACCGAGAACCGATGTGAGTGGCGACAGAGGCGCTAGCCGAGCGAAGCGAGTCAGGTCACAATGATATATGTATAGGAAACACAGGGAAATCACAAAGCTGTGTAGCCGTCCCGCAAACACCATGTGAAAGTCTTGGACGGCGGTCAGACTTCATTCGCGGCGCGACGAGACGTTATAGGCGTCGTCGCTAGGTGTTCGCAGTGGAGAGGCGCGAAACATTCTAAATGAGGCGGCGTTTAGAGATTTCGTGGGCGACGCGATGAAACATGTCAGTGCGACGCGAAAATCGCGTCGCGAAGGAATTGAGGTGCGAAGGCTGGGCGACTACGCGATTTCGTACGTACGCAATTTCTCGTAAACAAACAATGGCAATTTTTCGTAGCAACAGTTTTTTCGTGTTTGTTCAAGTGCAAATGATCCTGAATATATACTATTTTATTGCTTTCACGGTTAGACTTAGTTGTGTTAATGAAAAAACACTAAAGAAAAACAGCGACGAGATTGCTTCCGCGCGAGCTCCATCGCGTAGCGTTGCATTGCAAGGCGGCGCGAATGGCGTCGTGTAAAGGCGGATGACGCGCCATTCCAAATGTGTCACCTCTATCCACTCTGAGTGTCTAGCGACGACCCTAAGCGACGTTGCTTGATTGATCCGTAGGCTAATTGTAACGTCGCGTCGCTCCACGAATGAACTCTGAACGCTGCCTGACGCGCAATTTGTTTTCACGCGACGTCAATCGCGTCAACTTGAAAGATGCGCGATGGGTGTCGCGCAAAGTCAAGCTCGCGCACTCAGAGGCACAGTCCAACCTCGGATTCGTTTTTCTGTGTTACTGCTTTATCCTGAAGACAGTTCCACGGTGATTAAAATGATACCTCTGAAATTGTGCAAAACCCGCCGTGAGTATAGTTGTGGCCCCTCGGAAGTTCCCTTGAATTTCGCGGCGAAAGCATGGTGGACGGGTTTTCCGAAGCTTGTAACTTCCGCCATTCGCAACCGATGTGTGGGAGCGGACCTGGATAAAGAGAGAGACTGGGAATAAAGGGAGGAACGGGGTTATTGATGGAAAACGTTCGCTCGTGTTGCCACTGCTGAGCTCGAGAGGTCCTACAAGGGGGCGTGGAAAAGTGGTTTCTTGCTGTGAGTAAGTTAGTTTTCCCAACTAACCCCTCTCTAATCTTCGCCTACTTGGACTCACTGTTGGCTCTGCGGGGGTTCTGTGGCTCGGCGTCTTGTTCCGTCGAACTTCCGACCTCCCAACTCGTGGCACACCTCAAACTTGGGTAATTAAACCTTTATTTATTAAAAAGCAAAAATGAATAAACGCACGAGAACAAATTTCAGAAAATATGGTACGGTACAAAACGATAGATAACTTCACAAATAACACAGATAGAAATGCGATGAACATCTTTATATAAGAAATGGAATGCAAACAAAGTGACGACTTTTAGTCAGTAAAAAGGCAAAAGGTGAAAATCACAGAACTTCAGAACATGACAAATATAGGATATGATTGTGAGATTGCATGAACAAAGAATTTTTTGGCAGAAAATAAATGAAGGAGTTCCAACACAAATTTTTTTCACCACAACCGGCATCTCAGACAATAGCAGGCCCCGGGCGCAACCGGCTCCGCCTCTCCCCGCCCACTGCAACCGAAACGCAGAGCAGTTGATATTCGAACTTGCGGCGCGTTCCGGTTGTGATTGCAACGTGCAGTGCGTTGAGGTTGCTCTCCGAGCCACATGCATTGACTGACGCGCGCATTTCGAAATTAGATGAATCGATTGAGACAAGGAAGAGCATCTGGGCTTCCTGCGATTTTTGAGTGGGATTCTAACTGTTTTTCGTGTGGGGCTTGTAATTGATTTCCTCTGCTTCATTTGTGCTCAATATTCGACCATCCTAGAATTCACTATATTCTTCCCATTTGTGCTATATTAGGACTGTATTCAAAAAATGAAACATTGACATGACTTTCCGAACGCATTTTGCAAATATTCATGAAGGGAATATTTCGGATTTATTCAACAATTTGGAAAAAATGAGAAAAACGAATCGCTCGGATATTTTAATTTAATCATTCACTCCCAAAAATTGAAAAGTCCGAAATCGGAAAAGCAATTGATTCGGAAGGGTTAATTGAATTCAATACGCATTTTGAGTATTCTAAAATACGATATTCAGCTTATCATCTGTTTCCAAGTGAAATTTATTGCCATTCATCGCGTGCATATGCTGCCGTACGCTGCGTCTCCTTCTTAACACACTTTCTCGCTGACTCCACCCTCGCTTCGCACAAGCGAGCGAGGGAACAGAATATAAAAAAATAGGCTTGGTACCATATGATACCTATCCGGTCGCTCTAATTTAGGCAACGATTCTTCAAGGAAATTCAGTAGAGTGGGGTAATTCGGTGAATGTGTGGAAATCGTTGGATTCTTCCTTGGAAAATCGATTAGCTAAAATGGGTGCGACAATCGATCAGCGAAGCGTCTGAATCAGGGATGAGCGGAGTTCCGCGTTTCGCGTTCCAAAACGCGCAGTTTCGCGCGATTTTTGCATTCCGCGATCCGTACTCCGAAAACCGCAGAAAACGCCGCGGAATGCGAAAATATTGGGTCATCTGGGACGTGAGAAAACACTAGATGATTACTGAATTTTTCTGCGTTTCGCGTTCCGAAAACCGCATTTCCGCGCATTTTAAGGCGTTTCGCGCCCCATTTCCGAAACCCGAGGAAAAAATTTTTGTTCCGAAACCCGAAAACCTATCTCCGAAATTTCATATTTTTATTCTGCTCATCCCTGGTCTGAACCACTTTAAGGTATCAATTTTGCAACTGTGTTGCTTAAATCGGTTTATAGTAAGCGCCCGGGGCGCAACCATATACGCTGCATGATGTACTGTGACGTCATCAGCCGACAGTTGCGCTCAGGGCGCTGCGTGAATCAATCTCGGCGGTAGCACCCGGAGCGCAACGTATGCGGCCTGGATCGCAACATATGTGGCCCGGAAATTGCCAAATTTGTCACCCTGAGCGCAACATGGACGCGGCTCCGGGTGCATTCGGGGTAGGCTCAGGGCCAGCTATTGCCTGAGATAGAGAAAAGACGACTGAGATTATTAACACGTAAAGAATGAGTAGTAAAACACAACAACTCACAAAAGGGTCTTCTAGCAGGCAGGAGTAATGAGAAAATATCTAAAAGACTGTGTAGCAGGAGAGAGAATATAGCAGGAATACTAAGGAGAAATTTTTAGGACACAGGTCAAGGAAACTTCCCGCCTAGGCGGTGCGAATCACGTCGATCATTCGATCTATACTCTGAGAGTTTTAGCCGAGAATTAGCTGAGAAATAGCCGCGAAATGCCTGCTCGCCGCGTAATAGCCGCGAAATAGCCGTCAAATAATTGGTCTGCTTAGATCTAGTTTAGCTTAGCTTAGTTGAGCTCATTGAAGTTATGGACGGTCTATCGAATGGTGAACTTCCTAGCGCTGCTGAGCGGTGCTCCACTCCAGAATTGCGGAATGCTACGGGTAAAGTCGAGTTTCTTAATCGCCTGTTATTACTGCTTCCCCTTTTCATGAACTTAGGTTCTCTTCCGGACTAGACGACCAAACTAGAAGAATTGAATTTTCGTGGTGTTTCATATATGTTCTTTGCATACATTTCACGTGTTGCTCTGTGCTTGTACATGTTTAGAAGCAAAAACATCAGAAAATGATGCCGTAGCAGCATGCGAACACCTTTTCCACCAGAGTGAGTCGTCTATTCCGAAAGAGTACCTGAACGTATTCTTGTAGGCTTACCGGGTGACGATCAACCATGGCAGGACGGCGCTCTGTACTGATATAAGACGTTTTGAGTCTACTGAAAGGACTGCTCAATGCTTAAATTGTTGGAATTTTGATGCATCGCAAATCTATTCACAATGAGACGCTAATGAGCTCGGTTGATAGGATATCGGCGTATTTCATGGTATGTACGCCTCACATGTTTCTTATTCTCTCTTCTGACTACCAGAATATTTCTTCTCAGCGGAACATGGAGTCATCTGTCGAAATCGGCTTCCATATAGTGAAAATTCAAGCCATTACCAATATTGATAGCTGCAAATTCAATTCCCAGACAAGGTGCGGCATCTCTAGTTTCTTATGATTATTTCTTACATCTTTATCATGTGCAGAGATTGAACAATAGTCTTGAAGGACATAAGCCCGGCGTTGCGGTTCTACCAGAAATGTCTCCTGATGTTTGGCTTCATTCGTGGATTTGGGAAACCGACGCGAGGAGACCTCAATATTGTCTTCGAACGTCTTCTTGTAGAACACATTACAATAGTAATGATTGACGGTAACGTTGTCTGTGATTGTGGATAAAGATTTCATTTCCAGAGTCGTGTCTGTGTGAAGACCACCAGTTGCCAGGAAATATCCGAGTAATAGCCGAGATATAGCCCACCAGGCTCCGCAGCGGCTCCTGGTGGGCTAATTCTCGGCTATTTCGCGGCCAAAACTCTCAGAGTAACAAATTGTTGATGAACGAGTCAACATAGTGAGCGTGCCAGTGTGGCCTCTTCGTATATCTCGCTTATTCGGAGAAATCGAGAGCTCGCATTTGTGACGTGTTATATGGGTTGCGTGTACCTCACAATTATGTGGAGAACTCAAATTTCGTCCTAGAGCTTTAATTTTGCCTTTGAAGGCAGCGTTCAAGATAACTCTCTTTGCTGAGCTGTACTGTAGGGTTGTAACGAGACTACTGAAAATTAGGGATTTTTTGGGGCATGTTTGGGTCGGTGTCCATAAGAGATTCCTCGGGTGGAGGGAGAGTTGTCTAGCCTACGCGTTTCCTTCTTACTAGAGAATCTCGCTAGCCAGGTATGAGCTTTCGAGAGACTGTGAATGTTTCTTGGTCAACTCGGATACGCTCTTTTCGAATCTGAACTCGGATTTTGCTACGGACATCTCTGAACGAAGTTATAAGCGTTTTTGAAGCTTCGTGAAAAGGTGAGGGTACCCATCAGCCAATTTTTAGGATGTTTGGAAAAGCAATTTCGGATTCGGCTCAGAACTTTCAACTGTGGGTTATTAAGGGCGCTGAACGCGAATCTGGGGTCTGTTTTTCGCTAGACTTGTGGTTACTGTAGGTAACGGTAGGCATTATGCCTTTTAACTGATTTTACTTACCTTGAAGTTTCGAAAATCAAAAAATGGACTTCAAATTCGTGTTCGGCGTCCCAAATAACACCCACAGTGGAATTTTGAGTCAAATCTGAGACTTTGACCAAGTTACCGTATACCCACCGTAACCTAACGTAATCTATCAGAAATCGATAAACGGATTGCAGATTCTTGTTTAGCACTGCAAATAACCCCCAGAGCAATAATTTGAGCCATATTTACTATACTTGTTCCAAATCGAATAATCGGATGAGTATCCGACTGTTTCAGTCGGATAAAAAAGTCGACTTTTTATCCGGGAAGCCGGATATTCGAAAAAGTGCGATATCCGACTATAGTCGAAAAGTCGAATATTCGGAAAAGTATGTTATCCGACTACAGGCGAAAAGTCGAATATTCGAAAAAGTGCGATATCCGACTATAGCCGAAAAGTCGACTATTCGAAAAAGTGCGATAAGTCGAATATTCGAAGAAGTGCGATATCCGACTCTAGCCGAAAAGTCGAATATTCGAAAAAGTGCAATATCCGACTCTAGTCGAAAAGTGGGATATTCGAACTGAATTTCATTTGGAACAAGTATAATATCTACCGTAGCACTCCGGAAATCGGCAAAAGTCGCGATTTGCCATCAAATTCCCCCCCCCGCCCCCCGATAGGAAGCTTTGAACAAATCATTTCGAAAAGCTCGGAAAATCGTCAAATAAACCATAGATTCATGATGAGCACCCCGAACAACCCACCTGAAAGGATTTCGAATGAAATCTGCGAAATTTTTTCTAAAGCTTTCAGAGAAAATATAAGGGGTATGAATAAGCGCCCAACCGGAAATCCGCACAATTCCAAAACGCTATCAGTCTGTGCAAAGTTTGAAAAATGTGCCTTCACTCAAAATTTGCTCAGTGGGGTAGTTTTGGGTGCTGAACACAAGCATGAGGTCCGCTCGAGGAATTTCGCAAACTCTAATGCGCGTTTTTGATAGAAAAAAGGCGTGAAATACGATTTTTGACCGGCTATAACTTTTTTTCGCAGACGACCGAAGCAAAATCCGAGTTCAGATTCGAAGAGAGCGTATCCGAGTTGACCAAGAAACATCACAGTTTCTCAAAAGCTCAGCTCGTCGCTCAGGAGTATCACTGTTTATCAAGAACAATCTCAGGCCATCCGGTGATCGGAGCCACGGCGAATCCACCCTTTTATCGCACTGCAGGCAAACAACCGATGCACCGGCGATCTGGAGTCTGATTCTGCGGACGATTTCCCGTTGTGACCCTGATCGTCACTGTCGTCATTCTCACTATCTGTTGACGAGTATTCGATGTTTTATCACCATTTTTGTTTATTGAATATTTTTTTTTGTTATTTTTGTGTATTACCGGAAGTAGCGTGTTTCCTCTAAAGTCGCTGATAAATAGAGCGTCTAGAAAGTAATTTGTATCAACTTTTTCCTGACTACATTTGTACCGATCCGACGGCATCGTTCACTCCGTTTTTCCACGATGTAGACGAAGAAGAACGGCGCGCGAGCATTGTGGTGCCGCCGCATTACGCAAAATTACGGTAATATTTCACGTGTGAGATGGGCGTGGCTGAGTTGTGGCGGTTATTGTGCGGACCACGTCCTGGACGCGGCGGATGGGAGCCATTTCCCGGATTTGAATTATGTCCTACGAGACGGCCGGCGACATCAAAGACACTGCTCAAACATGTGTGGCTGCGGTGGGTGGGGGGATAGAAAGCGAGGAGAGGAAGGTTTCCTGATGGAGTTTTCTCTCTGTGGGGGGATTTTCCTTCAAAAAAGCGATTTGCCCTTAACATGGCTTCTGCTGAAATAAGGGTCATCAAAAAACGGTTTCTCGGCGCTGCAATTCCACCCATGCACAGGCAGGCTACGGCCGTTCACAGGTGGAAATCCTTTAGAATAATGATGATGGGACCATAGCGAACTCGAGGGAGGGACGATGACTGTGCCAGCTTGGTCGTTGAACCGACAAAAAATTTAACATTAATACAAAAAAAACCTAATACAAACATATACATTCTTAACGAGTCCTTATTTTTAATCATTGATGTGCATCATTGTCAATCACCATATGCCATCTAGTGAGTAAATTTTCAATCCCTCATTGATAAAGATTTAAAGGCAGCATGTACGCTCGTAAACGTAATTGAGATAACTACAGAATTAGAATGGTATAGCACCGAACACAACGCCCACGCATTTTGAAGCGTGAAAAACAACACACAATGACGCTACACTAGCGAGAATTTGGCCCCGCCCTGTATCTGCCCGCCCCCTGTATTACCATTCTCCTTCAAAACAGGGGTGCTGGGCCATTTTCACCGCCGGCGACGTTCGTGGTTTACCCATTGTACCTAATCTACCACCCACAAACGCCGCCGGCGGTGGAAATGGCCCAGCACCCCTGTTTTGGAGGAGGACGCAAATACAGGGGGCGGGCAGATACAGGGCGGGGCCAACTTCTCACTCATGTAGCGTCATTGTGGGTCGTTTTTGACGCTTCAAAGTGCGTGGGCGTTGTGTTCTGTGCCATACCATTCCAATTCTGTAGTTATCTCAACTACGTTTACGAGCGTGTATGCTGCCTTTAATGGTTCTTCGGAAAAACATCTAGAGATAGCATTTTGGATATCAATCCAAATTTTCAAATGTTTTGCCACCTAGGAGGTGTTCCAGCGCTCGGAATAAGTGGAAATCCGATGGTGCAAAATCGAGCGAATACGGTTTATGAACTTCTCCCCCATCTCTCACATACACATTATCAATTCAATTTAAAGGCATCGTTCGAGCTGGAAACCACTTTCCGTTTTTCAGGCTCAGTTCGATTATTGTGACCGTTGGGCCATGCCGGTGAGCTTCGGCGCGTCAAAAACGTGGGGTTATGAGGTTGGAAGGGGTTAAAGGCAGCATACACGCTCAAAAATGATATCAATTTTATGGATTGAATCGAAGGTCTGAAGCTGTTAATATTCAGAGATAACGAAAAAACCGGAAGAAAATCGACTGAAATGAAGATATAACGGTTCATTCTATATTGGCCCAGATGTGGACGAGTTTTACCGCATTGGCTGAAATCGCGGAGCTAGTGACAAATTTGTTGGGATAACGACGCTAATGTACTCGTACGGCCCTTTCTGGTAAAAAATGAGCCAACACGACCGTAATCGAGCCTTGAACATTTGTATTGAAGGGCGGAGCCCGTATCGGTGGGCGGAGAAAGGATGATTTTGTGACTCAATACGGCTCAAATACGGTCATTTTAACTCGTTTTCAACTCTTCCAACTTCGTGGAGGCTCTTCTAGGGCCCTCAAGATCCCACTAATGTAGTTATCTCAACAACTTTTCTGAGCGTGTCTGCTGCCTTTAAAGATGAGCATCCGCCACCAATTCTCACCAGTCATCTAGCACTTTTTCATAGAATGTTGATACGGCCGTCAAACAACATCAAAAGCAGTTATGGCACAAACTCCACATGCAGAACAACATCGACAATGACAGTGATGAGGTCTCCAAACGCAGAAAAACTGAAAAAAAAAACGATTTCGGCGCGAAATTCAAATTCAAATTTGCAATGTGTTCCGACTGAATTTCCTTTCCAAATTAAGGTTTTTCATGGGTCTTTTCGATATTTTCGTTCACTAGAGAGGCCAAGGTACTCAAAAACATCAAAAATTAATATACGGTTTTCTGCGCGTATGATGCCTTCAAAATCTTACTATATGTATCAGGTTGATCTTTTCACAAGTTTGAATAAAAAATCATTCATTTCAAAAACAAACAAGGCTCACCAAACAAAATAATTTTCATCACATTCAAGGATCCTTCGCCACTGATTGGGCAGATCATGATTTCCAAACGCGTAAATTGAACTCGGACTTTTTCGAATCGAAGTATTCTTCTAAGGCCATTTCGACTTCGTCATCGCTAGTGAACTGTTTTCCATCCAGGAAGTGCTGCATCGAGCGGAACAGATGGTAGTCGGAAGGGGCAAGATCTGGGCTATATGGAGGGTGAGGAAGAACTTCCTAGCTCAGGTCCAGCAGTTTCTGTTTGCTTTCTACATGACAATGCTCGATCACACGCCTTTTCAACTACCTCCGCTCGATGCAGCACTTCCTGGATGGAAAACAGTTCACTAACGATGACGAAGTCAAAATGGCCTTACAAGGGAAGTACACAAAGCGTAGGTCTGATCTGCCAAAACGACTAGTGTCGTTAGTATCTCTTGTGGCTCAATAGTAAAACTGCGCAGTGTCCCGCCGCGAGCGGCAGGTTCCAAGAAGTTACAAGCTTAAAAAGCTCATTTTTTGTGCTTTTTGTACCTAACAAAAATCGCGTTATTCTTCGGAAAATCCGGAAACGGACCTCATGAATGTGTTCAGCGTCCAAAACTACCCCCACGAGCAAAGCTTGGGTGAAGGCACATTTTCCATACTTTGTCCAGACTGACAGCGTTTTGGACTTCTACGGATTTTCTGTTGGGCGTTTATTTATACCGAGTAGAGGGATCTGGAAGCGTTTCAGAAAAATGTTCCAGATTTGACTTAAATTTCTACCAGGGAGGTTTTTTGGGGCGCTGATCACGAATCTGTGGTTTATTTGTCGATTTTCCAAAATTTTCTTTCGTACAAAGCTTTCCAACCGGGGAAAATTTCGAGGGAAAAACGCCACTTTGGAGATTTCCGGATTTCTACGCTAGATATGCCTCAAAATCATTCTCTGAGGGTTCTTTGGAGTGTTGAACACGAATCTGGAGTCCATTTATCGATTTTTTACAGATAACGGTAGATTACGGTGGGTACACGGTAGTTCGGTCAAAATCTCACATTTTACCCAAAATTCGTATACGGAGGTTATTCGGGGTGGAGAATACGAATTTAACGTCCGTTTGTCGATTTTCAAAATACTAAGGTGGGTTTTGACTCCTAAATGACATGTTACCGACCGTAACCTACAGTAACCTCAAAATTTCGACAAATGGACTCCAGATTCGTGATCACCAACCCTACACTACCCCTACATACAAGTTTTGAGCTAAATCCTAGAAAATTTTTTTGAAACTCCACAAAAAAAATGCTTGATGGGTACCCTTTCCTTTTCGCGAGGCCTAAAAAATGTTCATAACTTTTTTGAACCTGCGGCTCGGGGCGGGATACTGCGCATCTTTACTATTGAATCAGAAGAGATACTAACCATACTAGTCGTTTTCGCAGATCAGACCTACGCTTTGTATACTTCCCTTGTTAGAAGAATACTTCAACTCTAGACAGCCAGAATTCTACGCGTGGGGACTTCATGATCTGCCCAATCGGTGGCGAAGGATCCTTGAATGTGATGGAAATTATTTTATTAGGAGAGCCTTGTTTGTTTTTGAAATAAATGTTTCTTAGTCAAAGTCGTGCCTAATAGATACACACAGGAGTAACACGAGAAAAAGAAAGAGAAAAATCAGACTAATTCGAAAAAATTAACAGCCGTTTACCTAAAGATCTGTGGCAAACTTGAAACCGAGCCAGTCATGGCTACAGTTTGCTTACAAGGGAAGTATACGTAGCGTAGATCGGATCTGCGAAGTCCATCAGTATTGTGAGTATCTCTTGTGCATCAATAGTGAAACTTTGAAGTACCCCGCCCCGAGTAGCTGCTTCCAAAAAGTTATGAGCATTTTTGAAATTTCGTGAAAAGGTAAGAGAAGACATAAATAATTTCTTGAGGTCTTTTGAAAAAAAAATACGGATTTTGCCCAAAACTTGTAAGTTTAGGTAATCTAGGGTGCTGAGGACGAAAAATCTAGGGTCTGTTTGTCGAAATTCTGTAGATTTATTGTAGATTACGGTAGGTAATATGCCATTTAGGGGCCAAACCTACCTTAATAGTTCGAATACAGGCATATGGGCATCAAATTCGTATTCACCACCTCGAATGACCCTCGCATACCAATTTTAAGTCAAATGAGTGGCCCCGATCAAACTACCCTATACCCACCGTTATCTACCGTAATCTGTAGAAAATATTAGAAAACGGAACTCAGATTCGTGTCAAGCACATAAATTTACCTCTGGAGAATGATTTTGAGGCACATCTATCAGAGAAATCTGAAAATCTCGAAAGTCGCGTTTTGTCCTCAAAAATTTTCCCTTCCGGGATGCTTTGAGCAAAGTAAGCCAAACTTTGTAAAATCGACAAATAGACCTCCGATTCGTGATCAGCGCCCTGGAAAACCAACTAAGGAGAATTTTTAGTCAAATCTGGAACATTTTTCTGAAGCGCTTTCACAACCCCTAATTGATGTAGTAAGTAACCGATCGACCGAAAATCCGTACATGTACAAAACGCTATCAGTCGGCGCGAAGTTCGGAAAATTTGTTTCCAACCAAACTTTTTGTTTTTGGCGCTGAACACGACTATGAGGTTCATTTCCAGATTCTCGAAAGTTTACTGAGCGTTTTGGAAGGTACAAAAGGCGCAAAAAACCACCGCTCTAGGCTCATAACTTCTCGGAACCAGCGGCTCAGGACCAGGGATGAGCGGAAGAAAATCCGAATTTCGGAAATCGGAAATCGAAACAAAATTTAAAATTCGGGAATCGGAAATCGAAACAAAATTCAAATTTTGGAAATTGGAAATCGAAAGAAAAATAAATTTTCGGAAATTGAAATTCGGAAAACGGAACAAAAATAAAATTTCGGAAATCGGAACACAATAGGAACCTTCGAAAATCGGAACGAAAAAATTTCCCTCGAACAGGCATTTTACTTTGAAAGGTAATTTTTACTAGAATAAACAAATGATTCTTTCATTTGAAACCAATTCCTTAAAAAAATACACATACGACTAGCACGAACGCATTAACAAATAATATCATGAAACCAACAAGTGACAAGGTTCGAAAAAAAACAAGAACTTCAACGTATCTTTGATGAGCTCTCCAGTATTGACGAGATCGGGCGTGATAATAAAGCATAGACATTTTGTGCAATCTAATTCAGCTCTGGAGCAAGTGCAATCTATGTGTGACATAGCCCGATGCAAAAATAGGTTTTTGGAAATATTTTCCTTAGATAGACTGAGTGCTTTTCATGAAAATTAGAGTGAAATGGGTAAAACGATTCAACTTTCACTTACCTACTCTCTTCCCTTGATACTTTTTCGCTCATGAGTTTCCCATTCAGATGCAAATCCTGGATGCTAATCCGAAAAGAGGCTATTGATAACCAAGTATACTAATGTTGTGTTGGAGAAACAGTAGTTTTTGTAGAGTCTCGGAATTCATTCTCTTTCTGAGATCATTCACTATGATACCGGCAGTCGAAAATAGACGTTCGCATTCTGCGGACGTAGACGGAGCAGAATGATATCGTCTAGCGAGCGCTTTCAGTACAGGGAACTTTAACGAATTCGCTCCATTTCCCCAGAATTCGTGTGGATCCATATCGATTGCCAGCTCTATGCTGAGATACTCATTCACCTCCTTAATAACTGGTAGTAATTTCAACGTCGACGAAAGTGAACACTAACTCCTGGAATTTCTCACAGCTAAAGCTTTGGTCTTCGCGTCCACTCCAGGGCGTGCACTGTTGACTGTGCTTCTCAAGATCCTTCTGCTTTCAAAGAAAGAAAAAAATACATTCTTCGAGACCGTCGATGATTCCTGGGCGTCCTCCTTATTCCTGCTGACGTAGACACGGTAAGGGATCGTCGGTATTTTGGAGCCTTTTTCGGTTCAGGGAACGGCGCGCCGTACAGATACCCACACCGGGGGGGGGGGGTAGGGTGTCTGAGCTGCGCAAGGGTGGAGTGGGGGTCTGAGCTCCGCCGGGAGACCAAGCGAACCATTTTGAACGGAGGTATACACTGTTAAAAGTCATTTTTTCACGAAGAATTCGATTATACCGTCCAATTTACATAAAATCTTGTCTTAACTAAGTTAGAGTAAAGGTCAAAATCATAATGTTTCCCTAAGGTTGACTATGGATTTTACAACAAAACATATATCAAACGCCTGAGAGCGGGTCTGAGAAAACCGCAAAAAATATTTGACTTATTACGCTTCTGGGGGGAGGGGGGGGATGTGGAGAAAATCGTCAAAGTTCTGCTGCTGGAAGGGGGTCTGAGCACAATTGGCCTTGTCCACACCTTGTGCCGTACCCTGTTTCGGTTTCACTTGTTTTTTTCTTTTTTCCCCTTCAAAGCTGATCGGCTCATTCGTCGTGGGTCAGACATTGGAGCGTGCTTCTCGCTCGCTCCTGCCAATGCAGGTAGGAGTGAGCGATAAGCGCGCCTCAATGCCAAAAATCTGACCCAAGGCGAATGAGCTTAAAAATGGGGAAGGTGGGCCAAACAGCATTATTCTAAAAATGTAGCATAATATGAACAGGAAGACCATAGAACATTATACGTAGAGCGATACTCGTGGAGCGATACTTCAACTGGTCAACGCCTACCATAGGATGCAGATTCAGGTTATTTCCGCATTTTCTTATGATTTCCGCATGCATTTTTCGGAAATCGGAATTCCGCTCATCCCTGCTCGGGACGGGATATTGCTCAGTTTTACGATAGATGCCCATGAGAAACTAGCAATACAATTCGTTTCCGTAGAACCGACCTATCCTATCCGCTTTGTGTACTTCTCTCGTTAGTGAAAATACGCAACCGAACCAACGCATTTTTCCGTAAGTGCAGGTCAAGTTTTGACTAGTACGTCCCAAGTTTAGACGCCCTTTTTCCTACGCGATCACTCCCTTTCTATAGCAGAAAAGAGCCTGTTTCGGCAGCGATACTCGTCCTTATCCTAACGTCAGACCTGTCTTTGATAGGTTTTTTTCTTGCCTCACATAATAGGGTTAGACTACACGAGCTGGAAATTTCAACTTCCCACCCGTTCCAGAATAATTTTTCTACCTCCATTTCATGTGACCGGCATAACTGAGAGCATATCATGTAAGCTACACATTCAGCCCATGAGAATTAAAACCTGAGACTTAAAGGCAGTGTTCACAATGATTTTCGTTCCCGAGTTTTCCACACAAAACGATGCGTTGGCCACCAAGCGTTACCAAAATTACAAAGAAACGGCGAAAAACGCACTAAAACGTCGTATTTCAGTGACATTATTCTCTGGCCTGGACTAATTGTCCGACTGGAAGAACATGTTCACGGTGGTTGTCACCGGTGAAAAATGGGGCTAATCGCAAATGGAGAAATATTTTAGGCAAAACAGTATTAGTTAGGGTCCGAAGGAAAGATCGGAGCAACACAGAAACGAGAATTGCAAAATACGGGTTCACAAAAGAATTCGTAGTCACAACGAACACTTCCTCTGAGAGTAAAGAGGCGGGGTGAGAGTAGAAGATTCCGTACCCTTCTCGTGCGTTTTTCTCAATTTCTTCGTCATTTCAGTTCTCCCCGGGGTCAAACAATCGATTTAGATGTTAATTTCAAAATCGAAGATTATCGTGAGCATTGTCTTTAACTATGACTATAAGGTTGATGAATATGTCTACGATTTAGCCGATTAGGCGCATTTGAGCACAAATAGACTCTTCCCCATACACAAATAGACTTATTGATCATTCGCGTGGCGATGATCGCTGAACTGTCGGATCTGACCCAGATCTCCACCAAACCGAAACATTGAATTGTGACTTCACGCTAGGTTCAGTTACTTCATGAACTCTATGAACTAGATGTTTCCATTGGAAACACTTTAAGACTCGCTAGATACATATATGGATAGTTATGTATACAATTGTGTAATTTATGCAGTTAAGTATGTAAGTAAAAATGCAGTCAACAATTCTCTACTCTCCAGAGATAAAATTACTTTCAATGGTAGAACCAAATTGTTTGCATGATATTTTGACGTTTTTGGATGCTTCATGCCTTTTTATGGTATGGTATACGATCACAAGATATCACAAAGTAACTGACTCGAATACAAAACTTAGGTGTCTGGCTGGACTCGAACCTGCATTACATCGCTCTCCGGACAGGAGTGTTGCCATTACACCATCGACACTCGCTCTTAATTTTTCAGGTGGTCAGCAAAGTTGTTTTTATATTATGTCCTTCACCACACACATTAATGTGACTTTTTTCTTGCTTTTTTTCCAAAATTATTGCATACTGTGTTTTTTTGTCGAATTTTCTATGAACATGACTTCGGATTTTTAGATTGAATTCAATTTTACGTGAACGTTTTTTTGACAATTCTTTAAATCCTAGTTTAAAGTTCAGTTTGCTGGTCCACTTGCAGACCGATTTCTCTTCCGTCCCTTATCAGAACTTTGGAGAGAGCGAAAATCTGCTGCAACTGATATGATCGATTTCACTCATGATTGCTGCGTTTCTTTATTGGATTGTTGAAGTATCATGACTGTTTTATCACAAAAATATGTAGCATTCTTCTAAACATTTAGAGATATTTGGACATGACTATTACTCATATTACATTCTTCTCATATAACTACTCCCTTTCGATTCAAATATTTCCCGATCAACTAATCGATTTATCGATTTTTTTGCGTGCTTCTTCACCTAGCTTCTGATATGAATATTGAATGTCTGTTTAATTATGGTTAGGTCCGTGGCTTGTTTCCTCAAGAAAAAACATTTAAAATCAAACCGCGGCTGGCGCGGCGGTTTAAAGGCAGCGGTCGTGCTCAAATATGCTCGTCTTCTTTTTCTCTCTAAACCCTTTTCTGGGTATAGAGTAGTAGAACCTATAGGAAAAAATCGCGAAAAAATAGCTGTTATGTGCCAAATTCGAAGCCTGAACTTTCTTGTCTTTTGATGGTGGACGAGTCCACGCCACATCATCGGCATCGATGATCTCTAATATCGAGAACATCGGCTGGCTCGAAATTGAATTTCAATCAATGAACTTTCGGATTTATGTACACATCTAGTCAAAAACATTGGTTGAAGTGCTTTCTTTCATTGCTCAACCGTTTTTTAGGTAAATTTGCATTCATTTCTTCCTCTGAGTGTCGATGATTTTTGACTGCTTGGCATGCGTCTGTGATCTTTCTGTGCACGTGTGCACGAACTGGAAATTTAGGGTCTTAATAACTCTAATTCTAGCCCGTTTTTCACCGCGCTACCTTCACAATTTTGAGCTGTTTTATATCTAAGCTGATTTTTGTAGTTTTTTCGGTAACGTTTTTCATCGTGACCGCTGCCTTTAAATATCACCAGAGGGTGGCTGATAATTACCAGCCAGCCGCCACTGAGATTTGAACCACCGCGCCTGCCATGGTTTGCAATTGAATGTTTTTTTTTTGTTGAGGAAACAAGCCACGAACCTACATAACCGTAGGCGATTTCGTTTTTTTTCAATCATTATTATTTGTTCATTGATTTTTTTATTTCATTTTTTCAGTTTTTTGATAAATTTCCCGGTAATTATTTTGTAAAATTCGTCTAAGATTTTCCTTTTTCTGTTGTCCAAGTGTAGTATACAATTGCAAACGCATATTTTCTTTCTAACCCTTCTTCAAGCCCTTAACAAAAACTTATGGTTTTCAAACTTCAAATTAGAATTTTACAAAAAATCTCAGTGCTAGCTGAGTGTTTCCGTGGTTTTTATTTAATTTTTGCTAATATTTAAATGTCAGTCAGGGCCATATTTATATGTTTCTACCATTTTGCTAACAACACATTGAAGCTGATAAAATTAATAGGACATTTGGACCCTTTACAAACTACATGATAATATCTGCGAGGATTCTCAATTGAGCATAAGATGAGCGTCTACGATTTATGAGTCCGGTGGTTTTGGGGGCTCTGTACAAAAGCGTAATACCATAGGTCTGAGAAGAATTTCCCTATAGAGGTTGTTTGGGGTGCTGATTACCAATCTGACGAGGGAAGTATGCGAAGCGTAGGTCTGCCAAAACGACTAGTGTCGTTAGTATCTCTTGTGGCTCAATAGTAAAACTGCGCAGTATCTCGCCCCCAGCTGCAGGTTCCAAGAAAATACAAGCTTAAAAAGCTCATTTTTTGTGCTTTTTGTACCTTCCAAAAAGCGCGTTATTCTTCGGGAAATCCGGAAACGGACCTCATGAATGTGTTCAGCACCCAAAACTACCCCCCTGAGCAAATTTTGGATGAACGCACATTTTCCGTACTTTGTCCAGACTGACAGCGTTTTGGACTTGTACGGATTTTCGGTTGGGCGCTTATTTCTACCAATTGAGGGCTCTGGAAGCGTTTTAGAAAAATGTTCCAGATTTGACTTAAAATTTTCCCAGAGAGTTTTTCTGGGGCGCTGATCACGATTTTGAGATTTATTAGTCGATTTCCAAAAGTTTTCGGCTCATTTCGTTTGAAGCTTCCCAACCGGGGAAAATTTCGAGGGAAAAACGCCATTTTCGAGATTTCCGGTTTTCTACGATAGATATGTCTCAAAAACATTCTCTGAGGGTTATTTGGAGTGCTAAACACAAATCTGGAGTCCGTTTATCGATCTATTGCAGATTACGGTAGATTACGGTGGGTATACGGTAGTTCGGTCAAAATCTCAGATTTTACTCAAAATTCGTACACGGGGGTTATTCGGGATGAAGAATACGAATTCAACGTCCGTTTGTCGATTTTCAAAATACTAAGGTGGGTTTTGACCCCTAAATGGCATGTTACCTACCGTAACCTACAGTAAACCTCTAAATTTCGTCGAATGGACTCCAGATTCGTGTTCACCACCCTAGATTACCCCTACATCCAACTTTTGAGCTAAATCCGAGAAAATTTTTTGAAACTCCCAAAAATGCCTGATGGGTGGGTGCCCTTGCCTTTTCGCCAGGCTTAAAAAATGCTCATAACTTTTTTGAACCTGCTGCTCGCGGCGGGATACTGCGCATTTTTACTATTGAGCCAGAAAAGATACTAACCATACTAGTCGTTTTGGCAGATCCGACCTACGCTTTTTATACTTCCCTTGTGAGGTCCAATTGTCGATTTTCGGAAACTTCCAACATATCTGCTTAAAAGCCTCACATAGAAAGAAATTTTTGGAAGCGAAACGCAATCTTCACAATTTCCGAACTGCTTAAATACAATACCCGCGCTAAGTTGGTAGAAACGGGGAGCATCTGGCAGACTTGGGTAAAAAACGTCCGATGCATGTAACTTTGTTGAATGAAGACTTTTTCAATTTCTGAAAACGCAATCATGTTCACAGATCAAATTGCTCGTTAATTATGTCACTTGTGTGCCCTAACTCCCTGAAATCGCTTTGTTTTTTTAAGGAAATAGTTTTTGCAATCGTTTTTCAAAAACGTCGCGCGCGGCGAAGTGCGGCAAAACTTCGAGCAGTATTTGTACAAGTAATGGAAGAGCAATCGGTGTGTTTTCTTCAAGAATTAGGTGCAGGTGAGAGAATCTCAAGGTTTGTTCAGGTTTAATTTTCGAAACCCTTCATTAAACACGCCTGAGAACTACCTAAAAAGTCGGAGTTTTGTTGCGAAACCCCCGGACTCATAAATGAAGGATTTCGAAAATTCAACCTAAACAAACCTTGAGATTCTCCCACCTGCACCTAATTTATGAAGAAAGCATACAGATTGCTCTTCCATTACTTGTACAAATACTACTCAAAATTTCGCCGCATTCGGCGCGTTTTTGAAAAACGATTGCAGAAACTATTTCCTTTAAAAACAAAGCTCTCTTAGGGAACTTCGGCTTACAAGTGACATGATTAGGTAGCGATGTAATCTGTGAATATGATAACGTTTTCAGGATTCAAAAACGTCTTCATTCAAAAAAGTTGCATGCATCGGACGCTTTTTTGCCAAGTTTGCCAGATGCTCACCGTTTTTACAAAACTTAGCGCGGGTATTGTAGGTTGAAGACATCGTTCGCGTGGAAGCCAATTTATATTTTTCAGGCTCAATTTTATGAATGAGACCGGTAGACCACAAGATTCGACACGTCAAAAACGTAGGGTTATGTGGTTGGAAGAGGTCAAAGATGGGGTTCCGCAACCAGTTCTCACCAGTCATCTAGCACTTTTTCATAGAATGTTGATGGGACCGTCAAACAACATGAAAAACAGTCACGGCGCAAACCCCACATGCTGAAAAACTCCGAAAGTGACAGTGGCGAGGTCTACAAATTAGACTATGTCAACGAATATTCGGAAAACGAATATTCGGCCGAATAAACGAATAATCGAATATTCGAATAATTCGAATATTCGGAAAAGTCAATTTTTCGAGTAATTCGTTTATTCGAATATTCGGAAAAGTCAATTTTTCGAATAATTTGTTTATTCGAATGTTCGGAAAAGCCGATTTCCGAATAATTCGTTTATTCGAATATTCGAAGAAGTCAATTTCTTGAACAATTCGTTTATTAGAATATTCGAACGGCCCAATATTCGAATATTCGGCCGAATAAACGAATAATTTCAGAAAAATAAGAAGCAGAGTCTCCGGCACATGTCCATTTTTGCGGTCAAGAGGTGAAATGTCCCCGATCAAACTGGTAGAAAGTTCGAATATAATCGGAATACTCCAATATAAAACATGAGATAGTCAGAAACCTAGTGGTGCAGTATCTCGCTCAGCACCGAATTTGTGGGCAGACGTAACAGATACTGTTTTTCATCTGATGGAGTATGTCCCAAACAGATTCGAGCGATGTTCCAGAAACGGCTACCTTACGCTGCTTGAGTATTACGTAATACTTAATTGCCATGAATTTAGGTCAATCGCTGCAGCTTTGAGCCAGTTCTTATTAAACATTCACCTTATATTTTTGCAGAGATGAAATGTCCCCAACCAAACTGGGTGCTATCTCAGCGGTTGGGGACCACTATGTCTGGGCGCACTTGGCCTCGCCCATTTTATCGTGCCGCACTAAATTTGAGCACCTATCCGGGTTTCCCCTCCCCCGCACAAATCAGGAGTGATTGCGGCGCGGAAAAATGGGCGTGGTCATGTGCGATACAACAGTGCCCCCTCCCCCGCTCAGATAGCACCCTAAACTGATAGGAAATTCGGATACTGTTGGTAGATATCGTTTAGAAAATCCAGAGATTTTGATCGTATCGTTTAACAACTGCTCATAGACAGTGGTAAATGTTTGTTTGAATACTCTTATGATATAATGTGGAATGTTTTTTTCGTGGGAGTACATTGGCATGGCTTTGATCTATATAGTACTACACAAAACTAGGTCAAGAAATTTGGTAGTGCCGCAAACGGTGGTTTGATTATGCGTACTCGGTCCGTACTTCTTATTCGAATACTCGCGATTTTGGCCGAATATTCGAATTATTCGTATTCGAATCATTCGAATAATTCGTTTATTCGAATATTCGGAGAAGTCATTTTTCCGAATAATTCGTTTATTCGAATATTCGGAGAAGTAAATTTTTCGAATAATTCGTTTATTCGAATATTCGGAGAAGTCAATTTTTCGAATAATTCGTTTATTCGAATATTCGAAAGAGTCAATTTTCCGAATTACTCGTTTATTCGAATATTCAAAAATTTTTATTCGTTTGATATACTCTACTACAAATGCAGAAAAACATCGAAAACTATTTTGGCGCGAAATTTGAAATAAATTTTATAGTGCGTTGGGACTGACTTTCCTTTACAAATGAAGGTGTTCATGGGCCCTTTCGACAATTTTCTTCTCTAAAGAGGCCAAGCTACACAGAAACATGGTGAAAAGTGTACGGTTTGCGCTCCGCATAATTGCTTTCAGTCCAAATTTTTTTGGGGTTATTCGGAATGCTCGGTATAGATCTGGAACCCATTTATCGACTTTCCATAGGATACTGAATGAACAGACCCTAGATTCGTTTTCAGCATCCTGAGTAACCCCCCCCCACACACACAAAAGATTTGAACCAAACCCAAAAAAAAAGTTCTAGAACATTGAATGATCGCCCGATGATTACTGCCCTTTACTGATGGGTTACTGTGCATATCACAGCGAACTCCCGGTCTGCAGTTGCGGACAATCGTTGTTGCAGCACGCGACACGATGATAATGTCCGCAACTTCGGACCGGAATTTCGCTCCGATAAGGACAGAACGTAACCGCAGAGTATCGATGTCTTCTTTGGTTTTGTTGGGAGGCGTCCGTAGCAAAAACCGGATGCGGATGCACATAAAGTCTGCCGGAATTGACCACAAAACCATCATATTTGAAATGGTGAGGTTAGCCATGCTTGGATTCTTAGTAAGATCTACTACGTACATACACTGCCCACTGCAAAGTCCCTTTTTTCACCTTAAAGGCAGTGTTCACGATAAATTTCACTTCCGATATCTCCACGGTTTACGGAAGGTCTGGTGCCCTATATAACAAGGCATGCTTAAAAAGGACACGAAAGACGTGTTTTGAGCAAAAATACATAGGCCCTCTCTTGTTTATGTTGATTTTTGAGCGTGGAGGGATTGACCGCTATAAGGATGATACCTATCAGTGCAATGAAGCAAACAGCTCACTTATCAGCACTTCCTTGACTTGGTCATTCCTGCAATCTGAGTCTTCATTTGTTCATTTCGAGGGGGCGGATCTGGGGCACCAAAACGCTTGTTTGCAGCCGTCATTTTGCAGCTCCTGGCTTGTTTTCTACCGTTTTTTCGACACTGGGAGCCTAGGATCCTTCTCGCCTATCATTTCACCGTGGAAAGGCAACGAGGATGATCATCGTGAACGCTGCCTTTAATTCCTTTGTGTAAATTGTCCCCACATGTGCGGCTTCCTCTTCATCCAAACACTATTCAATGCTGTAAATGGACGCGAGTCGAATCTCGAGTCTTCAGTCGCGCCTCCATGTGAGGTGTTTGTGCCGTCCCTCTTTTACCTTCCTCCAACAAATCGATCGCCTCGCAAGTGTTTTTAATGCCAAATACAATTTAATGGAGTTATTGCACCTATATGCAATCGTTACCTTTTCAGAATAATAGCGTCGAGAGAGAAAAAAATTGCTCTTTGGATTCCTAGGTTCTCAGATTTCATAGCAATAGGTTAATCCTTATTTCTATATATGCGACCCTTGTTCCATGAAATTCCAGAAAAGAAGGAAACGCATTATTCTTTCGCTTACGATAGCAATCTTCTATGCGCCGAAACACCATACCAATGAATTCCACATTAAACAACTTTCTGATTTTGGATATGCCTAATTTACATAAAATAACACCCATAGCGAATTATCCATTCTGAAAGGACAACATCTTTCTCTCTCCTGTTCGACATACATTTCGCTATTTTGTGTTGTTCATTCAGAAATTACCCAGAAAATAAGAGAAATTTCTCCTAAATAAGTTTCTCGTGTTTTTTTTCCTGAATATGACATTAAGACACTGGATTCTTTCTCCCACTATCTCGGACGATAGCAGGCCCTGAGCCCACCCCGAATGCACCCGGAGCCGCGTCCATGTTGCGCTCAGGGTGACAAATTTGGCGATTTCCGGGCCACATATATTGCGATGCAGGCCACACACGTTGCGCTCCGGGTCCTTACGACGAAATTGATTCACGCAGCGCCCAGAGCGCAACTGTCGGCTGATGACGTCATAGTACATCATCCAGCGTAGACGGTTGCGCCCCGGGCGCTTGCTATGAACCGATTTTAGCAACGCAGCTGCAAAAATCGATACTTCGACGTATTTCACACGCTTCGCTGATCGACTATTGACCCATTTTAGCTAATCGATTTTTCAAGGAAGAATCCAGCGATTTCCACACATTCACCGAATTACCCCACCCTACTGCATTCGCTTGGATTAATGTGACCCTTAATTGTCCCTTTTCTAAGCTAGTGCTTATTATGGAATACCTAAGCTTAAGACACTTTCCGTGTTTAGAATTTTGATTCCGTCACAAATTCCCTCATAACTTCACCCATTAATCTTCTTATTTCCATTGCATGCGATTTCATCCTGCAATCAACCCGCTAAGCATTGGAAATCCATGCCTAAATTAGAGCGACCGGATAAGTATCCTCTGGTTTCGAGCCAAATTTATTCTGTTCCCTCGTGCGCTTGTGCGGAGCGAGGGTAGAGACAACGAGAGAGTGAGGGGAGACGGATACGCAGCGTACGCGCGCAGACGCACGCGACGAATGGAAATAAATTTCACTCAGAAACAGAGGATAGGCTGAATATCGTATTTCAGAACACTCAAAATGCGTATTAAATACCATTATCCCTCCCGAATCAATTTTTTCCGATTTAAGACTTTTTGATTTTTCGGAGTGGATGACTAAATGCAAGATCGCGAACGATTCGTTTTTCTTATTTTTTTCGAAATTATTGAATAAATTTGGAGAATTCCTTCCATTAATATTTGCAAAATGAGTTCGGAAGATCATGTTAACGTTTAATTTTTTGAGACAGTCTAAATATTGCACAAATATGAAGACTATAATGAATTTTAGGATGGTCGAATATTGAGCGCAAATGTAGCAGAGGAAAATCAATTACAAGCACCACAGGAGAAACAGTGAGAATTCCACTCAAAAATCGCAGGAAGCCCAGATGATCTTCCTTGTTTCAATCGATTCATTTAATTTCGAAATGCGAGCGTCAGTCAACGCATGTGGCTCGGAGAGCAACCTGAACGCACTGCACGTTGCAATCACAACCGAAACGCACCGCAAGTTCGAATATCAACTGCTCTGCATTTCGGTCGCAGTGGGCGGGGAGAGGCGGAGCCGGTTGCGCTCCGGGCCTACTACTGTCTGAGATAGCCTGCTCCTTTCCACTACCACCCGCAACAGGACAGCAACTGCTGTAGGGAACTCAAGCAATGGGAGAAACCAATACAATCACAAAACGCTTCCAACTTGATTACAAAGCGATTTTAACCACCATTGGGTCACGCACCTTGTTCCTCATTGGATGTCTTTCTATTGCTCTACAATTGATGAGATGCTCACAAGTCTCTTAGCAGGTAACGCAAGGTCCATATCAGGGATGAGCGTAGTCCCGCGTTTCGTGTCCCGAACACCGCAGTTCCGCACATTTTCAGGCGTTTCGCGCCCGATTTCCGGAACCCGAGAAAAAATTTTGTTCCGCAACCCGAAAACCGATTTTTGAAATTTCATATTTTTGTTCCGCCCATCCCCCCTGGTCCATATCGGTGTGAGATTCCGGTCCGCAATCGCAGACGACCGTTGTTGCTGCCTGCTAGCTCAAGTGTAATTGTGCTGAGACATTGTGATCCTCTTCTTGCAACTGCGATTGTCTGCAGCTGCGGACCGAGCCTTCTCTCCGATATGCATAGTACAAGGCGCCCCACGTCATTGACAGGGCGCCAGTAGAGCAGGCACCTGAGGCTCAACGCCTACGGTTAGGCCTCGAATACACACCTTTTCAGATCTCACGCTGCTACAGCAGAAGCACAGGTTTCGTTAATCAGCAGCACGTGCTCCGGTTACAGAACAACGTGGTCCTACCGTGACAGCGTGGGTTAGGCAAAAGTTTCGCGCATTAGCAACACGTATCCGTATCCGTGTTAATCTCCTTCACGTGCTCGTATTTGTAGCAGGTGCTCCTGCCAAGGAACTTTATAGTTTCACGGACTATGTATTTATTCAGACGATTCTCGACCACAAGCCGCACCTAACATTAACTGGAGCCGTCTAAAGCCTAGTTTTGACAGCAGGTGGTCGCTGTGGCCTTGCGAGGGACAACTGTTCCTTTTCAATCGCGCGTAATGGGAAGCCGCTTCAATTGTGATCGCTTCGTGGCAAACGTCCTGCATCGCTGGGTCGCGGCGACGAAATCCTATCTCAGGCGAACTGGAGCGTCGACAACAGGTTGATCCGCCCACCATTAGTCACCGCTGGCCAACGCGCCGATATTCGGCTGGGCCCTGGCCGCGAGTTACGATTTGGTCGATGTCGAGCTTTTGCACAGCTAGCGCTCTAGATACCAGGTAAGTATACGACGCATTTTTCAGGCATTCTGCGAATGATGATAGCGCAGCCGTTTCAATTTCCCAAGTTTGCGGTACCTTGGGCCCGCAAAGCATATGGAGGTCCTGCCTATCCTGTGGTGACCGCAGTAGAGGCTGGGCGACCAGCCGCGACGCATGTCGGTGTGCCGACCGCGACGCGAGTCCGTGTACCGACCGCGACGCGTGTCAGTGTGCCGACAGCGACGCGAGTAGGTGTACCGACCGCGACGCGTGTCGGTGTGCCGACTGCGACGCGTGTAGGTGTAAAGTAGCTCCTAAGCCAGATGAAACAGTCCTGTAGGATGTGAACTGCTGCTAAGGCCCTGGGTATACACCAGCGATTCGCCGCCGCTGGCTTCCGCGGCATGTCTGCTATTGGTCAATTTCGAAATCTGACCAATCGCAGACGTCCCGCAAAAACCAGCGACACCGAATCGCCGATGTATAACTAGGGCCTAAATAGGCCGCTCAACGCGACACATCGTGTTGTCAACAGCCGTACAACGAGCGGACGTCGCTGGGCAACGGGCAGGTCTCAGGCTGACCATACGCGCGATTTGACTTGTCAACAGGGAGCGGTTTATGAGATGACAACTTATCAACCTGTTGTCGACGCCCCAGTTTGCCTGAAATGTCTTACTGCATCGCTGCTTGAAGGGCGATTCTCAATAATCGCTGACCGTCGCTCCATCGCGGTCAAAATGGCAGCGATGGAGCGATTGCCAGCGAATGACACGTTTCGTCTAGTGAACGTTGACCCTTTCACATGACAAGGTCAGTGTTTACGGGTCAAAACGTGTTATTGATAACTACCAGCCATTAGTTTCACTGACTGATTGAACTTCTCCGATCATCCGTGAGGGGTATGGTATACTGTTGCGACACACGGTCGCATCGCTCTGCGCGGCGACAGCGACATCCTTCCGCCCTTTAAATCTGTCGCTGTCGCTGTGCACTGCACAGCGACAGCGACAGTGGTAGCGGCAGGCTATGGCAAATTTGCAGTATGTCAGCCCTCCGCGACACGTCGCTGCGACCCACACGCGACATCTGTTCCTATGACAGCCGCTGCCGTTGCTCCGATGCGGGTCTCGCCGCGATTTGTGTTAGATTGCATGCCTGTCGCTCATTACAGCGACAAAGTATACCATACCCCTGAGGCTATGCACTATGAACAGAATCGCTGCCGCTGCAACATCGCTGCAGCAGCGGGTGTGAAATCGCTGCGATGAAAAACAGCAGCGATGTGGTCAAAACTAGGCTTAACAGTTCGGCTCGTTCTCGCATCCCTGGGGTCATTGCTGTTGCTGTCCGGATTCCTCCAGTTCGCCCGGACAACAACAGCAGTGGCCCGGACAGCAGCAAGTGTGCACCCGCATATTGGGAGAATGACTCGAACTGTCAGGAGACTTGGGGCCGACAATCACCCCAGTATGCACTCAATTTGAAAGTGCCTCGTAGTCGAATATGATCCCACCAAAGCGTGAGAGAAGCGCTGGACTTCGGCGACTCTGTCTGGACGGCTAGACATCTCCATTTCGGTGAACATGTTTTCTAGAGATTTGAAAGTAGCGCTTACGATGAAGAAAATTTCCAATTTTAAATGTGAGTTAAAGACACAGTACACCCTCAGACATGAATTTGGCGATTTTTATTCGATTGTGTAGCAGACCCCACATGCCAAATGCGAGATCTCAATTCCTCCGAATAAGGGAGATATAAACGACCACCACAGGCCCGACCTCCTTCGCTCACCACCACAGGCCCGGCCCCTACAAGATTTACGAACTCGATAGCGGCTGAATGGATGGATGAATTCTCAACATGTCGTCGTTCTTCAGTCCATTGCCGGTCTATCTCCTCATCCTGTTTTGATCTCGTGCAGCGATTGCGAATGAAGAGAAATATGTACAGGCCTGGGACAACTCGTCCACGAAATTTTTGCCCTCAAAATAAAGGCATTTTCACGTTTACAGAGGGTCTTGGACGATTTCACAGATACCATTGTGATCGGAGAGTGGCTCACTCCAAGATAAGCATAAAATCTAAAAAATAATTTCTTGGGTGTTCTGTGCCTTTAAGGTCGCTCTAATGAGGGTAAGGAAGAAAGGAAGACAAAAAAATGACCAGGAAGTGAGCGCAAGTCGCCTACGTCGATAGACCCGCCGAGAAAATGGACCAGTTGTTCATCGGAAGAAATAGTAGTCAATGTGCAGAATAATCTTTATCGCAGGAGTATCCTATATCCAAACTTGCGCATAGCAAACCTCCTATTTTTTGAAGACCAAAATTAAAGATAAATAGAGAGATTTTACTTCACTAGTAAGTTTGAAGCGCAAAACCGTTTCCGACAAATTGCGTTCGACTGCACCTAACACACAAAATAGGCGTATGGAGCGCGAACTAATCTGTTTGGGATAGTGTTTTGGAGGTTTTTTTTGCGATGATTCAGGTTTTCGGGAGGTCTTTTTGCAATCATCATCTACTTCGTGGGCCTAAAGGCAGTGTTCACGTTTAAAAACCGTATTCTAGTTTTCGATTTTTGTCAAGGTAAGACCACAAAGGAGAGGCCACTAGAGAAAAGCCCTCACAACTCTCAGAGATGGGAGAAAACTGTTCAGAGGTACCTCTGAAAAAAATTCACCTACGCCTGTTTGGTGTGTTTCGGAAGGCTGCAGATAAACTTAAACGTAACGTCGGAAATGGTTTTGCGCTCCAAAATTTTTAGGTAGTCGGCTTTGTTTTCTGTTTCTGTAACAAAAACCCTTTAAAAATAAGATGGCCCAATGCACATGCTGGAATGTTAGAACCTTTCGCGATTAAGGATTTTGAAAATTCGCCGTTCCTTTGGTGAAACGAACGCAGGACAACTGTTATATGGCTTGGGCTGTTCCAATAGATTTTCACCTACTGTTTAGTCTTTTTTTGTAGTACTTACGTTCTTACTTCTATTATAGGTACCCAAAGTTTACGTTTTCGCCAAGAAAACGGGCAACTTTTTCATCGTGAACAATGTCTTTAAAGGCACTGGACACCCAAAAAAATAATTTTCAGATTTCAGGCTTATTTTGGAGAGAGTCACACGCTGATCACAGTGGTATCTACGAAATCGTCAAAGACCCCCATTGAACAGAGTTATGACCCTTCAAAGATGCCTAGATTTTGAGGGTGAAAAAAATGGTGGACGAGTTGTCTCAGGCTTGTATTTCTATTCATTCGCAAGCGTTGAGCGAGAGCGAGCCAGGATAAGGAGATAGCCCAGCTATGGACTGAAGAACGACGACTTATTGGAATTCATCCATCCATCGAGCCGCTATCGAGTTCGAAAATCTGTTAGGGGGTCGGGCCTGTGGTGGTGAGCGAAGGGGGTCGGGCCTGTGGTGGCCGCTTATATCTCGCTTATTTGGAGGAATTGAGATCTCGCATTTGGCACGTGTTATACGGGAGGGGTCTTCTACACAATTACATGAAAATCTCAAATTTCATATCTGAGGGTGTACTGTGCCTTTAAAGGCAGTGTTCACGATGGAAATTGTTTTTCTGTTTTCCCGCCTATCTCGAAAACGGCCCCACGCTGATTCCAATGATGTCTCTGAAATCGTACAAGACCTTCTGGGAACGGAGTTATGGTACCTCAAAAATTGAGCTAGGGAAAATGGTGGACGAGTTGTCCGAGGCTTGTAACCTCCGTCTTTTGCAGCCGATCTATGCGAGCTGACCTGAGTAAAGAGAGAAGTTGAGAATGAAGGGAAGAACGGGGCTAATGATTGGAAATCATCGCTCATCTCACGATATTGAGCATTCATTTGTTTACGTCGGTGGGCGTGTGATGCGCCTCTGAGGTTTGCCTTGCGCTCAGAGTGGCAACCCCAGGCTCTTTTGGAGCTTTTCCTGACTCGTTTTCATGCGTTCTTTCGACGTCAACGTTACATTGTCCCCCTCCACTACCCATTCCTAGTGGAAACTGTAACACATTTTTTATCGTGAACACTGCCTTTAAACGAAACCTCTGAAAAATAAGACACGAATTTTTTCTCGACGACGCTGCCTGAACACGGCACTTTACACGACACTGCCAGGATCTGTGACCCTTACAGTTGCCGGTCGGTCACTCAATACAATGAACAGCTGTTCCGGCAGCATCTAGCGCCATTTGCTTATGCTTATCGCTAGAACAATGCCACGCCCATCAATGTACTCCATAGATTCCTATCTGCATTAATCCTGAACATAAGCTGAATTTCTACGTACTGCGTATTGAAAATATCACATAATTCTTCTATAGTTAATCCTATTGGTGCTCAAAAATTCCATCTGAGGCCAATTACAAGCATCATGAGATCAACTTGTCGCCAGCCACTCCCACAATTATGACGCTACCATTGTGTGTCGTGATCAGGGTGAGAATTGTTGAGAGAAATGTCTAATTGGGTATATAGCCCCCGCGGCCAGCAGTCGTGTCCACCCTCCACCCTTGTCCGTCAATCCGTCATTAGCTGTCGCGCACGCGAACCTCCCAATCCTCAATAAGCTTACACACACTGAGAGATCTAATCGGACCTCACCACCAGCAACCAGTTTCGAGTTTTCCTGGCCACTTTGGTGATTTTAATTACTTGCACCGCATAAATATTACTGTCCACACAATTATTTTATTTATTTATTTATTGAATACGCTGCTTAAAGGCAGTGTTCACGATGAAAATCGTTTTTCTGTTTCTCCGCCTATCTTGAAAACGGCCCCATGCTGATTCCAATGGTGACTCTGAAATCATACAAAACCTTCTGTGAACGCAGGTATGGTCCCTCAAAGATTGAGCTATGGAAACATGGTGGACGAGTTGTCCGAGGCTTGTAACTTTCGTCTTTTGCAGCCCATCTATGCGAGCTAACCTGAGTAAAGAGAGATGCTGAGAATGAAGGGAAGAACGGGGCTAATGATTGAAAATCATCGCTCATCTCACGATCTCGAGCATTCATTTGTTCACGTCGGTGGGCGTGTGATGCGCTTTTGGGGTTTTCAATGCGCTCGAAGTTGCAACTTCGGGCTCTTTTGGGGCTCTTCCTGGCTCGTTTTCATGCGTTCTTTCGAAGTTAGCGTTACAGAGTGTCCCTCCACTACCCAATCCTAGAGGAATTTTGAAAACTTTTTTCATCGCGAACACTGCCTTTAAGGCACACGTAATAGAAAAATGGGGACGACTAGAACATGAGTGGGAGGCATGGAAAGCGAGTATTGGTATCACAGTTCTAGTAACTCAACAGCTTCTTCCTTGCAAGGCGTTTGAAATTCAACAGAGCACCAGGAATGGGCAGTGGAGTGACGCTAAGATTCAACGAAACAAAGGTGGATCCAACTCTACACGTGAACGAAGAGGCTCTCGTATGGGAGCTGAATACGAGATTTTCTGAGTGCTTCCCCTAGTTCTAGAGCGAACTAGCCTAAAAAATTTGGAGACGTTAGTTTCCATGAGCCCTGATAGAATTTTGAAGACTACGCATGCATCATAGAGTCGTCGGCGAGAGTTTAAGAAATGCAGTTTAAAGGCATCGTACGCGCTGAAATCCACTTTCCATTTTTCATGCTCAATCCCTTCCTCGGGCCCCTGTGAGAACGTACGACGAGCTTGGCTGCTCGAAAACGTACCATTGTGAGCATAGAGGAAGTGGAAAGTAAGGAATTCCGTCAAAAGGGGCCGGCTCTTCCGTCAGTCATTTGGCACTTTCGCAATATTTGAGCAGAAAGTCGTTTCGCTGAGTACAGGGCATGCCACTGTACGCTGACGCACCGTCGGACGAAAGTGGCATTATCGACTGGAAATTTCTCGTCACACAACGAGCGATTGCTTCCAACGCTGCGCCAATGGACGAATTGTAGAACTGTTCCTTGCGCCCTCCGCGTAACTATCCCGAGTCGATGCCGGCGCGAATTTCAAATGATTTTCAGAAGTTTTTTTAAAACGTTTTTTCTTGAAAAGTTAACGTTTTTGAGCGGGCTTTTCGCTACCTCTAGTCACTATAGGGGGCTAACAACTCAACAACGCTTAAAAACGACACATGGTTTCCAGCGCGTACGATGCCTTTAACCTCTCTATTCCTGCCTTCTGCATTGGGTATGCTGTTATAAGGCCCTATGTTAGCTCTGATATATATTCTTCGCGTAAAGTTGTTTTGAATTCTTTCTAATAGTAGAACATCTTTACTCTTCTGTGGGGAGAAAACTGATGTTCCGCTTTCTAGAATGGGCCTGACATATGTTTTGTAAGCTCTTAAAGGCACAGTCCAAGCTCAGGGACGAATTTCGAGAATTCCACATAGTTGTGAAGTAGACCCACTCTATATAGCACCCGTCAAGTGCGAGCTCTCAATTCCTCCAAATAAGCGAGATATAGGAGGAAGCCACCCTGGGGCGCCCACACTAGGAAGCCACTATGGCACGCCACTTTTACGATCTTTCGAGCTCAACAGTGGCGACATGAGCCATGGTTTTCAATCAATAGCCCCGTTCATCCCTTCATTCCCGGCCTCTCCATCCATTCAGGTCCGCTCGCATACATCGGTTGCAAATAGCTGAGGTTACAAGCCTCGGACAACTCGTCCACTATGCTTCCGAAGCTCAACTTTTGAGGGGCCATAGCTCCGTTCCTAGGAGGTCTTGTACGATTCTAGAGACATCATGGGAATCAGCGTTTAACCGTTTTCTAGGTAGGCAGATAAATAGAAAAACTATTCCGAGGTTGGACTGTGCCTTTAAAGGCACAGTCCAAGCTCCGGGACGAAATTTGAGATTTCCACATATTTGTGAAGTAGACCCACTCTATATAGCACCCGTCAAGTGCGAGCTCTCAATTCCTTCAAATAAGCGAGATATAGGAGGAAGCCACCCTGGGGCGCCCACACCCGGAAGCCACTTTGGCACGCCCCTTTTACGATGTTTCGAGCTCAACAGCGGCGAGATGAGCGATGGTTTCCGATCAGTAGCCCCGTTCTTCCCTTTATTCTCAGCCTCTCTCTTTATTCGAATCGGCTCACATACATCGGTTGCAAATAGCGGAAGTTACGAGCCTCGGACAACTCGTCCACCATGCTTCCGTAGCACAATTTTTGAGGGGTCATAACTTCGTTCCTAGGAGGTCTTCTACGATTCCAGAGACATCATTGGGATCAGCGTGAGACCGCTTTCAAAAGGTAGGAAGAAAATCAGAAAAACGATTCTGAGCTTGGACTGTGCCTTTAAAGGCAGTGTTCACGATAAAAATTGTGTTTCAGTTTCCACTAGGAATGAGTAGCGGAGGGGCATACTGTATCGCTGACGTCGAAAGTACGCATGAAAACAAGCCAGGAAAAGCTCCAAAAGAGCCCGAAGTTGCCACTTCGAGCGCAAGGCAAACCCCGAAAGCGCATCACACGCCCATCCATGTGAATAAATGAATGCTCGAAATCGTCAGATGAGCGATGATTTCCAGCCATTACCCCGTTTTTCCTTTCATTACCAGCTTCTCTCTTCACTCAGGTCAGCTCGCATAGATCGGCTGCAAAAGACGGAAGTTACAAGCCTCGGACAACTCGTCCACCATTTTCCTTAGCTCGATCTTTGAGGGACCATAACTCCGTTTCCAAAAGGTCTCGAACGACTTCAGAGACATCATTAGAATCAGCCTGGGGCTCTTCTCAAGATAGGAGGAAAAAACAGAAAAACGATTTTCATCGTGAACACTGCCTTTAACAAAACATTCTTATCTCTGACAGATAAGGCTTTAAAAATGAGGAAAGCTCTGGAGGAAGCTTTGCTGTACAGAAATTTTAGGTGATCTGAGAAGTCCAGTTTGCTGCTTAAGTGAAAGCCTAGGTCTTTAACAGAGGATACGAAATTCAGCACATGACTAACGAAATTGTAAGTGCATGGCAATCCAGATACTCCTAATCTCATGAAAACTGTTTTTTTCCGGAGCCAAGGGCAATTTCCATTCATACGACCAATCAAGAATTTTCTCCAATGCACCTGCAATCATATTCTGATCCTCTTCATTATCAACCTTTTTATAAATTTTACAATCACCAGCAAATTGCGATGTGTGATGATGTGAAATTGCGATGTAATTATGTGTGATGTGAAACTTGAACCACTCCCAAACGATGGTACTGTGCTTCTCGGGTTCTAATTCCGGTCCGCAGTTGCGTCTCGACACGCTCTGCGGCCGCACGCGCTCGAGTCAGTCGAGCAAAGCCGACTCGATATGGCTTTTTTATACCGTTTTCTCCAATTTTGTTTAGATTCAAGTTTCTGAAAACCACCTAGAGTCAACAGATCGGCGGCTGCGGTGCTGGAAACTCTTCCCACTCGAAAGCGCGCGGCAGCAAAGCGTGTCAAGACGCAATTGCGGACCGGAATTGGGCCCAGATAAGCACAGTAAATATGTAGTAGCACTTGCCTTGCTTGAGATTCAACACAATCCAAGTTCGATAAGAAGTAAGACCTTCTATTGGTCTTTTGCTGTCATTGATTAAAATCCGTACGAGATTTAGGTAGCAAAACGTGTAGACAACTTCAGAGAAGGACTTTAAGATTGGAGCGGTGGTCGTCCAAACCGCGGCATTGGCGGGGGAGGAGCGAAAGGTTGTGATTGGTGCTGGCCCGTGTATTCTCCAATCACTGCCTTCGCTCCTCCTCCAGCAGCTTAGACACAAGACGACCACCGCCTAGAAAATTAATATGCTTTTTGGGTGAAACCCAACTTTTCCAGAAATTTGAAGATTTCCAGATTTCTCTATTTCATGGAATATGTATTTCGGCCCCATGTTTTCCAAAAAAAAATCCTGAGGTTATTCTCAAAACATGTGAATGAATTTTTCCTTCATATTTCCACAAAAGCTATTGAAGACGTCAAAAAGGTTTGGAGATTGTTCGAGCGCTATAATAATATAACTCAAGAAACACTTCGAACTCCCTGCAGCGCTTCTGAACACTTTTAAGATTTTCGACATTGCCAAGGCTTCTTCAAGTGTTTTTCGGGCTTGTTTTGGGAGTTTAAAATTGTTTACTGGCTCCCCACAAGCTTCTCAGAGAGTAGGTGCGAGCGGATCGCTGGCATTTGGCGGGCGGATCGACATCCCCCCCGCCATCCGCCCGGCAGTAGCCAGCGATCCTCCCGCCAGTAGCCAGCAATCCGCCCGCCACTAGCCAGCGATCCACCCTCGATGCCACATTTTGGTTTCCGTGGGTTCCCACCACGGTCTCCGTGTGAGGGACCACCCCCTCTAACCATGGGGACCATACCCTCAGCTGCCTAAAGTTATTCTTCGGCTTCTGAGTGATCCTTCAAAGGCGACTAGAAGTCACCTTCCAGTATCGGCCACGAAACGCCGAGTGAGCATTCAGTGCATTGGAGCGCCTTTTATACCCTTCGGTTTGTTTACTCATACTGAGCATGATACTGCAATCAGAAAAGGTCTCGTCAATGACTGATAAGTTTCGCCGTGTAAAATTTGAGAAGGCGGATCGCTGGCTATCAAAGCAGCGGCGGGCGGATCGCTGGCTATCAAAGCTCTGGCGGGCGGATCGCTGGCAGATTGCGGGCGGATCGCTGCATCTCGTAGCTCAGCGGGCGGATCGCTGGCTATCAAAGCCATTGTGGAAGGATCGCTGGCAGGTTGCGGGCGGATCGCCGCTTTAGAGCTTGCCGGCGATCCGCCCGCTAGCGTGATCAAGTTTTCCAGGTGCCGCGATCCGCCCGCGAGCGTTTTTATAGTCAGTGATCCGCCCGCCAAGGCCACGATGAGCAGCGATCCGGCCGCAACTTGCCGGCTTACCGCCCGGAGAGGCCTTGATTGCCAGCGGTCAGTCCGCACCTGTTGTCTGAGTTCGCTAAGTGCTGAAAAAGTTTTTATGTTTTTTTTTCAAAAAAAACTCCAAATAAAATCTTAGCTGCAGACTCATGTAGGCTTTTAAGGATGTGGAGAGTCTCTTTCGAAATTATAAATTTATGTAATATCACCAAGATTTAAAATAGGTCCCTTTACGAAGTTTTATGAGTTTCCAAAAAGTTTGTGAGATTTCCAAGGTTGACAGACGGCATACAGGGTTCAAAACTCTTCCTACAACTTAGTCGAAGGACGACTAGATTAAGAGTCTAAACCCTCGATTTTCTTCTTTTTTACTTTTCTCCTTCAAAAATGTTTTGATATTCATGCTTGAATAGTCCTCTATCCCAATCATGAGGTTTATGGTGTACAGTTTTTAGTGTTCAAGTTGGTTGGAAATTTATAAGCTCATTTCTCTTTCCTGAGTCGGGAAACAAGTTTATTGGCGTTCTGAAATCTAGGGTTTTTATTTCAATTTCAAGCGATTCTCGGCTCCGAGCCGCACCGAACTGGAATCGGAGTCGCCTGAGAGTTCGGCTCGTACTACCTATCTCTGGGGCCACTGCTGTTGCTATTCGGTCGAACTGGGAAGGCCGGACACGAACAGAGGTGGTTCCAAAGCAGCAGAAGCGGACAAGAATTAAGGCAAACCAGCCCAACTGTCAGGCGGCTCCGGGCTGATTTTCGTCTGATTGATAATTAGTTTACAAATTCTCTTCAATTTGAAATTTCTGGACTTGTATCCGATAATAGGGCAGTAAAGGGCGCCACTCCCCGATTTTAGAACATGGATTGGCCACCCGGGAGTTTTTATAAATTTTATTGTGGGTGCAAAACGTTTACCTGTTTTTTTTTTTTCCCAAAGGGAAACTCTTGTGTGGGCGAAATATCAACGAGGTTGCGAAATCTTTTTTTGCCATCCCTCCCCACACAATATGGGATACAGCTGCATTTTTTCTCGGAAGGTTGAAATAAAGTCTTGACTAGCACTAACTAAAATTGTCAGCTCGTCCTAAAGCTATATTATGTGGGCCTGTGTCTATAACCGCACGAACAAACAAACACAGAATTCGAACCCCGGCGGCCTGTTCCGGTCACTCTCCCTTCCAGACGGCTGTCTGCTGTCCCATCTGTCCATCGGCCGGGGCCACCTGTGGTGAATGAACTTTGCCTTCTCTCCTCATTATCTCCCATGTCAATCGGCCTCTTCTCTCTGGTCTGCGATAAAAATCACAGATTTCATATTCAATTCCATAATATTTTCTGATTTTTTTTCAATTTCTTGTATTGTCAATTGAAAGTCAGTTAATTGTATGCTTGTTCCAGGACCGAGGTCGAGGTGATCGATCAGTTTAGCAGACCAATGCGTAAACGCCTCGACGATCCGGAACCTCTGTTGGGTGAGTTCAGAGATGTTGTTTTTTTCGTTCTTTCATTTTCACTCCACACTGTTTTTTTTCTTTCATGTCCTTCCTCTTTTTTTCTGTTTATAGTTTCACTTTCTTTCGAGTAGACTTTCTTTTCTGTGTTCGAGGTTTTCCACACTCAAATGTCCATCTTAGCGTTTTAATCAAATATATTATTTCCCTACCCAAATCGACCATTTTTTGGGTGACCTATTTGCTGGACTAGAACAAATTTCCTCCCAATTATGTTTGTCGTAAAGGTGGGTTTCCGCTAAAATCAAAACAAGGTCACCTCCTAGTTTTCTACGACGAGGATGTCTCCATTAACTAGACCTCGTATCCGTCTGCGGTATGGAGGCGAAAATTCGGCGGGAATGTAGTAGAAAACCTCCTTGATAGCCCCTTACTGTGACTCGACTACAGTAGTGCATATATACACTTTTTATGCCTTTTGATGACTTCATTCAGGAGCACAACGACTGTCGTTTCTGAGTTTTTTCTCTCTGGTCATATGTCTAGTATACTATGTTAGGCATGTACATATACCCCGGCTAGGTGACCTCGCAGTACTCTGAATCTGGAGACGGATATTGGAACGTTTACCGGCGAAAATAGTGTAACCAGCCGTGGTTTTTCTCACATAAGGGATTTCTATGTATTTTTGATGATCGCAGCTTTTGTGGAGCTTGGATAGGTTACTATGCTAAAAAATCTTTGTAAAAAATTATATAGGGCGCTCAAAAGGAAATTGAGGTGGTTTAATCGATTTTCGGTAGATTACGGTATGCAACGGTGGGTGTACGGTAATGTAGCCAAAGTCTCAGATTTGGCGTAGCAAATCACGAAATACCAGGGTTGTTCAAAAAGTTTTGTCGTTCGATAAGAGAGAGCGTTGCTACTAGCCCAAAATTTCTCTGTTTTGTTGGTACACTCCTCATATGGACGTATGTGAAGTTTCATTTCAATCTGTCAATTCATTCTTTGTTTACAAGCCATTTAGTGTCGCCGTGTCACAACAATGGGAAAAAATGAATATCGTGCAGTGATAAAATTCTTATTTTTGGAAGGTGTAGCACCAAAAGAAATTCACGAGTGAATGTTAAAAGTGTAGAATGATTGTTCACCTACAATTAGAACTGTAGAAAGATGGGTTGCTGAATTCAAACGTGGTCGTACAAGCCTTGAAGACGATCCACGTGAAGGACGTCCAAAAAGCGCATCAACACCAGGAATCATAGCCAAAATACAGGACATGGTTTTGAAGATCGTCGATTGACTGAGAGAAATTCAGTAGAGACTTTACACATCTCATTAGGCTGTGTGAGCCATACTTTAAAGGCAGTGTTCACGATGATTTTCGTTCCCGAGTTCTCCACTCAAAACAATGCCTTGCCTACCAAGTATCGCCAAAATTACGAAGAAACTGACTCGCACTTAATTACGAAAACGAAACGCACTTAATTATCTTATTTGAAAGATATTATTCCCTGGTCTGGACTAGTTGTCCAATTGGATGAACATGTTCACGGTGGTTGCCACCGGTGAAAAGTGGGGTTAACGAGAAATGGAAGAATATTTTAGGCAAAACGGTATTAGTTACGGTCCGAAGGAATGAACGAAGTAACAGAGATTAGAAAATTACAAAAGACGGGTTCACAAACGAATTCATTGTCACAACAAATATGTGCTTCCACTGAGAGTAAAGAAGCGGGGTGAGAGTAAAGGATTTCGTGTCCTTTCGGTGCGTTTTTCTCGATGCTAAAAGCATGTATGTAGAGGTAGTCTGGGGTGCTGAACACGAATCTGGGGTTTGCTTGCCCAAATTTTAAGGTTTACTGTAGGTTACGGTAGGTAACATGCCATTTAGGAGGCAAAACCTACCTCAATATTCCGATAATCAACAAATGGACATCGAATTCGTATTCAGCACCCCAAATAACCCCCACATAGAAACTTTGAGTCAAATCTGAGACTTTGACCAAACTACCGTATACCCACCGTAATCTACCGTAAGCTGTCCAAAATCGATAAACTGACATCAGATTCGTGTTTAGCACTCCAAACAACCCCCAGAGAAGTAATTTGAGCATAATCTATAGGAGCCCTCCGGAAATCGTCAAAAGTCGCGATTTGCCATCAAATCCTCCCCCGATGGGAATCTGTGAACGAATAAAGTCGAAAACTTCGGAAAATCGATAAATGAACCTCAGATTCGTGATCAGCCCCCCCAAATAACACCCCAGGGAGAATTTTTAGTCAAATCTGGAATATTTTTAAGGCCGGGATCATACTTCCCGCGACCAGCGACAGCGACAGTGCACATCAGGCATATCGATTTTCGGTCGATATGGATGATAAACATTGCGTCGCGTCGCTCGTCGCTGGGAGTATGATTCCGGCCTAAAACGCTCCGAGAGCCCTCTAATTGGTATGAATAAACGCACAACCGAAAATCCGTACAAGTCCAAATCGCTGTTAGTCTGCGCAAAGTTTGGAATTTGTTTCTTCACCCAAGCTTTGCCTACGGTGGTAGTTTTGGGCGCTGAACACGATTATGAGGTCCGTTTCCGGATTTTCGTGATAGTAATTCGCTTTTTGGAGGGTACAACAGGTACTGAAATCGGAGAAAAAACGCCTATAACTTCTTTCAGAGTGGGTCTAGGCAGCTGCAATGGGCATATTCGGACTTTTCGTCCGAAAATGAATCTAAAAAAGTACATTTCATCTAGAAGGGTCACTATGACTTATTGTGGTTCCCTTTTTAGTTGTCGAGTTTCATTTCCATACAAACCAGTTCCCATTATCTTCATGTGAGCATACATACAAATAGCCATCCAACGCATCAAAATTCCTATCAAGGTGTGAAACCGTTCGGTTTCACTTCAGCAGAAACCTGTCTTCATCAATGAATAATGATCTTTTCTCGGCTCTAGACAGGTGCCCATAGTCATCACTTTCTAGTAGGATACCATAGCAGTGGTGGACACTTTTCAATCTACATAGAAGCGAATTTCCACCAATTGATGGACTTCGATTGTTGTCACGACTTCGTCATGATTTCTTCGAAATCGTCTCTACGCCTGTTTGCTCAGTCCGGAATCGGTCAGTCATCACGCACGTCAGTCCGTCCGTCATCATCATGGTCTTGCGCAGCACGCCTTGCAAGCACTCCTCTCCTAACGCCTCCTCTTCGTCGTCCACCCGTCCCGACGAGAGGAGACATTGATTGCACTTGGTTGAAAATCGCCTCCCCTCTTCATACCTCATTTTGTGTGGCGCCATGCCAAGTCAGAAGAATCCTCTTCACCTGCGCGCCACCCCTCTCGAAAAACTACCTTGCACTCTTCACTACCGATTTGCGGAGTCCTTGAAGGTGATTGTCTGCAACAATAGCAGTGTCACTATCCTCTGAACGTTTTCACAATCTAGAGAATCAGAAAAACTGAGGTTACATGTGTTTTGCGACAATAATTTATTTACTTATTTTCATTTTTTGATTATTTACTCAACTACTCAACACTGTTACTGTTATTTATTTATTTATTTATTTATTTATTTATTTGTTCGTTTGTTGAGTTATTTGTTTATTTATCTAATTGTTTAGTTTCGATTGTATTTTCATTTATTGTAATAAATACTTTCTCTTTTGCTCATTTTTGATTTTATTATCTTTTTCCTACATTCACGATTATTTTGATTCGCCCTGTTCATTATTTTGCTCTTTTTATTTATTTGCTCAATTATTTGTTTATTAAGGTTTTATTATTTTTATTAATCTATTTCTCTATCTATCATTCTATTTGATTATTTTTCTATCTATTTATTCGATTATTTTTTATTCCATTTTGGATAAATGCTATTGAATGTATCTACATACTTTCCATATTATGTTCACCCCCTTTATTTATCAACTATTTTCTACATTTACTATAATTCTGATCCGCTCAGTTCATTATTCCAATTAGTTTATTCCTTCAGTTATTTGTTTCTATTGCTTATTTGTTTATTTATTTTTTATTCATTTGCTTATTTATTTATTTATTTCTCATTTATTTGTTCCATTTTGTGTGAATTCTCATTTAATGTACCCATATACCTTCTCTTTTTTGGTCATCGGTTTTTTTACCTCTTTTTCTAAATTTACTAATATTTTCATCCGCGCTTTTTGCTATTTTGGTTTTTAAATTTATTCACTCGATTATTTGTTTATTTATTTGTTTGTTTATTTAGTTTATTCTTCATTCATTATTTTATTTACCCTCCTAAATATTAATTATTTATCAATTCAATTAAATATTTACCAATTTTTTTTTGGTTATCGATTCATTTGTTTTCTCCATTTTGGTTGAATTTTCATCGAATGTATCTTATTATTTCCTCTTCTTGGCTCATCCCCTCGTTTATCATTTCTTTTCCACATCTACTACTATTTAAATTCGCTCAGTCCATGATTTTGATTTTTTTATGCATTCACTCATTTATTCATTTATTTCTCTAATTATTCGTCTATTCAATGAGTTTGATATTTATTTATTCAATCAACCATTTATTCATTCATTTGTTTGCTCGTTTGTTTATTGTTTTACTTATTCATTTATTTAACTATCTATTCATTTATTTATTCAATTATTCCATTAATTTACTATCATTTTGATCCGCTCTGTTAACAAGTTTAATTCTTTAAACATTTTTTTACATTTATTCCTCTTCATGGCATTCATTATTATTTGACTACGGCATTTATTTAAATTTCATTGCTCAAGTTCATCCATTTTCTAGCCGTTTTTATTTGTTTTCCTACTTTGCTGAAAAAAAAACCCGACGATTACATTTTGGCAGAAAAAGGGAAGAAAGTTGCATTGTGGGCTCTGCGTTTGGAGCTACTAAATAAAGTACAACTTTTCATTTAAATTTATTTTCAAATTCTTTTAGTTTATTGTTTTCTGTTATTTAATTTAGTTTTTTTTAGTTTATTGTTTTTGCGCGGACAGTCTTATTCGGGCAGACTTAAATAAATCTTCAAAATCGTCAGTGAAATTTTATTCTCTTATCTTCTACGGCCGCTTTCAATATCGCCCATCAGGCTCGAGAAAAAGGAAATCTTCTGAGTTTTTTTCATTGAAATCTGAATTATCGCTATAACTCATGTATTCTCAATTACACAGTTGAGTTTAAAAATTCTAACTTACCCCAAAGAGGTTTACGGTGGGACATGCAGGTGTTTCGCGGCAATCGCACCTCCCCCAAATGAGTTGTCAACAGGGGACAGTCTATGAAGGCGTATGCATATTCTAGCGACAAGAGTTGCTCCGCAATGATAGGGATTAAGGCGTCGTTTATACTTGCGCCGCCGGGATGCGCGGCGAATTATATCTTATAATACTGATCGCGCGGCACGATCAATATTATCGGCATCCACTTCGCGGCGTCACCCGGCGGCGTAACTATAAACGACGCCAAAAAGGCAGGCATAAAACTGCAAAGACGCTCTTCATATTCCTCTTCGTGGCGGTTCGACTTCTGCCGCTCAACTATACAGAGACATTAAAACGACGTCCTGTAGGACTCCTGTCGACAACGCTAACGTTAGCGGTCTCTATGCGTTATTGGGACGAACCAGGTGAGGGAGTGCTGTCCACGCTTAGCTCACAGCAGAAACATGATGGGGAAAAACATGATTTTCCCCATCATGTTTCTGCTGTGAGCTAAGCGTTGACAGCACTCCCTCACCTAGTTCGTCCCACTGACGCATAGAGACCGTTGGCTAACGTTAGCAAGATTATCATGATGACGAAAATAAACGTAAAAAAATTATTTAAAATTTTGGATATTACCTTTGAATTCGTTTTTCGAGAAACATCGATCCCTCTTGTTATTGAAATCGTTTGCACAATTGAGTCTCCGACCGGTTTCCGTCTCCTCCTCGGCAGCTACTTTTTGCCCTATCATGTATTCCTGTCTTTTCCTCATGAACCAGCCCACAGCGTCTAGCCCCATTGCACATTCCCCTACCAGCTGCTCAGCCTCCATAGGTCTACATTCTCCTGTACCGTATTTTCCTGTCATTTTTCATTGTTTTTTCTTCATTTCCGACACTTTTTTTTCTCATTGTGGCGCCATACTGAACAGTAACGAAACAGCTTTTTTCCAAGGTACAAGTGCATTTCTGCAGATGCTTTTTGTTGGACGTCAGTTCCTGACGAGAACGGAAAGGTTACCAGTTTTCTTACTAAGCAGCGAGAGATTTCACACTGCAAAAATGTCCTTCAATTGCAGTTTCGTGGGAGTTTCCTGCCCCGACACCGCCATTTCATCATCTTCTTACTCCAGTCACCTATCTTATGTAGATTCTGCCGGGATTTCGTCAAATTGGTGCACTGTACTCTGTTTATAACGGAGCGCACAAATTCATGGCCCGCCATTGGTCCTCCACTGGCCCTCTACTACGGTAATCGAAGCGTTCTCGGTCGACCCCTACGTGCGTCGGTGATCCCGTAAGCAGTCGATACGTCACTCCCGCCGCTGAAAACTCACCAGGTGGACGGCGGAATAGCTCAGTGGGTGGGTGAGGGCGGCAGTAACGTATCGATCGCTTACGGTATTGACGATACGTACCGGGGTCAGCCGAGAACGCGTCGATTACTGTAGTGAAAGGCCAGTAGAGGACCAGTGGCGGACCATGAGTTTGTGCACTTTGTTATGAATAGATTATACTAGAATAGGCTTCTCATAGAGTCTTCCGCGATTTTGTTGGTCAAGGCGATGGTCCGCAAAGATCAAGGCTAATCCGGCGGGATCGGGGCTCTAGTAAGTCGAAGCCGCGAAGAGAGTATTCACTTTTATCCCTGAAGCTACTAGAATGGAATTCTCTAAGAATCTGCCGCGATTTCGCCGAATCGGTGCATCAGTTCGGCGGAATCGAGGAAATCTAATCATTTCGTTTCTTCTCTAAAACTGCAGGCATCACTTTTTCTAGATTCAGCTTTAGTCTGGGCTGGTTGAGGCTCGAGTCCGGCGGAATCCAGGCATTGGTCCGGCAATTTCGAGGCTCCAGTCCAGCGAAATCGCGGCACACATGTTATCATATTTCCATTTCTAAAGCCAACATAGTAAATTGTCCCAGATGCGCCGCGATTTAGCCGGTTTAATGCAACAGTTTGGCAGAATCGAGGCGAAACTACATATTACTATCATTTCATCTCTGAAGCTACTATAAATCGCTCCTCCTGGAGACTGTCACGATTTCGCTGGTTGACGCAATGGCCCGCAGAGATCAAGGCATTGGTCCGGCGGGATCGATACATTGATCCGGCAATTTCGAGGCTCAAGTCCAGCGAAATCGCGGCACACATGTTATCATATTTCCATTTCTAAGGCTATCACAGTAAAATTCTCCCAGATGTGCCGCGATATCGCCGGACTTATGCAACGGTTCGGCAGAATCGAGGCCAAACTATCAACATAGGTTCATCTCTGAAACTACTACAATTTGCTTCTCTCAGAGTCTGTGGCTATTTTGCTGGTCGACGCACTGGTCGGGAAGAATCTAGGCACTGGTCCGGTGGGATCGAGGCATTGGTCCGGCAATATCGGGGCATCAGCCAAGCGGAATACGGCAGACATGTTCACTTAATTTCATTTTCGAAGCTACCATAAAAAATTCTCAAAGAATCTGCCGCGATTTCGCCGTATCGATGTAATAGTCCGGCAGAATCGACGCAAGAGCAATCACTTCATTTCATCTCTGAAGCTACTGGCATCGTCTCTCATGGATTTTGTTGCAATTTGAACGAGGCACAGGTGCTGCGTGATCGGAACACCGGTCTGGCAGAATCTGGACACCACCGCGGAGATATCACGGCAACACTGATAACTTCAGTCCATCTTTGAAGCTCTCAGAATCGGCTTTTCCTATAATCTGCCGCGACTTCTACAGGTCGAGGGGCTGATTCGGAAAAATCCAGGCATTAGTCCGGCATAATTAAGACACTTGGGCTTGGCAGGATCAAAGCTCTGGTTTTTGCGGAATTGAGAAACTATAGTCCGTGAGGATTGAGGATCAAAGCACTGCTCGAACAATAAATGCGGGCGGAGCGCGACCTTTTGACGGGCACACCTATATCCCGCGCCATCTGCCCGCCAATAGCCAACGATCAGTCCGCCTGTAGTCAGCAGTCCGTCCGCCGGTAGTCAGTGATCCGCCCGCCTGTAGTCAGCAATTCGTCCGCCGGTAGTCAGCGATCCGCCCCTTTAGTCAGCGATCCGCCTGCCAGTAGTGAACTATCTGCCCGCCAGTAGTCAGCGGTTCGCCCTCCGAGGCCCCTATGGGCGGCGATCCGCCTGCAACTTGCCGGCGTACCGCCCGCCGAGACCTTGAAAGGCAGCGGTTTGTCCGCACATAATGTAGTTTGGCAGAATCGAGGCACACGGTGCAGTAGGATGGCGGTACTAGTCCGGCAGTCGAGGCAATGGTTTGGCAGAATGGAGGCATTGACCCGACGGAATCGAGACGCTGGCCCGGCAAGATGGCGGCTGTGGTCCGGCAGAATCGAGATCACTTTTCTAGCAGAATAAGGGGAACTAGTTCGGCGGGGTCGATGAACTAGTTCGGCATTAGCGAGGCACTGAGCCGATGGAAGCTGTATTTGTCACGTCTTTTTTACCAAGTAACAACTCGGGTTCTCAGGAACTTTATCTGATAACAGTTGCAGTAGTCAAAAATTTATTTCCATCATTCACTTTCTACCCGGAAAAATGCAGGCCGGTCTCATCAAAATGATTCGCACGTTTCGACGTTGGAGACAGCGATATGGCGCGAATTTAAGGCTATCCTATGGTCAGTTTATAGTGTTATTCCAGATCTGTTAACGCTAAAAACGCAAAAAGATCTGAAAATAATCCGTTTCATTTCTGGGGAATCAGAGGACTAAATATCAAGAATTCAATCAAAATCTAGGAGCGTGAGCGCTTGGAAGTCTAAGAATTCCGCTTGGCTCTATCCTAGACGGGAGGGGGGCACCCATGATTTTTCGATAGAAATGAGGAAAAACTCTGATAAAAGATGCTTGATACTGCTATCAACATCACAAGGTTGCTGACAAGGTTGTGAGTTGAATACAAAACTTAGGTGTCAGGCAGGAAACGAACCCGTATTGCATCGTTTTCCGGGCCAGAATGTTACCATTACACTACATACTGACACCGATCTGCATTTCTCAGCTAATTGACACATGAACTGCACAGGCACAGCAGCAGTCACTCTGAGAGTTTTCACCGCGAAATGGCCAAGAAATAGCCCACCGGGCTTCGCAGCAGCTCCTGGTGGGCTACTTCCCGGCTATTTCGCGGCTTCTGCTCGGCTTTTCACGAAACGGACAAGGAGTAGCCGAGGAATAGCCGAGATATAACCGAGAAATAACGAGAAGTAACCAAGACGCAACCGTCGCCGGCCCGCCGAGCCACCATCCGGGGCCGCCAGCTGTTGGGCGGGGCCTCCAGAGGCTGAACGAGGTCCAAATACCTCAAACTTGGGCAATCAAGTTGACATCTTAATCATGCTCTGGAATGCGCCGTATACCTGCCTGCATAGCCTTATTTCTCGGCTATTTCGCGGCCAAATCGCGGCGAGCATTATTTGGCGGCAATTTTGCGGCGAACATTAATTAGCGGCTATTTTTCGGCTATTTCGAGGCCATATCGCAGCGAGCATAATTTGGCGGTTATTACGCGGCAAGCACGCATTTCGCGGCTATTTCTCGGCCAAAGCTCTCAGAGCATCCGATAGCGGGTATGATGTGGTAAGCATAAATCGGCATTGAATGCAGTCAAGCAGAGGCCTTTTAAAGACAGATTTTTTAATCATTGTGGTTTTGGAAACTCAATAGAAATACTCCGATTGATAGTGTTTCCAATCGGTTGTTCATTTATGTCCTGAGTCCTGGGTGCCCCCCCCCCGTCTACGATAGTACCCACCCTTTTTTCCTGAAATATATAAAAATACGAGAATCTAACAATTTAGCGCATTTCTGTGAAGCTGATCACCAAAAATTCTGTTTATGAGACTGACACGACGAAGGAAGGAAGTTAAAAATTTATCGAATAAATGAATAAAATCAATAACAAGGAATTCAGAAAATAAAGTAAATTAAAATGAGTGAATTTGAAAAGTTCCAAAAGTAATTAAATAAACAAAAACTCTAACCTTTGGCTTTCAAAAAGTGAAAATACTATTTCATTGTAAGCGTTTTGCTAATTCGAAGCTACTGTTGTTCTCTGGGCCAATTTCCGGTCCGCATTTGCGGACTACGGCTATTGCATCGTGCGACACATACTATTCGTGCTGGAACCACTTGGTCCCGGCACGATTTACCCTTCTCCCAGCACGATGAGCACGTGTCGCATGATGCAGTAACCGTAGTCCGTAATTGCGGACCGGAGTTCGGCCCAGAGAACGATGGTACACAACACTGGAGTGACCTGAGCTGCGTGAGCAAATTTTCCGATTATTTCCTTTTATACTCTGCTTATACCAGAGTGCACAACACATGGTCCGCCTTTGGTCCCCCACTGGCCTTCTGCTACGGTACTCGACGCGTTCTCCGCCGACCCCGGTTTGCATCGACGACCCCGTAAGCAATCGATACGCCACTGCCGCTACTCAGACCATACCAGAGGGCCGGCGGAGTAGCCTAGTGGGTGAGTGTGTAACAATGCTCGCGTATTGATCGCTTACGGAGTCGCCGATGCATACAGGGGTCGGCCGAGTGCGCGTCGATTACCGTAGTAGAGGTCCAGTGGCGGACCATTAATTTGTGCACTCCGCCATAAAAATAGTATGCATAGATTACTTTTTACATTCTTGTCGTGTATGGTCTGCAAGTATCTTGCTTTTTTGTAGGATTATATTAGACATAGTAATAAATCAAATTACCTTCAGTCGAGTTTGCACTTAACGGTCTTTTCTGCAAACACTCTGCAATCACTTTTTCACCCTCTAGTCACACTTTTAGTCGACTACAGGGACCGATTTTTCCCTGCACATGCAGATTTTCCGCCAGTGATAAAATTCTCTGTGGAACCATATCAGACTTTTTTCACGGGTTAAACTGTTAGGGGTAAACCTTTAGACAATCCCGAGACATGAGTATAACTTTCTCTGATAATCCACCCCCGGTCCCTGCCCAAATCCACGAACACGATTAGTCGTCTCTGATCCGTTCATGGATGAAAGCGCGCGCGCTCACGCGGACCGAAACCCGCTTCCTGACACGCTTTCCCACTGTTGTCAGTGAAACCTCCTCGTCTGTCTCGTCATGTCACCCATCTAGCCATACTAGCCCCTTTCTTATTCATTACTCGTTTCCCGAACCGCTCGATGGACAAGGAAAAAGGTGTGATCTGAATTTAATCCGATCGGAGCTTTCTATGAGCTCCATAATTATTAGAATCATTGGGTATCAGTCACCATAATTACGCTTCACTTCCTTAACTGCGATTGTTCTCTTCATATTTGTTTTCCTGCTAGACTAGTAATATTTTGATTTTTTTTCGTCTGTTTTACCGATAAAAAAAAGAAAACCTCAATCTCAAGATACCCAAATTTAGGCCAAATGCGTCGGCAGCTGACGCGCAGCGGTTTGCGTCGCTACCTGTACGCGGCCGCGGCTATACTCCTGCTGTTTCTGATGTATCGATGGTTGACGCGACGACCGGAGCCGAATGCAATGTATGGCTATAGGGGAGAGGTATATTCATATTTTGTTTTATTTTACAAATATTTCCATTCAACTATATTTTATTTTTCACGCTGACATTAGTTTCAGGTGAGTTACTTCTGTATTTTCCTTATTTTTTAAAATAAACTTTCAATTTGAAGTGTATAAGTAATCAGAGTGATTGTAGAGGTTGTTAACTCAATAATTATCCCAAATCACTAACCGATCATGATTATTGAATGGTTTGCATCAATATTCCTGACTTTTCAGTCCAGTTTAAAATTTGAAAAATGCATAAATTCGAATTGCTGAACTTGTAAGGTTCTTGAACAAAATATGTACGTTAAGTTTTTCTCATCCCAAATTTATTGCGTTGTTTATTTTCATCAAAATATTTAAATATTCACAAAAATATCTCGAACTAGTTACCATATCTTTATAATTGAACATTATACCTCATTTTTTCGCTAAATTTAATTTTTTTAATTCGTACGCGAAAAAAATCTATTTTCGTTTAATCAGCATCATCTTTCGATACATTCCTATCATTTGGACTTGCAATCGATCATATCTCCGAATTTCGTTATAAAATTCAAATACTATTTTTCTTGGAGCACAGTTAAGTGCATAATGATACAATTCATAAAAAATTCAAATTATTTATTTCTCTGTTTTTTTAAATTAGATCTTCTTGATTTCAATACCACTTGTGGCTTATGGATTAAATTTCGTTAAAGATTTTACTTTTCTGAATACTCCATAAACCAAAAAGGTTCCACTAATAAATTCAGAGTTTCGATTTAGTGACAAAATCTGAGTACACTAATAAGTTCGAACTTTTGTTCTCGAATTCATAATCAAAAAAGTATCCTTAATCTGAATGGACTTCTGAAAGATTATCTTGACAATTCTGTTGAAATCTTATTTATAATACTGCAAGACTTATTTGACAGAATAAAATGTATACTTCTATTATATATTGAAAAATGATACTACTAACTTTCACTACTATCCAGTTTATTTACTTCTAAATCCTAAAATTCACCACAACTGCGGCTATCATTTAAATTATTCAGTTCTTCTTATTCTTAAACACATTTTTTCCTCTGCTCTCTCGGAGAATATTGGCTTCATTTGATTATCCAAGAGCAAAAATTTTTTTTCCAAATATATTGCTCAGCTGAACTGAAGATTGCCTGCTGAAATTTTGATTTGGGCGAGCAGTCGCGTCGCGCTAATCGCTAGCCAATAGACTGACTGACTAATAGCTGATAGTCTTAGCGTATTGTACCTGACCAAAATAGAATTTTTTCGCGAATGATCCAGGATGATGATAATTTGATAAATCGATATTTTTTGAAATTATTTAATTTTCATCTACCCTTACAAGGGAAGAATAAGAAGCGTAGGTCAGAACGGTAGAAATCTAATGTCATGTGGGAATGTTCACGCATTATATGGTGAAATAGTGTTGGGTACCCGCCGCGAAAGATAGATCTGAAGGAGTTGTAAGCTCCGAAAATTTGCCGACCATCGACCTCCTCCTAGTCTATGAATTGTTAGGCGGTCCACTCAACAGCATCGACGGCGCAAAGGGAGGACGGGGCAGTGATGGGCATGTGACCAGGGTTCGAATCTCCCCCAAAGCTGCCTTTTTGCAAATTCACGGAACTTTCATATTTTGATCAAAAATTATATCACAAATGTCATCTTATCCTTTTGCTGCGCGACATAGCCATATCGACCGTGAAATAGACTCGGTTACAAAGGATCTAAGGTTTTGTTCACCATCAAGGATTTCCATTGTTTTGGAGAACTTATATGATTTGGAAGTATTAACATCACATATTTTTAACAACCTTATCATTTTACGGGACGCGAAATACATAACGTTGGGATGGATCCTGAAGAGACTTTGCGTTCCTCATTGAAGGTTGGCGCAAACTCGGTGCACCTATGTTATAGCATATGACACCGAGTTTGCGCCAACCTCCAACAGTGAACGCAAAGTCTCTTCCAGATCCACGCCGATGTTAACAATTTCTTTCACCAATGGTAAATAGGCACATAATGCATCAAACATAAGCACATTCCGCAATAGGGACTGCGAATGAACGCGATAGGCCCCTGGCAACCTATCTCTTCACAGGGGCCGAGCGCTACTGGGAGTTCGAGGTCAGTTAGAGTTTCAAAAGGACCCGGACGGATAAGAACGTAGCCGGCCTCAAAGGCATCGTCCACGCCGAAAACCGTATATTATTTTGAACGACCTTAACATTCTAAATTTTGAAGAGCAATAGTAGAGTGAAATCGCTTGAGCAGTGCATTCGAATAGCTGAAAACCCGATGTCTGCCAGCTGAACCAAGCTTGTTACGCCAGGCGATTTCATCAGAATCTGCAAGTTTTTCCCCGCCGGCACAAGAGCCTGTATGGCGCTTTGATTGGAAAAATCACTCCTTGAGTCGAGAAAGAGAACACAATTTTCCGCCATTTGCTGGACGAAAACATTCTCGGAAAATGCAAGTGTTGTTAACGTCGTCATGATATACATAGGGTATTCCGCCGACGACGTAGAGTTCCTTCGTCTTGAATACATCCTTCAATGAGAAGCGACCACCCGGCTCTGGTAATTGGGCCAAGAGCATTTCTTCGACCTTGCCTGATGGGAAAATGAGGGGCATGACGGTCAGACTAAGTGTTGTCGCAAAAGCCGACTGCAGCAAGCGCACCGTCTTCTGTTACTTATTGGTTTTCGTAACTTGTTCAAAACATGTGAGTTCATACTTCCCAATCACAATTTGATACAATTTGATTAAAATATAAAAGTTCCGTGAATTTGCAAAAAGAGCAGCGGTGGGGGAGATTCGAACCCTGGTCGCATGCCCACCACTGCCCCTCCCTCCCTTTCCGCCGTCGTTGCTGTTGGCTCGAGCGCTTAGCAATTCATAGACTATTAGGAGGTCGATGCTCGGCAAACTTTCGGAGCTTACAACTCCTTCAGATCTATCTTTCGCGGCGGGTACCCAGCACTATTTTACCATGTAATGCGTGAACATTCCCACATGACATTAGATTTCTACCGTTCTGACCTACACTTCTTATACTTCCCTTGTTAGTACTACTATGTATCATTAATGGCCAACCCTTCCCGAACAGGTATCCCACTGCGCCTTGCTGATACAACCAGATAACAATTAACAAAATATCCTGCTGACAGATTTCCGTGATCAGTGATCGGCTTAGCTTACGTATATGCTGTTTATAGCCTTGTTTGCATAACACACAGACATTCACTGCAATTTCCTCTCATGCATATACACCTGTATGCATATTTCGATCATACTTATGTAAATATCATTGTCAAGGTCCGCCGAAAAAAATTGATTTTTTAAAATTTTCAGCTTCATAGACCTTCAGGGACAAATAATTTTTCGAAAACTCGACATCAAAATATGAATATTTCCGTTCCGAGACCAAATTTCTGAGGAGTGCGACCATTTTTCGAAAAATTTTCGGTTTTTTTTGTATTGATTTTCCGGAAAACCCGAAAACCAAAAAAAGCAAAAATTTGGAAAAAGTGTATTCTTGCAACGTCGCATAGTGTTGCAAAGCATTATACTGGGCTTATCTGGGCCAAAATCCGGTCCGCAATTGCGTCTCGACACGCTTTGCGGCCGCACGCTCCCGAGTCAGAAGAGCTTCCAGCGCTGCACCCGCCGACTCTAGGTGGGTTCTGGAAACTGGAAACTTAGAAAAATTGGAGAAAATTGTATAAAAAAGCCACATCGAGGCGGCTTTGGCGCTGGAAACCCGACTGACTCGGGAGCGTGCGGCCGCAAAGCGTGTCGAGACGCAATTGCGGACCGGAATTTGGCCCAGATAGGCACAGTACAAATTTTTGGCAGAGAAAATTTTGGTTTTTTGGTTCTGAAAATTTTCCGTGCACCCGTGATTCCCCTAGGACGCTAGTTTCGCCCAAAATTCGAAACAAGAACAGGTACCGAACCGGCTAATAGTGGTGTTCGCACCGTGCGCCACCTGCGTGAATCGTGCCGCAGTCCGATTTCGTTGCGCACATGGGTCCATGATCTGCACGGAAAAGAGCTGTGGGCTAAGATAACATGGACGAACAGCCTGATAGGCGATTTTTACATGGTTTCTGGGACCAGACGGTTGATAGAATCCAATAAATTTTGGTTGATTTGATAACAGAATGACCCAAATACCAAATCGAGCATGAGAAAGTGGAGATTTTTTGGCTTTTTTCTACTATGTTCGGCATGTCTTCCGCGTCATTACAATGATTAGCGCACATATTGTTATGTAGTTCAACCTGGATGCATTCGCGATGCCAGTTGAAACGGAGCGTGGTGGATGACCTATCTTCACGACTGTACAACCCAACCCGAGCGCATATAAACACGAAATTCCTTCATAATCTGTCAAGATCTACCTTGGTTTACGTTTTATAATCATAATAACCTATTTCAAAGTCTGAGTGGCGCCAAAGGTTTCTTTCATTTTACGATGTTCTCAAACAGGTAATTGCTCAAGCAAGCAAGTTTTTTTTAAGATTTAATAAGATTCCGAGATTATCGAATACCCGCAAAAAATTTGGTTGAAAAAAAAAGATTTTGAAATTCGCGCCAAAGCTGTTTTGGAACTGCAGTCCACGACAACGGAAAGTTGCTTATTTTCAGTAAGCATACTGTAGCCATTGCTGGCACGGTTCCAAGTTTTTCATCAAGAGAGTGATAATTTTTTTGTGTTTTTTTTTTGGTTTCTTTCATTTTTGTTGTGTAATTCCTGTGTGTGTGTATAGTAAAGAGGACTTACCGTTCCTTGAACGTTTCCGAGGCTTTTTTTTCTTCCAAATTCAGGATAAAATTGAAAAATTGTCGTAGATTGTGGCGGGGCGTCCGCAGAGGTGCATTCAAACACGCTACTGTCGTTCTCGGAGCCAAATTCCAGTCCGTAATTGCGGACTGCGGCTGTTGCATCAACACGTGATAATCGTGCTGGGAGAAAAACAGAATCGTGCCGGGACCAAGTGGTCAGGCGTTTTCCTTAATTGCGGAGCGAAATTTGGCCCCGAGAACGACAGTAGACGAAGGAGAAGTTGATTTTCTGTTTTATTTCGGAGGAAAAATACTGGAATTACTAAAAAAGTAAGTTTTCTCTCACTTACTCCCGTTACCAATACACCTTAAGTCTCCACTATACTGTGCTTCTGGGTAAAATTCCGGTCCGCAATTGCGTCTCGACACGCTTTGCGGCCTCGCGCTTTCGATTCGTAAGAGCTTCCAGCGCCGCAGCTGCCGATCTGTTGACTCTAGGTAGGTTTAAGAAACTGAAAACTGAACAAAATTGAAGAAAACTGCATGGAAAAGTCATATCGAGTTGGCTTTGGAGCTGAAAACTCGATTGACTCGAGCGCGTGCGGCCGCAAAGCGAGTCAAGACGCAATTGCGGACCGGAATTTGACCCAGATAAGCACAGTAGATGCATGCAGGAATAACACGAAAAAGAATGAAAGAAACAGAAGAAAACTATCAGCTGTTTCCTTATCGATTAATGGCAAACTTGCAACCAAACCAGTCATGGCTACAGTATACTCATCGCCTTTTTCAGTTGCCGTGGAGTGCATCGTCAATCTCTGTTTGTGGGGAAGCTGCGTCGCAAGTAGGAGCGCGCGTGTTGAGCGTGTGGGATGGCCCCGTCACGGGCAAAAAGCTAGGGATATCGCTCACCGCTGATTTCCCATGGTCAACATTCTCCCCATTCTTTTTTTCTTCATTTTTTTCTTTCCTTTCATACCCCCTTTTTTCTTGATATGCTCATCTGGTAACTTTTTCATAGTTGCTTGTGTGTGAATGCTGGCAATATAAAACGATTCTGTCCAAAAAATATTGTGCTTCTATGGGCCAAATTCCGGTCCGCAATTGCGTCTCGACACGCTTTGCGGCCGCACGCCCTCGAGTCAGTCTAGTTTCCAGCTCCAAAGCCGACTCGATATGGCTTTTTTATACCGCTTTCTTCAATTTTGTTTAGTTTCTAGTTTCTGAAACCCACCTAGAGCCAGCAGATCGGCGTTTGCGGGGCTGGAAACTCTTCCGCCTTGAAAGCGCGCGGCCGCAATGCGTGTCGAGACGCAATTGTGGACCGAAATTTGGCCCAGAGAAGCACAGCACAAAGAAGGGAAAATATGCGGGAACGCCTAATATTTAAATACAGGATTGCTATGCAAAGAATGGGTTGGAGGAAAAAAAAAGGAAACTGAGGAGGAAGAACGATAAAAGAAAGATGAGAAAATTGATCTGAATGAATATTGTTCATGGAGAAAATCAGCGGTGAGCGATATCGATCGTTTTTATCCGTAACGGGGCCACCCCACACGCTCGACGCGCCCACTTCTCGTCGCGACGTAGCTTCCCCCATCCAGAGATCTATGTTACATAGAGTGATGCCGGAGTTCTACGACACGTCAGTGCACGCCCATTTGCTCTTAAGTGCCGCCTGCTTCTTTCAGTCCATTGGAACTGTACCAAAGTTTCTGTCGTTTTCACGCTGCGGAAAAGTATAAATCAGGCCAAAATTGTTGATTTATACGTCGTGTAAACTCGTCCAAATCACCCTTATTTAGCGTTGAACTTGTACCAAAATCTGAGTTTTGAGCATCATGCTCACCATAAAATAGGAACGATTGCAAGGATATGATTCCCGCGCAATAAATTGCGTATGCCTACGTTACACAGAAGAGTTTTCGTCCACGACATGTGTAAAATCGCAATCCGAGGCCAATTATTCAGCTACTATACGCTATTGACCTTGCCCAAGCGACTGGCTCATCATCGGTGGTGCGGCATAATTATTGTTCATCGATTTTGTAGGGAATTTTCAGCCCAATTTAAAATTTTAGTATTGTCTGCTTTTTTTGTTTTTCGATTTTAAGACTTGTGGAAATCTTGTAGTTTCCTTGAAAATGCTTTCATTTGTTTCTAAACTCGTTCGAGCTCCTAGATTATCGTGTCACCAGTATGAATGCGGAAGCTGAATCTATAAAACCTTTCATCGGAAAAATGTTTATAAAGCACTCTCGAGGCCCAGCTTCCTGTGAAGTTTCTTGGTAGATAACGTCATGCATATGTCCACATTTCGCAATTCTCTTGCCTTCCTCTTGATTGGTAAACCTCAAATTTGAGCTTCTGGCCTCTTTGAATGCATATTAGATATATTCCATCCGCGCGAGAAAATTTGCTCAATTTAATTCGATTTTAAAAATTAAAAAAAAATGAAGCTGTACACATTTTGAATACTTAGAAAAAAATCAAATTTGTGGGGGTCATTTTTGGAAAACGCATAAAAAAATTAAATTCAGCTTTCCAATGTGCAAAAGTTCTGAAGACAGTGCCCAATGTTTCTCTGGAGTGACAAATACACCCACAAAATCGCATATTTTCCGACCTGAGCATCACGATTTCTATGGCTTCCTGCCTCTGAGCATCCAAGAAACATTCCAAATTTGGAAAAAAATCGAAAATGCTGGCAATATTATTGACTTCCAAAGATCTCCGTCCTTCCGATACCCGGAAAATGCCTCAAAATGCGGCAGAAAATTGTAAACGCGTTCGAGATTGAAATCTGTCCACATCAGAATGTCCGCAAACGCGGTCTGCGTGCGTGCCGAGCGGCTCTGGTGAAGGTCTCTTTCTGGACGAGTTTTCATGGCTGCAAGTAGCTGACGCGGATATTATTCACTATTCGTCTCATATTCCTGCTTATCGATGAATATTCTTTCAAAAAAAATCCTTCGCGACTGCCGCACGACACGCACGCCGACCGCGTGGACGGACGATCTGATTCGGACAAACTTTACATGTTATTGGGAGTCCGATGATTTTCAAAGTTCCAATTTTTAGAGTTGGAGAGGTAGTGATTCTTCAATTCTTTGGAATTCTGGGATAAAAGAGGTCTTCTAATCTCTAGGCGCAACCCACTATTGACACATTCCCACTATCCGGGTATCGGGAATTATTAGGCCATATTTTTACCGAAAAAATCCGCATGGAGCCTTTCAACAAATGGGTTTCAATCGTGGTTACCTTGTGAGGCGATTATGGTCTATTATGGGACTATTGGCGCGCCGCCTCACTCAGGATCCTTTTTCACCTCGTAATCGCCATTAAGAAATCCTTCGGTGTCCCACAAAGGCCTCATTATTTTTATCACCCCAATCGCCTAGTCCAGTGAAGAAAGAGCAGGGCGCTTGTGGGGACAAATAAGGATTTGTTGAGGAGCCAATTGCGCTATAATACCCATACTGTGCCCCACAGTGGGAGATAATCGCTCCGAAAAAAATAAAGTTGTAGATCAGTTGTGAAGGGCTTCACGTGTGTGAGGCGATTGACGCCGCCTCACTCAGAATCCTAGTTTCGCCTCACAATCGCCCCAAGAAATCCATCCTTGCCCCACGAAGGCCCCATCGTCCACATCACCCGGAAATCGCTATATTCTATGGTGAAAGAGCAGGGCTTTTGTAGGTGTATGGAAGTATTTGTTGGGGCGATTGTGGGATGCCAATCGCCCCATAATATCCACATGCTGTGCCCCCTAATAGGAGACAATCGCCCCACAAAATTGATAGAATTGAAGCTCACTTTGAACGGCTTTACGTGCATGTACCGATTGGCGTCCTCTTACTCAGGATTCTGGTTTCGCCTCACAATCGCTCCAAGAAATCCGTCGTTGCTCCACAAAGGCCGCATTATTTTTATCGCCCCTCCCCCCAGAAGAAATCGTCATATCCAATAAAGGAAGTGCGGGGCGTTTGTAGGGGCAAAAAAAGGTTTGTTGGGGCGATTATGAGGCGCCAATCGCACCCTAATATCCATACTGTGCCCTGTAACAGGAGACAATCGCTCCACATGATAAATACTTTAGAAGCTCAGTTGTTGAAGGGCTTCACGTGTATGCAGCGATTGGCGCCGCCTCACTCAGAATCCTAGTTTCGCCTCACAATCGCCCCAAGAAATCCGTCGTTCTCCATGAAGGCCCCATTATCCACATAATCCAGAAATTGCTATATTGTATTAAGAAAGAGCAGGGCTATTGTGGGGGCAGGGAAGTATTTGTTGGGACGATTGTGGGATGCCAATCGCCCCTAATATCCACATGCTGTGCCCTATAATAGGGGACAATCGCCCCACAAAATTGATAGAATTGAAGCTCACTTGTTGAAGGGCTTTACGTGCATGTAGCGATTGGCGTCGTCTTACTCAGGATTCTAGTTTCGCCTCACAATCGCTCCAAGAAATCCGTCGTCGCTCCACAAAGGCCGCATTGTCTTTATGTCTTTATCACCCCTCCCCCCAAAAGAAATCGTCATATCCAATGAAGGAAGTGCGGGGCGTTTGTAGGGGCAAAAAAGGGTTTGATGGGGCGATTATGAGGCGCCAATTGCACCCTATTATCCATACTGTGCCCCGTAACAGGAGACAATCGCTCCACATGATAAATACTTTAGAAGCTCAGTTGTTGAAGGGCATCACGTGTATGTAGAAATTGGCGCCGCCTCACTCAGGATTCTACTTTCGCCTCACATTCGCCCCAAGAAATCCGTCGTTCTCCATGAAGGCCCCATTATCCACATAATCCAGAAATTGCTATATTGTATTAAGAAAGAGCAGGGCTATTGTGGGGGCAGGGAAGTATTTGTTGGGGCGATTGTGGGATGCCAATCGCCCATAATATCCACAAGCTGTGCCCCTTAATAGGGGGCAATCGCCGCATAAAATTAATAGAATTGAAGCTCACTTGTTGAAGGGCTTTACGTGCATGTAGCGATTGGCGTCGTCTCACTCAGGATTCTAGTTTCGCCTCACAATCGCTCCAAGAAATCCGTCGTTGCTCCACAAAGGCCGCATTATCTTTATCACCCCTCCCCCAAAAGAAATCGTCATATCCAATAAAGGAAGTGCGGGGCGTTTCTAGAGGCCAAAAAGGGTTTGATGGGGCAACTATGAGGCGCCAATTGCACCCTAATATCCATACTGTGCCCCGTAATAGGAGACAATCGCTCCACATAATAAATACTTTTGAAGATCAGTTGTTGAAGGGCTTCACGTGTATGTAGCGATTGGCGCGCCGTCTCACTAACATAAGGATCCTATTTTTGCCTCGAAATCGCCCCAGAAAAAGTCTGTTATTTCCCCATAAAGGCCCAGTATCCACATCACCCGGAAGTCGACATATCTGATGAAGAAAAAGCATGGCGTTTGTGCGGGCAAAGAAGGCTTTGCTGGGGCGATTATGAGGCGCCAATCGCACCCTAAGATCCATACTGTGCCCAATAATAGGAGACAATCGCCGCACAAAATAAGGACACTTGAAGCTCAGCTGTTGAGGGCTTCACGTGCATGGGGCGATTGGTGTGCCGCCTCACACATGGGGCGATTGGCGCGCCGCCTCCCTCTGTATCCTATTTTCGCCTCACAATCACCCCAAGAAATTCATCTCTGCCCCACGAAGGCCCCATCATCCACATCACCTGGAAATCGCTATATTCTATGAGGAAAGAGCAGAACTTTTGTAGGGGCAAAGAAGGATTTGTTGGGGCTCCAATCGCCCCATAATATCCACACTGTCCCCCATAATAGGAGACAATTGCTCCACAACATGATACACTTGAGGTTTTTTTCTGGGTTTGCTCAGACCTTAAGATTTGTTTTCTGGGTTTAATCTTATCCCCGCCTGATCTTTGCATAACATAAGCTAAAGTCCACATCCAGTCAGACTTTTTTCGACCACATGAGCTTGTTGATCCTCTTTGTTGTTGTGACACTGGGTTCAACCTCCCACTCGGCAGCAGCTGTGAATTGTCTGCAATTTTTTGTTATGAATGCCAACTTTTCAACAGATTTTCACCCTTAAAAGACCCTCAGTTTTCTTTTTGGGACTGCATTTCGAGCCGAATTTTGACCTTGTACATAGTCGAAGACTATTTATAGCTAAGCTACCCTCTTGTGTGAATCAAGATTTCCTGCTTTCACGCTCCGTCTCGATCTCTCGCTTTTGTTCGTTTCATATCCTATTATCTAGGTATATCCCCCAATCGCCAGCCGACTGGATCTTGAACACGCACCTGCTGCTGTTCCATGTTCTCGCGCTCGTCTCTGATCACTCTTAGGCTTTTAAAAATCATAAGTTGAAGTTTTTGTATTAAATTTTCATCCTAAATCCAACTGTCCACTTCATGGATAGTGTGTCCAATAACCTTAGGTTTACCCGAGAAATGACGTCAAACCAATGTTGACCACATGACTTTCCGCCCAGAGGGCTATTTTTCGATCCGAAAAAACCGGTACACCCGATACCATGCCAAACATCATCCCGCGCCACCCTTGTCTACCTGCCTTCCGTCTTAATAGCCTCATTGGAACATACGATTTACAGAAACAAGTCTGGTCTCAGTTTGCGGCTGCTCTGGTTTACAGCCAACCACCTAGTACCTACCTCTGTACAGAATGCGATTGCTACTACTTGTGGTAGTCATATTCGCAGCGTTCAATCTCGTCCATGGTGAATTACTCTCGCGGAGAACTCGTCCACCACATCCACTTATACTACTCGAACGAGATTTGGAGAATCTGCGTTGTCTGTTCTTCCGCAGAAACTGCACCGACCATCTTGCCGATTTGTCAGAAGCGAATCGGCTTTTCTGGAAAGTAAGCAGTCAGCTGATCTCCTTACTTTGCTAAGTTGCAAAAATAATCATTTTTTCTAGATATTTCTCAAATAATTAATTATTCTCATCGCAACTGAAACAAATTTTTTATCATCTACTTTTTTGTGTTTTTTTTTTCCAAAAAAGTAAGGTACCAGTTCAGAGAACCTACCACGAGTTCAATGAATGTGTGGTGGGGGTAACTGCGAAACATATGGTTGCGGACCTTTCAGCAGCCAGCGCGGCGCCGGGTGCGCCTGCGAGAAATGTGGCGATCGATCGACGCACGTGAAAGGCGCGCGGGCCGCTGAGTGGTCCGCAGCATAGGAGGATTGACGCAGCTTGAAAACAATTTTTGCGCCAAAAAGGTGGTTGGCGTAATCACGACGCTATGGTAGGTTCTCTGAACCAGAGCCTGAGTTTCTGTTTATTTCTGAAAAATGTTATGTATAAATCTGCGTGAAAATATGTTTTGTTGAAGGCTATTTTGAGACAAAATAATTGTTATCAATCGATAAATCTAGAAAACGATTACTGTAATTATTTTGTCTCTCCATCTGCCTCTCTCTATCAAACTTCATCTCCCCGATCCTCCATATCTTTCCGTCTCGTTGCTATTTTTTGTTCCGTCATCTTTCGTTTTTAACCAAAAGCTTTTGAGACAACAGCTTCTTTAATCTGATTAATCAGTTTCTGTTTCTATCTATCTATCTATCTATCTATCTATCTATCTATCTATCTATCTATCTATCTATCTATCTATCTATCTATCTATCTATCTATCTATCTATCTATCTATCTATCTATCTATCTATCTATCTATCTATCTATCTATCTATCTATCTATCTATCTATCTATCTATCTATCTATCTATCTATCTATCTATCTATCTATCTATCTATCTATCTATCTATCTATCTATCTATCTATCTATCTATCTATCTATCTATCTATCTATCTATCTATCTATCTATCTATCTATCTATCTATCTATCTATCTATCTTTCTATCTATCTATCTATCTATCTATCTATCTATCTATCTATCTATCTATCTATCTATCTATCTATCTATCTATCTATCTCTCTCTCTCTCTCTCTTTTACCCTTGTATCTCTCTCTACTTTCGAGTGTGCATTTCTGTCTGGGCGCTTATCCTTGTCCCTCCATCTCGGTCTGTGACCTTATTTCTGTATCTGCCTAGCTGTTTCGCTACCTCTTCTTCTGTCATTGCTTCTCTCTTTCTCTCTTTCTATCGCTTTCTCTTTCTCTTTCTTTCCCTTTCTCTCTTTGTCTTTCTCTCTCACGCTCTATCTCTTTCTCCGTTCATCCCTCTGTCGTTATTTTTATCTGATTAGGGGTTCTCTCTGTTCGTTTGTCTGTCTGTCTGTCTTTCTGTTTGTCTGTCTGTCTGTCTGTCTGTCTGTCTGTCTGTCTGTCTGTCTGTCTGTCTGTCTATGTGTCTTTATGTCTGTCTGTCTGTCTGTCTGTCTGTCTGTCTGTCTGTCTGTCTGTCTGTCTGTCTAAGTCTGTCTGCCTTTCTATCTGTCTGTGACGCTGCCTCCCTCAGTCTCCTCTCTCTTGTGCCTGATTCTCAGTCTCTTCCATCGTTTTCTCTCTGTCCGCCTACCTCCTTGTATCTGCTTCTCTGTTTCGTCGTCTCTCAATCTCTATCTTTCCGTACTATGCCTCTGCCTCGCAGTCTTCTTTATTGTTGTTTTTCGGTCTCTCTATCTCTACAACTGTTTATCTGTCTCTTTCCATGGGTACCTCTGTCTTTCCTTCGCTGCCGTGTCCGTATCTCTGTCTCGCTGTCTGTCTCTGTTTGTATGACTCTTCGTTTGTCTTTCTCTGTATTTCTCTCCACTTGCGAACGTTTTTTTTTCTGGGAATGATTATCTGAGAAAGTAGCCAATCGAATTTCCTAGAATTTTAACTTTCTAGTAATATTCTCAATTTATAAATATAGACTGTTCGAATGCGACTGTCCGCCCATGCGGTCGGCGCGCGTGTCGAGCAACAGGCGCGAAAGCATCATATAAGATCTATAATTCAATTAGAGGGAATATTATTCAGATAGTGGATAATATTTCAATCAGCTGTCTGTACATGTAGGAAAACCCGTCCGAAAGTGCCTTTGCGATGGCAGCTCGACACGCACGCCCACCGCGTAGGCGGACGGAGTTTGACTACATCTGCAGAAAACTAATCAATGGAGTACATTAATCAATAAATTATAAAGATTGCTGGAAACTAAGGTGTTCAAAATTGAAAGAAAAGAACAAAAAGTCTGAAGTCCATCTAGATTCATTCAGATTATGGCAACTGATCTACCCACCAAGCCGAAGCTGAACACCGTGAGGCTCGAGGTCTACATGGAATCGCAGTGTCCAGACACTTCTAGGTGGGTACTGTGTGAAATATTGATTTATTGATTTTTAGTAGAATCTTTTTATGTTTTTTTACGAAATTAGGTCTTAAGTTTCTCTCAGGTTCGTCCATAAGCAGCTGATGAAGGCGTGGTCAATGCTCTCCGGCACCGGCCGTGTAGAACTCGTCCTCATCCCTTTCGGCAAGGCCCGTTGTATAGCCAAAGAGGATAACGATTTCGAGTGAGGACCATGATTTTTGACATTTTTTTTTCGCTGAAGAAAATTGAGAAAATTTCCAGATGCTCCTGTCAACATCAAGCAAACGAGTGCATTCTGAATCAGCTGATGAACTGCGTTATCGATCGACTGGGATATCCCGATAAAACAGTCCCAATTATTGACTGTATTCAAGGGAAGCGAGATCTCGACGATGCGATGGCGTCATGCATAGCGAATACTGCCTCAGTGAATGAACATGAGTGAGTTGTTTCTTCCTTCAAGCGGGAAAAGCCCACCCTCTGATGGAACTTGCCACGGACCAGCCGCGAACCTACCGAGAACCTGTTATAAACCCTTCAGTAGTAGATTCGCGGCGCCAAGAATGAGTTTTGCGGAAGGTTCGAGGAACCGTAAACCTGCCTTGAAGCTGCCGGCTTGGTGCCTCGAGTACGCCGGGTTGTAGCCTGTTAGGCTACCACCCGGCAGGCTCGCGGTAGGTTCGCGGCGAATTCTATCAGAGCTGAATTAGTGCCGCAATTTTTCACTCACAACTTAATTAATGATTTTGCCTTCAATCTGATAACAATTTTATTAATTTTCTGGATTTTTCCTTTTTGGATTCAGAATAATGCTCCATTCTTGGAAGAATTACGGTGGCTTACGGTAGGTATACAGTAGTAGGCCAATGTCTACGATTCTTCTCAAATCGGGATGGTATTTTGGCGACTTTTCTAACGAGCATAGCATCCGTTTTGCAACTTTCAAAGGCTATATGTAAGTTAATTACCGTTTCAAAAACATTATGGTAGGTATACGGTAGGTGCACTGTAGTGAATGGATACCACAGATATAGGTGGAAGTTCACCTGGAAAGATGCTCATGGCTTATTCTGTGCCGGTTTTCAGCTGTTTGGAGCTTACTCCTACTGGTTAAAGTTTTCTTAGGGACTACAATAGGGGGATACGGTAGGTATACTGTGGTAGCTCATTGCTGAAAATTCATCTAGGAGGGTTATTCCGTTTAGGGCCGGGTTTATACTTCCTGCGTTTTCTTCTAGCGGAAAAGTCCACCGTCTGATGAGATTTGCCGCGGACCAGCCGCGAACATACCGAGAACCTGTTATAAACCCTTCAGTGGTAGATTCGCGGCGCCAAGAATGAGTTTTGCGGAAGGTTCGAGGAACCGTAAACCTGCCTTGAAGCTGCCGGCTTGGTGCCTCGAGTACGCCGGGTTGTAGCCTGTTAGGCTACCACCCGGCAGGCTCGCGGTAGGTTCGCGGCGAATTCTATCAGAGCTGAATTAGTGCCGCAATTTTTCACTCACAACTTAATTAATGATTTTGCCTTCAATCTGATAACAATTTTATTAATTTTCTGGATTTTTCCTTTTTAAAGTCAGAATAATGCTCCATTCTTGGAAGAATTACGGTGGCTTACGGTAGGTATACAGTAGTAGGCCAGTGTCTACGATTTTTTTTTAAATCGGGATAGTTTTTTGGCGACTTTTCTAACGAGCATAGCATCCGTTTTGCAGCTTTCAAAGGCTCTATGTAAGTTAAATACAGTTTCAAAAAAATTATTGTAGGTATACGGTAGGTGCACTGTAAAGGATGGATGCCACAGATATAGGTGGAAGTTCACCTGGAAAGATGCTCATGGCTTATTCTGTGCCGGTTTTCAGCTGTTTGGAGCTTACTCCTACTGGTTAAAGTTTTCTTAGGGACTACAATAGGGGGATACGGTAGGTATACTGTGGTAGCTCATTGCTGAAGATTCACCTAGGAGGGTTATTCCGTTTAAGGCCTGGTTTATACTTCCTGCGGCCGGCGACGCGATGCAATGTCACCAATATCGACTGAAAATCGATATTATTGATTCGCATTGTCGCTGTCGCGCGTCGCGGCAAGTATGAATTCGGCCCAAAAGTTTTTTTTTACTCAAGTTTACGGTTAGCTACGGTTTACAGGCGACAAGGTATACGTTGTGTGAAAAAGACTAAATTTACGTCATCCCTTTGTGCGGAGCGAAGGGAGCGAGGACTAAAGACAGCGATAGAGCAAAGGGGAGACGGATGGAGCGGCATCGCGCACGCACGCACGCATGTGCAACAAGTCATGGGAATTTCCATTTCACACAGAGGATATACGGTAGCTGTACCGTAGTAGGTCAATGCCTAAGACTCCCATAAGACCGCACCCACGAGGTTATTTAGGATACTGGTTGTGGATTTGATATCCGTTTTGACTTTTTTCCAGGTTTGCTGTGGATTACGGTACCTCAAACAACAAAAATTCAATAGATCATCTGAAAACAGGTCAAAAAATAATCTTGAGTTCGTAATCAATACGATCTCCTTGTCAGATTTAGTCTAGTGCCTGGAGAAGGCGCGGTCACTGCGGTGCGCTCGCGACGACACCGTTCTGACAGGTTGTACCGTCGCAGCCCCGTTTATTCACTTGATCAAATTCCACTAGGAGACTATAGTCAAAGTTACTTCTCTGTACTTCTCCGAGTGAGGTTTCGGCTGATTCTGAGAGATTGACAACACTACCGTATGGCTACCGTAACCTTCTATAAAATTAAAACCGTGCCGAGCTGAAAATCTCCCATGTTTGAGCCCTCAAACGGCCAGCTTGTTTTTTTAGTGAGAATTTCAAAATTATTGAAAGGGTTAGCAGTTTCTTTTTCCTAATCTTTCATACCAATATTATAACATTCTAGCACTAAACCATAGAAATTTTCAACCTTAATTCTCTACCTTTTTCAATTTCAAATTTTAAAATTTTTCAACTTTTTCAAATAAGATGAATAAAGTAAAATAAAGTGAATTAAGCGAATTCTGGAAAAATTTCAAAATAAATTAGTAAAGAAAAGTTCTAGTTTTAGACTTACATGTGATACGCGAAAGTACCGATTTAATTTGACTTAATTCTCCTCATTCAGAATGCGCTCGTGTGCCACCGGACCACGTGGACGACGTCTTCTGGCCATGGCTGGAGCGCGGACGGCTGGGCTGAGTCCGCGGCTGGACTTCGTGCCATGGATCATGATCGACGGCGAGCGGAATACAGACGCCCTCTACGACCTCACAGAGAATCTCTGCAAAAAACTCGAACCTGCGCCAGAAGCCTGTTCAGAGATATTGCAGAATGTGCACGAGTCGTGATTATGTAGTACCTAGTCATCTACCTCAACCCAAAAACTATTTATTTACCATTAGAATTCTTCTTCTTAGTCAAGCCTTTGCGCATATTATAACTTATAGTCGATTCCATGGAGCCAGGCAAGCCGGGCGCGGGACAGGAATCATGCGGCGCGGACGCGTTGCGTGTGATACGCATCCGCACCTCATATTTAAAGTGTCAGCTCTAAGGAATCGACTATATAGAATCTTTTTAGTGGATTACCTTTCGTTCTAAACGGGTCCATTGCCGATTCGGCATTTGTGATGTGCTCTCTACTATGACATTTCTTTTTTTTTGCTTTTCTTCTTCCAAGGGTGCCCCTTACATAGCACATTGACCAATAATAATATAGGCAGGTTCAAGGCTGTCCCATGAGTGATTTTTGGGACAGGGGCTCTCTACACACCGAGGGAGGAGTTGTCCCGCATTTGGCGGCTCTGTTTCCACTCGGGACCACTTCGCTCGCGTTCAGGCGCGTGACGTTTCAATTTGCATAAACGGGACAACTCCTCCCTCGGTATGTAGACAGCCCCAGTCCCGTGATTTTTCATGAAGAAAAGAGAAAAGGAGGGTAAGTTAATCGGGTTGCGGTCTCAGTACACGAAAAAGGAGGGGTGGCGGACGAGACAACCTACAAGACGCGACGTGCTCGTCGAGGGCAGAATGCGTTTATCCTTTTCGCATAAATTAATCGATAACTACAACGGAGCGATTTTCCGCCGCTTGCGTCGCGTCTATGCGACTAACTCCTTCGCGGCTTCTTTTCCGTGTATTGATACCTCGACCCAAGTAAATCGATTGAGTTCATAGGACAACCATGTAATCTGACCCAACTAGTAGTTCAAAAATAGTTCTTATGGGTGCTATTTAATTCAACTGTTTAGAATATCACATGTGTAGAGTGCTTTACTAGTAATCTAGTATATCCTCACTGCATAGTCCAAAATGTAGGCAATTGACGGCTCAAAAAGTGCCTTTCAGCAGCATTCTTTTTTCTTCTTTCCATTCGCATTGTTGTTTCTGCTGTTTTCCAGGTTCTGTTTCACTATCCTGACCTCGTTTGTCGTATATGATACGAAAGTTTTGAATAAATAACTTTTATAGGCGTTTTCAGTTAACTTGTTGAATTTGGAACGTTTTGGTTTCATTGTGTGTATTTTTCATTCAAAATGGTGTCTCCTCGGACGATTCTCGGCACTGACAACTCGGCTCCTATTCCCAATCTGCGGTTCGACTTCTGTTGCTGTCCGGGCCAACGCAGCTGCTTTCCGGGTCACTGCTATTGATTTCCGGGCTACTCGTTCGCATGAACAGCAACAACTGTAGCCCGGAGATTGGGAAACGAGCCCAATTGTCAGGCGGCTCCTATGTCTGTTCGGTGCGACCCGGGGCCGAGAATCGCCGGTCCGAAGAGTAACTTAGCAGCCATTCTGGGAGGTCGAAATGTGAATACACGAACAGAACATTTTGCTCGTTTATAGGAAGCCTTATGACCGTTCTGTCACAAACACATTAATACCAGGCCGTCAAACAATTCCTGTCCAAAAATTTTCAAAATTCTATAATTTTTCTTAGAAGTGTTATAATATCAGGCAAGAGTAAGAACCTTCTAAAAGGTTCTCCAAAGTTCTACGCTAGGCGTATATAAGGCGCAGTCTGCGTCTAGCTACCAGTACAAGCTAAAATGGACCAAGGTCGAATTCGTACGTTTGTGTACTACGAGCGGCTGCTGGGCAACGACACGGGCACCGCGCTCGCCAACATATGCAGAGCGTGCAAGGAGGATGCAGTGTCCCAACGCACAGTCAGCCGCTGGTTCAACCATTTCGAGAGCGGCGACACGAGTCTCGAGGACAGGGAGCACAGCGGGAGGCCTTCTACGGTGGATGATGACGAAGTCCGTCGCTGTATCAAAGAGAAGCCGGAAGCCACCACCCGTGAACTGGCGACGACGCTCGGCTGCAGCAAGCTCACCATCCACAATCGACTCAACTTACTCGCCTACCACAGTTCTGGCCCGTTGGATCCCCCACCGTCTGACGGACGCCAACAAGCAGAGCCGCGTGGCCGTCTGCCAGTCCCTCCTCCTTCGTCCGCATCGCAAGGAGTTTCTCGAGGACCTGGTCACTGGGGATGAGAGCTGGGTCCTCTGCGACAACGTCGCCCGCCGTGCCGTCTGGATCCCGCGCGGAGAAAAGCCGCCGACGACGCCGAAAGCCGACCTGCACCCGCTGAAGATCATGCTCTGCTGCTGGTGGGACACCAGAGGCATGCTGTACTTCGAGCTGCTCCCGCAAGGCAGGACGGTCACCGCCTCTATCTACACCGATCATCTCGAGAAACTGGCCGCCGCCATCCGAGAAAAGCGTCCCCGATGGGCCTCGGTTCACCTGCTGCACGACAACGCGCGCCCCACGTGGCGAAGGAGACCCAGCAGAAGTTGGCGACGCTCGGCTGGGAGACGGCTACCCATACGCCGTATTCCCCGAACCTCGCCCCTCCGACTACCACTTGTTCCGCCCGCTGAAACACCATTTGGCCGGAAGAAAATTCACCAACTACGACAACCTCAAATCCGACATCGCGGACTTCTTCGAGTCGCAGCCCCCGGAGTTCTGGGCGAAGGGCATCGGCGACCTGCCCAATCGATGGGCCACTGCTGTGGATAACTGTGGTGATTATATTGTTGATTAGACTTGTTTTTCAATAAAGTTGAATAAAAAAATCAAAAATGGTGAAATTTTCGGACAAGAATTATTGGACAAGCTGGTAGTATTGACCCCCCTTGTTAACCCAAAGGTTAAGTTTTTATTACGACGTGGTAACTATTCAATCCATACGGTCCCAGCTTTGTATAACAATTCCCATTTTTTCAGGCTCAATTTCATCAAAGAACCCGGTATACCACACCGGTGAGCGTCGGTGCGCCAAAACGTACGGTTATGAGGTAGGAAGGGGTTAAAGATGGGGTTCTGCAACCAGTTCTCACCAGTCATCTAGCACTTCTTCATAGAATGTTGATACGGCCCTCAAACAACATGGAAAAACAGTTACGGCACAAACTCCAAATGCAGAAAAACTGCAAACGATTTTAGAGCGAATATTTAGTTCAATTTCCCTGTGTGTCCAGTCCGACTTCCCTTGACAAATGAAGGTTTTTCATTGGCTCTTTCGACATTTTCCTTCTTATAGAGACCAAGCTACACAAAAACATGAAGGAATAATATACGGTTTTCTCAGCTTGGAATTTTCGAACTGTATCCGATAAAGGGATGATGAAGGGCGCCGCCCTCCGATTTCTGGCCATGGATTGAACACCTAAGATTTTCATGGACTCTAATCTGGGTGCGACACGTTCTCTGGTTTTTCCAAGGCGTTGGAATCAGGGGTGTGTATTTTCCGTATACCGATTTTCCGGATTTACCGTTGTTTTTCGGTAAATTTTGATTTACCGATTTACCGAGTTCGAAATTTACCGAAATTTTTACGAAAAAAACTTGGGTGTTTTTTTTTCGCCTAACTCTGAGAGAATCTTTCGCGCTAGTACCGTGATGCTCCCGTGATCCGCGATAGTACCGCGTTCGTCTCGCCCTAGTCCCGCGATCCGCGTTCGTTCCGCGATAGTTACCCAATTGACTCATCTGTTGGCATTTTCGTTCTCGTACCGTGATGGTACCGCGATGTTTGAGAGGTTTACCGCGCTAGTACCGTGGTGCACTCGCGATCCGCGATGGTACCGTGATCGTCTCCCCCCGGTCCCGCGTTCCCATGTTGTGCAGATTTGTAAAGCAGGGCGAAATACGGCGAGGGCAGTACCTTTTAGCTTTGTGTTGAACTGATAGGCAACACTCGCTCGGGTGAAACATAGAGAGGCCATCAAGAGACTAGCTGAATCTCACGACCGTCCCGCGATAGTTCCGGGCTCGGTTCATCGCGGATCGGCGATGTAGTACCCCGAATACATCTTTGTATAGACGCGATTCGACCCTCAGGTTGAAACTGGTAGGATCTCGCGATCGTTCCGTGATAGGCTCAGGCTCGATTCCTCGCGGTTCCGCAATGGAGCATCATGGGAGCATCGATGAACGAACGCGGTACGCTCTCGGTTTGAGACTGGTAGATTCTCGTGATCGTTCCGCGATAGCCCCATGCTAGTATCCTCTCGGGCCCTACCAGAAACCGAGGGGATTCTATCCGTGAACGATCGCGGGGGATTCTCTCAGAGAATCGGCCGGGTTCGCTACTGTTAAGGCATGCATTTGGCGCGATATCCTTCTTCATCCTTCTTTTTGTTACTCTTTTTAACCCATTGGCTTACTTTTTGAATGTTCAAACGATCTCTTCACCTTTTGTGTCACGTGCTTTTTCTTATCGAGATACTACTCCGAGAAATACATATTTTATTCAAAAATGTCAACAGATTTGCAACGCAGCAGAATTCTGAAGCAGATATTTCAGGAAATGGAAAAATTCTTTTCGAAGGCCCCGACACAGCACTGAATCCACTGCAGTTCTGGAACCACTCCATTGTGAAATCGTCGTACCTCAAAAACCTCTTCTCATTGACCAACAATTGAGGCGGGAAGGATGTTTTCTTCAGCTGGCATGATTTTGTGTGAATTTTGCAGTGATTTTAGACTTGACCACCAAAAATTTTGAAATGTTACTTTTTCTCAAAATCAACGTCCCGCTGATCAGGTTCAGCCGTTGACCTCAGTTTGATATGTGAAACTCACTCATTATTTGCACTATCCTCATGCACTATTGAAAATGATACATAAATATTACCGGTCATTTGTGCTATCGTATGGGTGGGATAGGCACCAAAAAGCCAAAGTCAGAATTTTTCCCGAATTTTCCGTTTTTACCAAAAAAAAATCGGTAAAAAGTTTCGGTAAAACATTTACCGAAAAGAATTTTCCGCACACACCTGGTTGGAACCCATGGGTGTTCAAGAGATATTTTTTCGCCGCCCCCCAATGAAGGGTGTGCGAAGTTTTCTGTTCACTGGCCATTTTAGTATTTTATCTGTCTGATTTTTCCGAAAAACCCGATTTTCTGCTTTCTGTTTTCCTAATTTTTGTTTCGGAAATTTCTGCGCGCCTCTGGCCCAAGTATTGGGAACAGTTCCAAAAATCTCTTTGTTCCAACGTTTGGACCGGGTCAGACACTTGACAATTTTGGAATCACAATCATTCATAGAGATTCCCACATGTCATATCATCACACCCACAGCTCCACCGCCCTACACATTCACTGTCCCTGCCAGCGTCACGTACATCGCGCTGGTTTCCTGCCCGCTTTCAACATGTACGAAAGGTGAAGAAACCAGTGTCGGACTTTTTCCTTGCCAAGATACCGTGGTACACAATTAAGCCACTCAAACAACCACAACTTGCAAGTCCACTACTTTATATGCTATTTATTACTATTAGAAAGTTGTGCCTTTAATGGAGTCACCAAAAAGTTGAGGCAGAAAGTTCTGCCCGATGAACCTGAAAAGAAAACCAAAAATGTCTTGAAAAGAATTAATGGTCTCTTGATGGCATATCCGCAACAAGAAAAATTGATGTCGGAACAAGAAAACTTCATTGATTTCTCGTTTTTGAAATTTTCCCGCATATTCCTAATCAATAATTCTTAAGAGTAAACGTCGAACGTCTCAGAACCGAACTTTCACCCTGAGGCCGGATTCATCATTGTGTTCGATCACTCCGAAAGCCTTAGGTTTATGTACAATACCGCTCGTAGGATTTGGTCAGAAAGCGAGCGAGGTCGGGTTTTCGCGTCTTTTTCGTCTTTTTTGTATAACTCGCTTCATAGTCAACATTGAACGAAACTAGGGAGATATTCGGGATTCTCGCGTTGAGGGCTACCCAATGGTTTGGCCCTTGTGATTACGTTGAGAACTATAGAAGTTTCGTAATCTCCCAGGTTTGTGATTACGGTACCGTGATGGATTGTGCGCTACCGTCTCCGCTTGCGTTTCCCTGTGTCTACCGTATATAGAGAGCTGATTGATTGCGAAATTTCCATGGTTCTCAACGAATTCCTTACAATAGCTACACCATTGGATAGCCCTCCACGCCTGGATTATGAAAATCTCCCTAGTTTCGCTCAAATTTGACTTTGAAGCGAGTTATACAAAAAAGACGCGAAAACCCGACCTCGCTCGATTTCTGACCAAATCCTATCAGCGATATTGTACATACTATACTTGGAAAATTAAAACTGTTCTATACTTGGAGAAATACAACTTTCAGCGACTTTCCGAAAATCAGACTTATTTGAATGCTCGACTTCTCGACTTACTTAAAATCACGTTTTTCGAATGATCGACTACTCGATTAAGTTGAAAATGAGGATTTTCGAACGATCAACTTTTTGGTTTATCCGGAATTTCACAGTTTCCAATACACGACTTTAATCTAAGTCGACTTTCTTAAAGGCAGTGTTCAAGATAATCTTCAATCTTGAGATTATTCGCAAAATCGATTAATTGACCCCCGGGTAGACCTAAAATGACGGCGAAACTGAGAAAAACCGACCAGAAGGGAACCAAATCCTTTACTCTCACCTCGCCACTTTACTCTCACAGGAACTCTTGGTTGTGATGATGAAATATTTTGTGGACCCGTCCTTCGCCATTTTCTACTTTATGTTGCTCCGTCCCTTCCTTCTGACTCTAACTAATACTGTTTTGCACAAAAAAAAATTCCATTTTCGACTGACCCCATTTTTCACCGGTCCCAACCCTCGGGAACATGTTCATCCAATCGGACAACTAGTCCAGGCCAGAGAATATGTCACTGAAATACGACGTTTAAGTGCGTTTCTCGCCGTTTCTTCGTAAATTTGGTATTACTTGGAGGCCAACGCTTTGTTTTATGTGGAAAACTCGGAAATGAAAATCATCGTGAACACTGCCTTTAAAACGGATGATGATTGGATCACTCAACCTGAAAATTGCCTCATAGAGGTACCCCTACTTTATCGCCCAAAAGAGCACACCGACCATAACTCTGTTAAGAGAAGTCTTCAGCAGCTACAAACATAGATTCCGCGCTAAGTTTTGTAAAAACGGGGAGCATTTGCCCAACTTGACAAAAAAGCGTCCGATGCATGTAACTTTTTCGAACGAAGACATTTTTGGATTCTGAAAAAGGCTATCATATTCACATGCTCGAAATTCTACATAACAGTGTGCATTGTGAACCGAAGTTCCCTAAAGTAGCTTTGTTTTTGAGTAAAATTGTCTTTGCGGTCGTTTCACAAAAACGTCGCGGGCGGCAAACTGCGGCGAACCTTCGAGTAGTAATTGTACGGTCAATAGAAGAGCTATCTCTATGTTTCCTTCATGAATTAGGTGAAACAGGGGCTATCTCGAGACCTGTGCAGATTGAATTTCGGAGATCCTCCATTTATTGGTCTGGGGCTTTCACAACAAAAGTCCGACTTTTTAGGAAGCTCCCGAGTGTTTAATGAAGGATTTCGAAAAATCAATCTGCACGGATTTCGAGATAACCCCACTTCCATTCAATTCACGAAGAGAACATAGAGATGACTCATCTATTACTCGTACAATTACTTCTAAAAGTTTCGCCGCACTTTGCCGCGCGCGACGTTTCTGTGAAACGACCGCAAAAACTATTTTACTCGAAAACAAAGCGATTTTAGCGAACTTCGGTCCACAAGGCACATTATTATATAGGAATTCGAGCTGTTAATTTGATAGCGTTTTCAGAATCCAAAAAACGTCTTCGTTCAAAAAAGTTACATGCATCGGACGCTTTTTGCCAAGTTTGGCGAATGCTCCCCGTTTTTACAAAACTTAGCGCGGGCATTGTATATATTCCGTTGGGAACGGCGCTTTTGACTAAAGGCGTCGGCATAGTGGAAAGTCTGCGAGCGAGCGAGCGAGCGAGCGAATGTGGGCGTGGCCTTGAAAATTCTGCGGCGGAGTCGCAAGCATTCCCGCAGAGTGTGATTTGGATTAGAGCGCGAATGTTGATCGACTGGAGCGCGGAAGTCAATCATCTATTTTCGTCTCGTTATTTCGCAGGATGGGCCGCAGCTGCCTGAAATTAGTCTAATACAATACCAGGGGTGTGTTTCAAGAAGGTTACCATGGGCGGAAAATTTGTGTGAAAATCAAACGCAGGACAATGAAATGAGATCTGATGAACAATTAAGCTCCACTGAGATGCCTGCTAACGGGATATTTAACAAATGATAGACTGAAATTTATCTATATCCAATTCATGAGGCCTCATATACCATCATTAATTACTGTGGTTGGTATAAAATCCTGGAACGCACCCCAGAAAAGAAACTGAAGCTGAAATTAGGTGCAAAACTAGTTGGGGGGGGGGGGCACTCAGGATTTACCCATAGAAATAAAAAGATTAATCGATAAAAATGAAAAATTCTTTCGTTATTAGATATTTGATAGCGTTGTTATTCGTAATTTCCTAAGAAAATTCATGAAATTAGAACGATTTCTAAGATCAGTATCTTCCATTTCTCCTTTAATCCTGAGTGCCAACCCTCAAAATAGTTTAGCACTCTGAAATATAGCAGAAAGAAGGAATGAGAACAACGGAGAGAAAGGGGTCGAAATCGTGGACATTTGAATAGAGGATGGTAATGGAGCACAAGTATTAGCAGTGGAGCGCGAAACTTGGCAGGAACTCGCAAAATCGCTTGAAAATCACAATCGTCTCGCAATTTCGCAGCGAACTTCGCCGCGAAATTGCGATTTCCGCGACGGGCAAGACACTCTGCGCACCCCCCTCCGTCGCAGCCTATGCGGTGCGGTCGCGTGCGCGGTCGAACTGCGTAGTGCTCCCCACCCTTCATCATTTCTCGCAAACTCGCTCGCTCGCAGATTTTCCACTCTGCCGACGCCTTAAATCTGCTTGTCTAGAAAATCACAATTGGTCAAAAAGGCCGTCCGCAGCGAAATTCATGCCAGTTAATGTACTTCCAGTGAAGTTTCCATATAAGTTTGTATGTAGCTGCTGAAGACTCCTCTGAACCGAATTATGCTAGTTTCCTTCAGTTGGACGAATGGGTAAGGGCTTACCCACCCAGACATTTTCAGAATGCTCAGAAAAATCGTCCAGTATTTGGTTCAAACTCATCTTTATCTCTTAAACGTCAGACTGGTTTCAACTGCTTTTGGATTAAAGACAACAGGTAATGGGGAATTTTCTGATAGGTCAGGCCCGAGCAGAATTCTTCGCATTCACAAAAATCAAATATTCGAAAAAAATTTCCGACTGTCACTGGAAGTCGACATTTTTTCTAGTAATTGATAATTTTGATTTTATGGATGCTCAGAAACTTATCCTGACTTAACCTATGAGAAGTTTCCCCCTTACCTGCTGTCTGAAAACCAAGGGCGGCAATCCATTCAGACATTCGCGAGAAAAATTGATAATTATCGTTTGGTTCGAAATTATTCGTAGCGCATTAATTATTGTGAACTGATTATAATGAATACGAATAAAGAAAAAAAGAAAATCTAAATTCCCTTGGAAAAAAAACCTGATAACACTGGAACAGAACAGTTTTAAAATTACAAAAACACAAATGTGCCTATACTTTTGTAACTGAATAAACCTATCTTTTTCTTTCTGCCTAGTAGGGCTATCTAAGACACTGATTTCAAATTCGTCATTCAATTCGAACTCAATTATCAATATTTTTACGAAACCTTGAAAATTTCATGCTTTCCTAGGCTTTTAACGCGCGCTGGGGGAAAACCTAGCGCCGGACAAAGGCAGACCGACAGCCGGACGCGCGCCCGTCCACAACACCAAACATGTCTACTCTCCAGTGCTTTATCATGAAAAACTTCGAAACAGACATGTAAAGAGTCGACAACATGTGAAGAAGGAAATCAAATGGACAAATGGTGGCGATGAGAAATACAATTTATCCTTTCGTAAAACATACCAATCAGATTACGGGGGATGGGGACTTTTATGAATTTCAGCCTCATATCGCGGGTGTTTCGCGGATACTTCGCGGCTAGAAACATCCATCACAACACTGTGGACTGTTTATACTTCCTCATCATAAAACCCTACCGCGCACAAAAAGTTATTGGTAATACCACTTGTAAGAATGTCCATGGGGAAGCGCTGCAGAAATCTCATCTCTCATCACATAAGCACATTTCTAAATGACTCGAATACACATTCGACGAAAAGTATAAAATCGCAGAATAAGAAAAAAATCTATACAGACACAATGCACACCACCAACGGCATCATCATTGTTATAAGTAAAGGGCTCGACTTGGGAGGTCCCATAGAATGACGGGGGTTACAACTACACGATGAAAGTAACTAAGGCTAGTCAGCCACGGGAGGGGGGGTCACCCACCACTGACTGACGGTGAGGTTGAATTGGGAAGCGAATGAACGAACAGAAATATGGATCAGCCGGGCTCAGCAATAAGGATAATGTCAATTAGCAGTTGCAACCGCCACCACTCGATGACCGATTCTCGTTGAGTCGAATCTGATCGGGAAACTCCGGAAAGTCGTGCGAATCCTGGAACACGATATTTACAAAAAACCGCAGTAAGCAATGCCCCCAAAGCAGACTTTTGTAAATTGTAACATCGCCATGGATCCTAATGAGACTGCGTTCCCCAATAGAGATTGGCGCAAACTCGGTGCACCTATGTTATAGCATGTGACACCGAGTTCGCGTCAACCTTCAGTAGTGAACGCATATTTCATTAAGATCCATGCCGATATTATGTGCACTCGATCAGCAAACCAGAAAAGATTTGCTTGAATGTTAACCGGCTCAACATCAGGGACCCCTAACTATTTTTATTGAACTCCGTGACACGGTCAAGCAACCCGATCGACACAGTGCGTTCGTGAGCGGCGCGCGAGACGCCTGGGCCTCCGTCTGCCCTCCGCTCTCTCACTATCTCTAATCTCCGCTCCGCACCAGCACGCGTAGGAACCATGTGAATTTCCCCGTTTTACAGCCTGTACATTGGGAGAATAACCATTCTACGAGTAGTAAAAACTGAGATTGACTCCAGCCTAATCGGCCTATTTGAAGAAAAAATATTGGCTCCAAGCGATCGGTTGCAGTGCTAAAATGATGGTCCATCTAATGTAACCTTCCATCAGATTTAGGCTCACGCTGTGATGATCACAGAGGGGGGCCGCAGCTTTGGATGCCGAGAAGGGAGGGGGGCGCTGCTCCGCCGGATGTCATGGAAGAACATTTGGTACTCATCCTTAGGCCGGGATCACACTTCCCGCGACCAGCGACAGCGACAGTGCACGCTGCCGAGATGTCGTACGTTCGTGCCGTGGCAGTGTGGAGGAAAGAAGACCACCTCCGTGCAAACCGACGTCAATCCCTCCGCGGAGAGGGTTTTTGTCATGGGAGAGGTGCTGGCTGGCCGCAGCTCTCCTGAAGATCTTACTGCAAAGAGCCGGCGTCGAGAGGAACCCAGGACCCGCGAAGAAGAAGTACCCATGTGCCACATGCGACAGAGATGTCAATTGGTATGGAACCAGCGTCCAATGTTTTGGATGCGAAAGGTGGGTGCACTTCTCTTGTTCGGGTCTCAGTTCTGTGAGGCACCACGATTCTTCCTTTCGTTGTATTGTGTGCTCCGCCTCCAGTAACTCAAATTCCTCATCTACCAACCGCCCTCTCTATTGTACATATCAATCTCAACGGCCTTCGCGCCAAGCTTTCTGAATTATCTCTCTTTGCCCGTACTCATCACCCGGATGTTATCATGGTTCAGGAAACCAAACTCTCTCCCTCTGCTACCTCTCGACATCCAAACATCCCGGGCTATACTGCTTATCATACTCCTAGGTCATCTCAGGGAGGCGGAGTCTCTACTTTTGTTCTGTCGTCTCTTCCCTCTCACATCATTCCAAACACTCCAGTGGATGGCACTCTCGAGTACATCCCCATCCATCTACCTCTAAAAACTCCACTTTCTCTTTTCAATATATACATTCCTCCTCCTACATCCTGTCCACCAACCTACAACCCTATCCCTCTACTCAAGCAGCTGTATGACTGCTCTCTATCTCCCTCAATTGTCTTTGCGGGTGACTTCAATGCTCACACGTTCTGCTCATCGCTTGACTCTGATGCTAGAGGAAATGACGTCGAAGAATGGGCGGAGGAGTGCGATCTGGTTATCCTTAACGATGACCAGCCCACTCGTCTCCCTGCCTACGGCCGATCTTCCAGCCCAGACATCTCCCTTGTCTCTTCTAATCTCTCTAATGCCTGCTCTTGGTCTACATCCACAACTCTTTCCAGTGATCACATTCCGGTCTCTTTGTCAATATCGATCTCTCTAACTCTCTTGCTCCCTATACAGGTGTTCGTCATTGTTCTTATCTCAATTTAGGCCTTGCAGACTGGAGCCTGTTCAGGAGGTTGCACTCCGCCAAGCGGCCGAATATCCGTGGAATGGCAATGTACACCAGAAGGAGCGCCACTTCTCTGATGCCATCCGGAAGGCGATGAAAGCTGCGATCCCTGAAGGTCGTGTCAAGACCTTCTTTCCCAATGTCACCAGGGAGACACTGCAGAAGATAAGGACAAGGGACGCAAAGAGAGCTGCTGATCATCTTGACCCAGACATTGCCGAGCTGGATAATGAGATCAGGATGGACCTTGATAGGCACAAGAAAGAATCTTGGGAAAAGTTCACTGAGAAGATGAACTTCAGGAGTGATGCTGCAGCAACGTGGAAGGCTTTGAAAAGGATCTCCAGAAAGTTCACCTCCGCCAACAATTCCACGATTGAATTCGACGGCGGAGTCTTTAAGTCAGGGAAAGAGGCCGCAAATGCTCTTGGGAAGCATTTTTTCATAACTAAATCAAAAAGAGAGAAGCAGAATAGAATAACTGTTCGGGAACTCTGTAAATTGCCACTTATGGCTGAAGATGATGCAGTCACGCCCGCTCAGGTCGAGAAGGTTATCAAGGAAATGAGTAACTCGAAGGCAGTAGGGCCAGATGGCTTGAGCCCAGCAGTTCTAAAGAGACTGCCAAGTGAACTACTACCCCTGCTCGCTGACGTCATTAATACATCGTTTCGGACCTGTACATTACCTCAAGATTGGAAAGTAGCACGCGTCATCCCATTGCCTAAGCCGGGTAAATCACTATCCACGGCAAAGGTTACAGGCCAATCAGTCTTCTCTCACCTATTGCCAAAGTTGCGGAAAATTGGCTGTGGAGGAGCTCTCCGAACACAATAGCAAACAAAAGCATCAACATGGTTTCCGTAAGCTACATTCCACCACTACGGCCCTACTGGAAATTGTGAGCTATGTTTTGGACGGCTTCAATGCCATGAAACCTCAGCGAACCGTAGAGGTAGCCCTCGATCTAACGAAGGCTTTTGACACTGTAAACTTGGGCATTTTGTCGGAGAGCCTGTTAAGGTCTACCATTCCGCCCTGGCAGAAGCGGTGGATAACCGCATTCACCAAAGAACTTCGGGCAAATGTGCTATTTCAAGGACACGTCTCCAATAGCATCCCTATTGCCGCCGGCGTACTTCAAGTTCTATCGCCTGCTCTTTTCAGTCTGTATATTGGAGATCTCCCCATTCCATCCGAAGACATCAAGGTCGTTGCATATGCGGATGATATTACTATTCTGTACCGGGATCGCGACATAAATGTAGCTGCCAGGAAGATCAATGACTACTTGATCGAGTTGAAATGTTTTCTCGATAGCAAGATGCTTACGGTCTCTGCCGCTAAATCATCCGTCACAGTCTTTTCCACTGTTCCTGCGAACAGTGCTCATCCCATGGTGAAATGGGACGAAACTCGCCTGCCGGCCGCCCGATTCCCTGCTGCTCGGACTCGTGTTGGACCCTTCGCTGAGGTTTCATAAGAACACTGAGCAGAAGCAAGCTGCAGTGAAAACAAGACTTAACGTCCTACGTGCTCTCGGCGGAACGTCCTGGGGATGCAGTAAAGAAACGATCCTGACCACGTACAAGGCCATCGTACAGCCAGCCCTGGAGTATGCTGCACCAGTCTGGCAGCATATCATGTCGGACACATCCTGGTCCAAGCTGCAGCGCATCCAAAATGGAGCATTGCGAATCGCAACAGGCTGTTCTAAAAGCTCTCCAATAGAGCACCTACATGCCGAAGCTCGCATCCTGCCAGTTAAGGACCACTGCCAACTCCACGCACAACAGCTGTACATAAACATTCTGAAGCAGCCAAATCATCCGTCGCGAAGAGTATAAGACCCCGTGAGAGAGAGGTATAAGAAAGCCGTTTGCTGATGCTCCCACGAAAATCAATATACAGAGATGGACTAACGCACAACAAGAACGCCTCCGTCTCTTACGTGCTGAGCATACCCAATTCGTCAAGGATCACTTATGCAAAACCGCCGTAAACTCCATTCTCGGAGTCGTGCCGCCTGAGGTCAGCGAAACCGAGATGGAACTCGGTAGGCGTGCCAGGTGCACCCTTGCCTCGTTGCGCTGCGGGCACTCCCCCATGCTTATGTCTTATTTACATAAGATCGATAGCAGCAGACCTGACGAGTGCCCGGATTGTGGTAATAAAGGGCATACTACTGCGCACCTTTTCAACTGCCCGATGAGACCGACATCGTTAACAACAGTAGATCTGTGGACGAATCCGACGCTTGTGGCTCAGTTCCTCAGTCTATGACAGGACCCTCTCTGTGGCTGCAGAAGAAGAAGAAGACAGTGCACACCAGGCATATCGACTTTCGGTCGATATGGATGGTAAACATTGTGTCGTGTCGCCCGTCGCTGGAAGTATGATTCCGGCCTAACAGAAAATCGTGAAAAAGAATGAAGATGGTCACATCTGGAAAACACATTGCGCGACACATAAAAGTACCAATTTCTTATCTCTGAAATCAGCACGTTTTAATGATTCTTTCATCAATTTGAATATCACACTCAGGGTACCGAACAAATTACACCTGGCAGAGGGGCGGGGCGCACAAAGCTTCAAGGCGGAGGGAGGGGCCATACTACTTTCTGGGCGGCAGAAAAGGGGGCGATCCGTCCTGGCTGTATGTGGACAGCTTTCCTATTTCTTTGGTGAGTCTATTATACTAAACCGCCTAGCTACAGCTTAGGATAGTTCCAATGACATTGGGAGGCCCGAAATACCTTTTTCTGCTATTTAGACATTTGCAATTTTTGTGATCCTTATGGCTTTCAAGCGTAACGGGAGGTTTGCATAATGAAGTACATAGGGAGAGTGACCATGCTACGAGTAGTAAAAACTGTGACTGACTCCAGCCTAATCATGTATTATATTTGAAGAAGTTATAGTCTCGAAACAATTGGTTGCAGTACTAAAATGGCGTTCTACGTAGTGGACCACCCCACTCCTCCCACTGTGCCCCGTAGGTCAAAAAAATCTTCTGAAAACTTGTCCATGGGTTTTTTGAGTGGTAAACATGAAGATGAGGTCCTTTTTCGATTTTCTGAATGATTGAGGTGAGCTAAGGTTTTATTATAACTACCTTAAGACCCTATGTAATCGGCCAGAAAATGAAATTGGTCCTTGTGTGTGTTCAGCGCTTGCAAGAACCCCTAATAACACTTCAAAAGCTTTGAATTCCCGGAGTTTGCGAGATTAGGGTGAACAAGCACGATTACGGGCCGGGTGGTGGCCATCGTGTATCAACACCCCCGAGGAGGCGGGAGAAACGGGGCAGGAGCGAGGTTCTTGATTGGACGCAACACGGGGCTAGCCCATACTGCGTCCAATCAGGAACCTCGCTCCTCCCCCGTTTCTCCCGCCTCCTCAGGGGTGTTGATACACGATAGCCACCACCCTTACGGGCCAAGAGTAAAAAAATAGAAAAAATAAGCGTTCAAATATGAGTCACGATAAACATCATCACGATAATAGCGTGTAAAAAGCGGAGGGAAGGGCCGTGCTACTTTCTGAGCGGCAGAAAAGGAGGCCGCATCCCACACGGACCGATCACAGCGCCATGCCTTACCCTGCCTTCCATAAAGACCAAAACACCGAAAACGGACCTCATATTCGTGTTTACCGCCTCAAACTAACTGGAATAATTTTAAATTTTCTGTGATCTATAGGAGGAGTTATATGCGAGAAGTAAGAGAGCGGTGAAGCTACGGCGATCAGCGGGCCCCGCCCAGTCTATCCGCAACATTCGCAGACGACAACGGGCTCAGATGGGGTAATGGTGTAGGGGTTAGCCTCACAGGCGTGACACCGGAGTTTGAATCACCTCCACGGCGAAGTTTTGGCATTCTGAGGAACGTTCCTCTTTTACACGCTTTTATCGTGACGATGTTTATCGTGACTCTTATTTGCAGCGCAGTATAACCTTGTTATCAAGAGCATGAATCACGGGGTTGAAGATTGTCTTCCCCAACAGAGCACACTAGTGAAGTATGACCCTCGCCAGTAATCGCGCTTGTTCACCCTAATCTCGCAAACTCCGGGAATTCAAAGTTTTTGAAGTGTTTATAGGGGTTATTTCAAGCGCTGAACACAAACACAAGGACCAATTTCATTTTCTGGCCGATTACATAGCGTCTTACGGTAGTTATAGAACCTTAGCTCACCCTAATCATTCAGAAAATCGAAGAAGTACCTCATCTTCATGTTTGCCACCCAAAAAACCCATGGACAAGTTTTCAGCGGATTTTTTTTACCTACGGGGCACAATGGGGGGGGGTCCACTTTCATGTTGTTTCAAACCTTAGGTAGAACGTCATTTTAGTACTGCAACCAATCGTTTCGAAACAATAACTTCTTCAAATACATGATTAGGCTGGAGTCAGTCACAGTTTTCACTACTCGTAGCATGGTCATTCTCCCTATAAACTTCATTATGCAAACCTCCCGCTACGCTTGAAAGGTTTATCTTGTCACACCTGTATGTCAAGCAATGGAGACCATAAGGATCACAAAAATTACTAATGTCTAAATAGCAGAAAAGGGTATTTCGGGCCTACCAATGTCATTGGAACTATCCTAAAGAGCTGTAACTATGCGGTTTAGTATAATAGACTCACTAAAGAAATAGAAAAGCTGTCCACATAACCCGGGGCTGATCGCATCGCTACTTTTAGTTCCCTATAGGAGGTTGGCGCGAATTCGGTGCACGTAAGCTATAAAAGAGTGCAATGGGTTCTCGCCATCCGTAGAAGTGGAAGCAAAAACATCAGTGCAATCGCTGAATTACGGCCCCTCATGAAAAGGCCGACGACACTGAAAAACCCCCCGAGACCGTTTTTTCGCTTGCAAAAGGTTGACAAACAGGTCTAAATAATACAAAACTGTGCAAAAAAAAATTAGTTGGAGAAGAGAAGAGGCTAGCAGATGCGACCATTCCTATTTTGAAATTTAGCTGCGACCCCCATTTTGGAAAAATGCCAACTTTGCTTGACCCTGCCTCGAGAGCGAACGATCGCCCACGTTGTATCTGATAATGAAACTCAATTCAAAGATGGTGGCCATTCCAAATATGATGTAAATTTCTCGAACCGATTCTAGCAAAAAAAATCAATGAAGTCGTGCATCACAAATAAACCGATAGAGCCCTAAAACTCGGGTGAGCCATCCCCGCTCCGCCCACTTCACTGCTGCCCATGGTGGGTCAGGCATAGCACATCCAAGTTTTGCAACAAAATAGGGTTATTTATGACCCCATTTAGACGCTTTTTTTTCAAAATTATTGTTGCAATGGATTCCGGATCTCTCAATTGTGAAATCTGGTAGACCATTTTTATCGCGAACACTAGCTTTAAAGGCAGTGTTCACGATAATCTTCAATTTTGAGATTATTCACTTTATTGACTAAGTGGCCCCAGGGTAGAACTAAAATGACGAAGAAATTGAGAAAAACGCACCGGAAGTACTCAAAATCCTTAAGTATCAGCCCGCCGTTTAAGTATCACAGGGAGTGTTTGTTGTGACAACGAAATCTTTTGCGGACCCGTCCTTTGCAATTCTCTACTCTATAGTGCTCCGTGCTTTCCTTCGGATCCCAACTAACACTGTTTTGCCTAAAATATTCCTCCATTTCTGATTAGCCCCATTTTATACCGGTGACAACCACCATGAACATGTTCATCCAACCGGAGAAGTAGTCCATGTTATAGAATAATGTCACTGAAATACGACGTTTTAATGCGTTTCTCGCCGTTTTTTCGTAATTTGGGTAACACCTGGAAGCCAACTCACTGTTTTACGTGAAAAACTCGGGAACGAAAATCATCGTGAACACTGCCTTTAACCTAACAGCCGCGTACCCACAGCATTTTTACAAAAACCCGGAAACGCACTCCAAACAAGGTTGAGCAGGCCGTTGCGATAATTTTCGGTGGAGCTACGACCCCCCTCCCTTTTGACCGAAGAATTCTGAAAGTTTCCAGAAAGTTTACGATCCCCTCCCGAAATAAAACTCCTTAAGCTTATTGAGAACGAAAAAGTTGGAATAAGTTCAAATGTGAGGTAAAATTCGACCAAATTGTACGAGCCCCCCCCCATTTTAATCTTTTTTTTCAATAATCCAATTATTTTACGACACCCTGTTGCGCCGAGTCGCAACCCTGTTCAACTCTGACTCCAAGCTTGGTATCGTATCGCGTCTTTCTGTCTGTAACTGCAGAAGCGACACTCGCTGAAAAATTCGGGAAACTTTTAGAGGGTGGAGGTAGGATCAAAAGGGTCGAGGATGACAGGATAAAGACCGAGAAATCACCTGAGCTTCTCTGGCAAGAGCATCACGAGCGATCGCTTGGAAGGCAGCCTCTACATTGACAGCTTCTTTGGCCGACACCTGAAATAAAACAGACACTTGGAGCCATTTTTTCCCTCAAATTGACAATATGCCGCATTACCTCGTAATAGGGTATATTATTCTTCGACTGGCACCATGTTTGCGCTCGTTTGGCGCTCACTGCTCGCTGCGCTTCCAAATCGACTTTATTTCCAAGAAGAACAAACGGGAAGTTTTCGGGATCACGGGGGCTACAAAATTTTTAAAATTAGCCAGAGACAGACCACATTTCAACGAGACGATCATACAACTTACCAGGCCTGAATAAGGAATTCATCTCGCCACGAGTCCAAACTCTTGAATGACGATGCACTCGTAACATCAAATGCCAGAACGCAACAGTCAGCACCACGGTAAAAGGCAACGCCCAACGACTGGAAACGCTCCTGACCGGCCGTATCCCAAATCTGAAAAGCATGGAACACTGAAGAGGGCGTAAATCGGATAAAATACGTTGGGAACGGGTCAAAAACTGTCCTCCAAAGCAATTTTCAACCTTCCAACTCGTGTCACGTGGTTTTCAAGGTCCCTGTCATGAAATATTTGTAACTGCCCGCGTGCAGAACAAAAGTTCGTCAAATCTGATCACAGCTGCTACAAACACTGTTCAGCGGGTTGCAAACGGACGCAAAGGGGGTGGAGATGGGATCGTAGGAAATTTGGTTTACGGAGAATTCGCCCGATGCGTAGGGCGTGGAAAATATGCCCGCAAGGGGGGAGAAAATGCCCGCCGCAAGGGGAGAAAATGCCCGCCACGAGGGGAGAAAATGCCCGCCACGAGGCGAGGAAATACCAGCATCGAAAATACAGTTCTTCTATGACCCTGCCTTATAATTAACTGCCTACCGCTACCTGTTAGAATAAGATATTCAACGCTTGCACACGCGTATCCACGGTATAAGTGTATTGAAACCTCATTCAAACTACACAGTTTTATAGAAAATTTTATTGTGCGAAAAACTACAAAAAGAACAAAACTATGAAATATTGTAGGTGCTTAAAGGCAGTGTTCACGATAAAAAATGTGTTTCAGTTTCCACTAGGAATGGGTAGTGAAGGGGCACACTGTAACGTTGACGTCGAGAGAACGCATGAAAACGAGCCAGGAAGAGCCCCAAAAGAGGCCGAAGTTGCCACTTTGAGCGCAAGGTAAACCCCAAAAGCGCAATGCCCGCCCTCCAACGTGAACAAATGAAAAGTCGAGATCGTGATATGAGCGATGATTTCCGCTCAATAGCCCCGTTCTTCCCTTCATTCTCAGCTTCTCTCTTTACTCAGGTCAGCTCGCATACATCAGCAATGAAAGACGGAAGTTACAAGCCTCGGACAACCCGTCCACCATGCTTCCCTTACTCAGTTTTTGAGGGACCATAACTTTGTTTCCGAAAGGTCTTGTACGATTCCAGAGGCATCCTTAGAATCAGCATGGGACCGTTTTCAAGATAGGCGGACAAACAGAAGAACAATTTTATCGTGAACCCTGCCTTCAAACTTAATTCGGAGAAGTGAAGTGTGGTAAATAGTAGAATGCATTCTAACCCCTAGCATAACCATCTATTCAACTTCTCTGAAGTTAGAGAAATGATGTTACCATGGGGTAATCCCTGATGTAAGCAACTTATTAAAAGTAACTCGGTGATATTAAGGCAGACCAATAAGCTTGGCTAGAGAGTCCAAATATCTTTTGCACGTTCTCGGTGTAATCTTAGGGTCAAGGATCGCAGAGAACTGTTGGATTTCTTCTTGAATCTTGCGCTATCGTTCCAGCTCTGCCGGTCTTGTGTAGCGGTCTGGCGTAGATACGTCCAAAATCGATGGCAGTAGGCTTAGGTTTAGGCTTAGGAAGCAAAAAAAAATGGAGAAACAGCAAAAAGGAGCAGAAAATGGAGAAACGGCAGCAGAGAAGTGAACGGAGCACCACTCATTGCTAGCATGATGTTTTCTAGCGCAAGCAAAATCTCGCCCTCGCGACAGAAATTTTCTGCCCTCCTTGCGGGTATTTTCTCCCCTGCTCGCGGGTAAATTCTCCCCTCCATGCGGGTATTTTCTCTCCCCCTCGCGGGCGAATTCTCCCCTTCAGGCGGGCATTTTCTCCTCTCTCGCGGGCAAAATCTCCTGCTGAAATGTACGCGTGCGGCTCGGGCAAAATCTCACGTAATCAGGACATTTGTACCAAAATTTCACCGACGAGAAGGGGGTTCATGAAAATATCTGACATTTTTGAATAATTCGGATCCCAAAGAAAAGGGGTAAAACTCAGCCAGGTTCGGTCACAATGTCCTGCTGGACCCTGCGTCCAGTCCAACCCGATCACACGACTTTTTAAAAAATTGAGCTATTATCTGGTCACCCAGGTTCGAATAGATGAACATAATTTTAGCTGGACATTGAATCATTAAAAAGGGATAAGGTATTTCTAGATCAGGTCAAGGTCAAGCGGTTTCCAGCGATCAAGCGGTGTGATGATCACAGAGGGGGCTGCAGCGCTGAGAGACAGAAAAGGAAGGGGCCGCATATATTTTTTCAGCCCCCACGCAAAACTAGTTGGTCTTCAGCCATCAAAAAAAGCTCTTGAAAATAAATGGACTAGAGCAACTTGAAATCAATTTTCCAGTGTTGCAAAAAAATACGAAAAAAACACCAATTTAGCAATTTTTTTATCCACAGGTTGCAATCATGACTCCTGTGGGCCGCGAGAAATTCGAAGCCGGAGAAGGGGCTCCGCAGAAATTCTTGAACTGGAAGAGGGAGGGGGCGCACCTTTTACGAACTGATCACATCGCCACGCCTTACCCTGGCGGATTCTGTCCAGTAGTTCAAGATAGGCAAGCAGACTAAAAAAAATTTCCAACAACCTAAAATTTTGGAAGACGTTGAAATTTTGTGCCAAAAATAGACAAAAACGGCGGTGGGTGTAATGCAAATTAAACTGCGAATCCCCTCACTAGAGAAAGAAATATAGTGCGAATTACGAGAAAAATATATAATACGATAGTTAGAAATACTTTTTTTTTAAATTTTGGTTCCAAATTTGTCGAAAAAAATTCTGTTAAGAACGCCAAGTGGGGGTGCGTGTACACAGCTCCACTTTAAAGGCATAGGACACCCAGGAAATTATTTTTTAGGTTTTATCCTTATCTTGGAGGAATTACACTCTGATCACAATGGTATTTCTGAAATTGTCCAAGACCCCCTCCGAACGGAGATATGGCTCCTTGAAAATGTCTGTATTTTGAGGGCAAAAACTTGGTGGACGAGTTGTCCCAGGCCTGTATTTCTCTTGGTTCGCAGTGGCGGCACGAGAGAAAAACAGGATGATGAGATAGATCGGAACGGGAGTGAAGAACGACGACTCGGTTGAAAATCATCCATCCATCTAGCCGCTATTAAGATCGAAAATCAGGAAGGGGCCGGGCATGTGGTGATAGCTTAAATATCGCTTATTTGGAGAAATTGAGATCTCGCATTTGGCACGGGTTATACAGAGGGGGGGGGACTTCCACACAATTACACAAAAAACTAAAAATTCATATCTGAGGATGTACTGTGTCTTTAAAGGTGTGCTTGACCGTATTTCAAACTGTCAACTCACGATTACAGAATTCTACAAAAGTTCCTCGGATTTATGCCCAACACCCCAAGATACCTCCAGCAAGATCAAGGGGGTGTGAGCTGACACAACCGGGGTGATTGAAGGGTCCAGCAGGGTTGTGACAAAACGCAAAGTGGGCAAAGCAGGCTCAAGCGCGGCAGCAAAATTTCGCAACGGTGTGGAGAGGGGGTCGCAGAAATATCGGCCCAAAAATTCAATTCCTGGGAGTGAAAAAGACAGAAATCACGTTCCACTACCAAGAAATTTCGATTTAAAACCTCGGGGAGGAGAGCAGAAGTTTTGGATTATTGCAAAAAAAAAAGATGGCCGGGAGGAGGGTCGCTTCGGTTACGAACAATTACGTAACGCCCCGCTTGACCCTGGAGCAAACGGGGGAGGGACGTCAAAGTCCTGGCCGAAAACTGATAGCTTTGAAATTTGAGGTAGCAGGTCGTAAAATTCTGGACTCTCATCCATAAGGGTTGAGCAGGGTTGCAAAGCGGCGCAAGAGGGATCGCTGGAATTCTGGAATTTTCCTATGCTAAAATGCAATGTTGGGAGGGGGGGGGGGGTCGTATAAATTTAGTACAAAAAGAGATTTTTCTCTTAATCACTTGGTGAGCTGAAATGAAGTAGTAATATATAGTCAGTGTTCCGAATTTTTGACTAGAAAAAGCTAAAACAATTCTGAATTGCGGGGGAAATCGTGAATATGTTTCGAATTTTCTAAAATTTTTGCCAACAGGGGGCGAGGATCGTACTCCGAAGAAAATCGTCGCAATGGCCTGCTCAACCCTGTCACCCAGTAAGGATTCATTAGAAATCCCGCCATTTTTCGAAAATTTTTGTCACCAATGGCAGGGTCATAGCTCCGCCAAGGTTAGTCCCAGCGCCCACTGGAGCAGGATGGGTGGGAGGTCGGAAAGACATCCGTCCAAAGGAAGTAAAAATTGTTAATCTGAGGAGTGAATCGCAGAATGCGAAATTTCTAGACCTAATTTACACCTAAGAATGAAAATTTCTTCGCAATTTCGAAAATTTTTGTTCAGCCGGGGCAGAATTGTAGCTCCGCCGATATTAGCACAGCGCCCCGCTGAAACCTGACCCCCAGGGAATGATCTTTGTCGAAAAACAGATCTCGAAGTCAATTCTAGTATTGTCGATTAGGGTTGAAGTCAATCCTAGTATTGTCGATTAGGGTTGGGTTCAGCGCACAAGCAACCGCGTTAATTCTGGAGCCGAATTCAACCAGATTCGATAGAGCCCAGGATTAACGAGGTGATGAATCTGGCCTCGGGAAGAAGGAGACCATCGCTGAGCAATATGTACAGTTAGGTCCTTGGCTTGCTTCGCCAAGAAAGGACACTTAAATCTCACCCGCGGCTGGCGACGGTTTATATCTCACCGGCGGCTGGCGGTATGTTAAGCTGATCAGCTGCGCTCTTCTCTCGGCCTGAATCGAGAGCGGGTCGGCGCACGCGACCACGTCAGCCACGGGTGAGATTTAAATGTTTTTTCCCGAGGAAGCAAGCCACGGACCTACCTGTACTATTACGAGAATTCATCCCGATGAGAGGAATATAACTGGCTAGCGTTTGGTCTCTAGACGGAAGCTATGACTTACTTGACTTAATCGGTTGGCTTTCGCCTGACGCGGTCATTCCGCATCTTCACCGAGGTGTGCCGTCCTAATAGTCAGCCGTGTCCATTTTTCACGGTCTTCAGCCACAATTTGAACACATTCCATCCAGCTGTCACTATTCCATTTCCTGCGAAACGAAACATCGCGCCTGAACTGTCTTTCGATGCCGAGTGACTTCAAATCGTCTTTAACCACATCCGTCCAGAACTTTCGCCTACGCCCAGGTGGCCGTTTCCAGACAGAATTTGGAAGCATTCTTAAGAGACGATCCAGCGTTCTTCTTAGTATATGCCCGAGCAGTCGAAGTCGACTTTCCATTGCTGTTTGAAATGGCGCTAGGAGATGCTGGCACCTCCCTCGTGTCAAGCGTTGATGTACTGCGTCGAGTTCCTTGTAAAAGTCTTCGTCATGGCATACACGCGATCAGAAATATCCAAGCAGACGCCTAAAAAGCTTCCTCTCCGTGCAATCCAACCTTTCCATCTGCGTCTTCGGTGCTGCCCACGTCTCCGATCCGTACATCATTGGTAGACGCGCAACTTGACTTCCTTCGCGATGGTGGTAGACCACAAAAACTTGGTTAGAGAATTGAATGCAGACGTAGCTTTCGCACATCGTTGTCGAATATCCGCTGCATAACTACCATCGTTCTTCAGCAAACAGCCCAAATAACAGAAATCGTCCACCAGTTCGATACGTTGTCCGTCCACACAAACTCCCGTTGAAGGCCTCTGAGAGACCCACATCTGCTTTCATTTGTCGGGACGAAGACGAAGTCCATAGGCTGCGGCATACTCCGAAACGAGGTTCACAATCCTTTGCAGTTTCGCGTTGTTTTCAGCGAATAACACAATGTCGTCGGCGTACTCCAGGTCGACAAGGGAGCGTCCTGATGGTGTTAGGATCACATCCGCAGGAAACTGTTCTGCAACTCTACGCATGATGTCAACAACGGCGAAGTTGAAAAGAAAAGGTCCTGCAACGGCTCCTTGCCTTACTCCTGTTTTCACCTCGAAAGCTGACGTAAATCCGACGGGTGTACGAACTGCTGCTGTTGTTCCTTTGTTCATGTCCTCGATTAACCGAACATACTTTTGCGGGACTCCATCTGCTCGCAGGGCATTGAGCAATCGATCACGATGAGGAAAGTCGAACGCGGCTACAAAGTCGAAAAAAGCACGCTGTAATGGCTTCGAAAACCGCTGCCACGATTCGATTACTCTTCTCACGACGAACACTTGGTCGATGGTCGATCTTCCAGGTCGAAAACCGGCTTGCTCATCTCTGGTCGTTCCTTCACGATGTTTGATAAGTCGCTCGAGAATGATACGTTCTAAAACCTTGTACATGACACGAAGTAGAGAAATTCCTCTGTAGTTCTTAGGATCCGTGACGGATAGCTTCTTGTGAAGAGGTACGATGATCACATGTCTCCACGAATCGGGTATCCTTTCGCTCATCCATATAGCACGAATGGTGTTGGTCATTTCACGAATCCCAGACGGAGGAAGAGCTTTCAGCATTTCAGCAGTGATGTTGTCATCTCCACCTGCCTTTCCATTCATTTTCCGGACACAATCCAAAACTTCAGACTCAGTCGGCGGTTCCTCACTGACATCGTAATGTGCTCTCTGAACATGCGGGAGTTCAGGTACTGATGGCGCTGGACGAATCAGAAGTGAACTGAAGTAATCCTTCCATATTGGCAGCGTCGCATCACCAACTGCAACTCCATTGGTAGTGTTCAGGACAGGAGAACATCTCTTCATCTTCCCGCTATACTGTCGCAGCAACGTGGAGGCTTTCTTCGGATTCTTCTCCTCCCAAGCCTTCTCGAACTCCTTAGCTCTCCACGTCCACTCTCGTTCGCGGTCCTTTTGAAGCTGCCGACGCAACTTCCTCCTCAGACGCTTCTCCTCCAAGAAGTTTCCTGCAGTTCGGAGAGCACATACTCTGTTGTAGGTAGATGTTGTTACATCCGATACGTAGGCGAACTTCTTCTTAGGCTGTACAACCGGGAGTGCCTCTTTCAAAGCGTCCTGGATGCACTTGACAAAAGAATCCGCGTCGCAAAGTTTCTTCTTAGTCCGTACTCCGATGTGAATAGAAACGCGTTGTCGAAAATTCCTTCTGACTCTTCATCTCTGAGACTTGTCATGTCAATCCTCTGGAGAAGCTGAGCCCCTCGCTTCCTCTTATGAATCCTCGCAGTGAAGTTAAGAATCCTCGCAGTGAAGTTGGCTATAACAGCGCCAAATGGAGTTGAAGCAAGGGAAAATGGTTTACCACCCAAAAAGATTAATTATTCCGGAGTCGCCTTTTTTAAAGGCAGTGTTCACGATAAAAAAAACCGTGTAATAGTTTTCGATGTTTTTGGGTAGGTAAGTCCACTAAGAAGAAGTCAATAGGAGAAAAACACCACAGAACAATTAAACGAAGGAGAAAAACTGTCTAAAGAAATCTCTGAAAGAATAATTGTGCCTGTTTGTGTATTTCCCCGACATCAGGTTCGATGCGTTGTACGCAAGGAGATTGCGCACAACGCATCGAACATGACGTCGGGAAAATGGTTTTGCGTTTCAAAATTCTTAGGTAAGTGGCTTTGCTTTCTGTGTCTTGCACCAAAAATTCTCTAAAAAATAAGAGGGGTCAATGTACATGCTGGATTGTCAGAGCCTTTCGCAATGAAGAATATTCGAAAATTCGTTGTCTGCTGCTACAGTAACAAGAATTCAGGACAACTGTTACAGGACATGGGCGGGGTGGCCCAATGGATCGGCTGGCCCACGAGATTCTCACCCGCTTCCCGACCGTTTTTCGTCGCACTTCCGTTCATAATCTTCTTAGGTGGAGACAAAGCTTACGTTTCAGCCAAGAAATGGGCAACTTTTTCATCGTGAGCACTGCCTTTGAGGAATTTAATTGGGTAAAGAGTAAAGAAAATGATTACTACAAGATTTTACACCGTCCGATAGAAAGTCTTCTGTTCGTTTCTGGTCCCACAGGGTTAAGCAGCGTTGTGACCGGCCACAACGGGTGTCGTAAAATTGTAAAAAAAAATTGAAAAAAAAGCAAATTTGGGGGGCGTAAGGTTTTTGGAAAAAAAAAGAATTTTTTCCAAACCTTTTCGAAAAGTAAAATGAAGTGAAAACTGAGGCGGTGGAACTAATTGCAATGTGTTCCGCGTACATTGCACCTAATCAAATACATATAATGGTAAAAAATATTTAAAAAACTGAAAATATATGCCTAATATGTGCCCCGAATTTACAAAAAAATATTACAACAACTTTCGCTTCTGTTTAAAATTTGACACTAAATAAAGCTAAAAAGCCATCCTGGGGGGGGTCGTGAAATTTTGAGATTTTTTTAGAAAAAAATGAAAAATGGGGGGGGGCGTAAACGCCACAACGTCCTGCTTAACCCTATGGTCACATCAGACGCGCTCTTTTTAAACCAAAGTCAAGCAGACCGTTTTACGGGACCAGGGTCCAGCAGGGTCGCGTCGCGACACAACGTGTAGTGAGAAGGAATAGGGAATTTTTTCTCCAAGATATTAGACATAGTGTTGGGGATCATACGGATTTTCACCCAAAATAAAATTTTGGAGGGGAATCGTCGAAAATTCTAAAAAAAAAAGTCGTCAAAAGGAGGGGGTCGTAGTTCCGACAAAACGGACCGCTGGACCTCGTTCGGGACCTCAACAGAACTACGCCACCTTGGACTAGCATCTTTCGAGGAGGTCGAAAATTTTTACGTCCCCAGTGTGAAAACTTATTTGACCATTCAGAGCTAGAAACTCACGGGCGGCAAGCTATCGAGACGTGCTCGCACCTGATGTCAGGTCACAAGCCCACTGGACCCTGGTTTGAGGACTACGTGAGCCGATTCACACCATCAAAGTTTCAAGTTTTGCATTCTGACGAGTACATAAAACATCGCACATGAATTCAGCCTGTGAGGTTACAAAAGAGTCCAGCGGGTCGTTGTCTTAAGATTCGGAGGAGCCAAATTATCTGGGCCGAATTCTGGTCCGCAATCGCGTCTCGACACGCTTTGCAGCCGCGCGCGCTCGAGTCAGTCGGGTTTCCAGCGCCAAAGCCTGTGGCTTTTTTTACGCAACTTTCTCCAATTTTTCTTAATTTCCAGTTTCCAAAACCCACCTAGAGTCAGCAGATCGGCGGCTGCGGCGCTGGAAGCTCTTCTTACTCGGGAGCGTGCGGCCGTAAAGCGTGTCGAGACGCAATTGGGAACCGGAATTTGGCCCAGTAAGCACATTATGTATAACAATAGAAAGTTTTTTTTTAATCTTAAATTGCAGGCGTTCAATTGTACTAAAAACTCTATGCAGAAAACAAAAAATTCTCCAAACTGAAGTTACATTGCAAAAAAATCTATTCCTAAAATTCCACGACCTACAAGAACTGCATTTTTAGGCGATTTTTTCGAAGGGAAGCGGACATTGCTCACCCTTGCGTACTGCGACGCGGACGGTGAGCGTCACGCGTGGCGAAATCGGCAACATCCTCGCACATCGGGCGAGATCTAGCGAATTGGCTTATTCTAAAACATTTTAGACTTTCCTACGTTCATTGAATGTCACTAAAGAGAGCCCTTGTTTTGAATAAGGTGCTGAAAACCCTTCTACACAATGCGCGTTCGCCGCACGCGCGACACTAACCTGACAGCAACGCGTACGCACGCGGGTGAGCAATGTCATAGAGCCAACTCTTAGGAGACGAAAATAAACCCAAAAAAAAAATACCAAACAGAGCCATACAAAAGCTGAAGCAAACTGATTCTAAGAGGTCTTACCTGCAGTGTAACCGTACGATCATCAATTTGTACATCTCTAGTTAGAAAGTCCGCACCTATTGTGGCCTAAAACGCGTCATATGACAGAAAAAAATCTACTAAATTATCGGAAAACTAACTACATGGTGGAATCCGCACGACTCACCTTGTATTGATTACTGAATCGGCGATTCACGTATTGATTCATCAGAGACGTCTTTCCTACACCAGAATCCCCAAGGATAATCACCTTGAGCAGAGCCTTCTTTCTGCCTGACATCGTCTGAAACTGACATCAAATGGAAAACGTGGCGCAGATGTCGACACGGAAAAAGTCGCGAATTCATGAAAAAGCTGCAAACGGAGTCATAGGAGGGAAAACGAGGAGGAATGTCGAACACTGAACGAGCACAAATCACTCAAGGCTCAAGTCGCCAACTGGTCGCTAGAAAAAAAAAAGAAAAAAAATTGAAATATTTGTCGAAAATGAGAAAAAAACTATAAGAGAACTCAGGTTATCAGGAAATCTAAACAAAAATCAGCAAAGTCGAAAACAAATGCTTAGAATGAGAAATAATTAAACCATATTAAGGCCAATTTCTGAACGTAGAATCATACGTGAATGCTACTGCAAAAACCTATGGTTACAGAAAATGAGAGAAAAGTTAAGTCCTAAAACTCTTGTTTTACCACTTTTTGAACCATTCTGTAGAGAAAAAGAAGTCTGACCTCAGTCAATTGCGAAACTCTCAAAAAACTCGATTAAACTCTGGCATTCAGAGCGGGGCAGCCGCGCAAAATTTGGGTGCATTCGGTGCATTGACCTATGCGCGCGCCTACCCCCGCCGGGATTTGTGGGCGGAGTTCATTTCGGAGGATCCGCGGGACCAAAAGGCGCGTCGCTTGGCTGGAATCCAATTGAACGTACTCTTCGACCTTGCAGTGAACTTCCTTTCATATTGTACTTCCTTTCATTCTTACCTTCATTTTCTCCACTTCGCCTATCGTGTTTCCCGTTTTGTGCTCAATGGAGTTTCCGAAACACCATTTCAGAAATTCCTCTGGTGTGATCTTCATACATATCTATATGTATATACTTACACAGGTTAGTTATTCTTCGTCGCTCTTTTTATGGAACTGTTAGTTCCGTATGCGGATGTAAAATGAGGTTCTCTTTGCCTTAGAGTGAATTTCAAAGTTAGAAATCGTTAGCAAGTTTTCCACTCTGGGTTGAAGAAAATAGGTGATGCTGTCTATCTTAGCAGCGAAGCTAATGTAGGACATAAACCGCTTCACTTTATCTTACTTTCACGTTCTCCAAAGGTCGTTTGTTGACCTTCAACTTGTGCATCGAGTAGCTGTATTACCTGTTAATTATCCTCCACACATTTGCCAATGGGAAGGAAGGCTATTTGGCAAGGGGGACCACTTATCGCTAGATTTGCCCCAGAAACAAGAGGGTCATGAAACAGAGGCCGGCACCGCAACCTACCATTTGATGCATCTTCACGTAAAAAAAGGTGTTTGAATCGGAAAGTTTCTTTCTTGAATGATGAAGAAAAACAGGAGCGCAACATTGACTTTCCCGCATAATTTCTCAAATAAATCCCCTTTTCGAAAATACTATAGTGCAGATACTTGTTTTCCAGGAAGAAGCGAGAAGGGCTCGACTGGATCTTGCCACAGTGATCAAAAAGCTCGCTGAATAGCTCTACATGTGAGTATAAACTCTTAGTACAGGATTGTCAACCTTCGATACTCGGTTACGAACAGGTATCTATATTACAGAGTCGAGCCAAAAAGCTTTGTTTGAACGTTTGGACAGTGAAGGCGACTACATCACTCATGTCGAATGCACGGTGAGCTTGTATGGATTTCTTCACCAATTCATTGACTGTTTTTTTTCCTGAATTTTGAAACTTCGTCATTCTAGGCAAGATGTGCGCTTGTAAACGTACGAGATGAGGAATAGACCATTCGGCTGGATCCTTTCAGATGTAAGATCAATTTCTGTTCCGCGATTTCGTACTCCAAAGAATTTGGTTTAATTCTAATGCTTACCCTCTTTCCAGCGTAGAGAAAAAAAATGCCCCGTTTGGGTGACGGTGAGAAGCATGTGAACGAGGAAGGACTGTAGACACAGATTTGGGGACAGCGACGATTTTCCCCTTGTAATTCACTTAATACGTGATTTTTTTAATTTCTATTTTCATTTCTTGATTGTGCCTTCTAAATATTTGCGATTGTGAATGCATTCTACGTGTCGGTAATTGGGTCTCAGGCTATAAATTAATACGTGGTTTGCATTGATTTGCTAAGAATATCCAATATTGCAAAATTTCTCTTTGAATTCTTATGGGGTTTTGTACAAGATGTCGTTGTTCTTGGAGTTTCTCCGTTGTGTACATGAGCAGTACCTTTGTAGATGACAGTGGATATATAAGTATTTGAATGGATATATTATATATTATAGTGACTGTACAAATATTTTTTGTGACCGTTTCCTGCCTTTTCCAAGTATTTTGTGTCTTGTCCTCACTACTGCACTATGTTGCTTTACCTATTTCATTTAAGCCTAATGTGACAGTAGCGATCAGTGGTGACATTGGTAGCTGTATAATTTCTCTGTGTAATAATAATGAAATGGCGATCATAATATTGAATGAATTCGAATAGGTTTTGAATTCCAACTGAAATGGTGTAAGGATTCGTCTGTAAATACAGCTTTTTGGACATTTCCTGTCTTCACAGCAGCATAGGGATGTGAAAATTCGATGGAGAACTTTCAGTTTTTCAGTGGTACAAGAACAAGCAATTCTCAAACACCTTTGTTAATATATTAGTGTACAAAGGAAGGAAGCGTGCAGCTGCTTTTAATCAAATCGGGTCACCCGCGAGAGGAAGCTATGCGTGCGGCTCGCAACGCGTACCCGCCGATCGGACACCCCGCGCTACCATAATGGGGACCACCCCGGCCGTAGAGTTACGGATGTACCCGCAATTGGTCCCGCGGAGTATGCCGACAAAATGCCAGAGAAGCACGCACATCGATGACTAAACTTGCCTTAACGTCAAATCACGTGTTGGGCCCGGCAGACTGCAGACTCTCTCACTTATTCCACGGCATTGGGGGAAATTGTACGATACGCTATGCGATAATTTGAATTCTACGCACTGCTCAAATTGTTTCAACCCTAGACATAAAAAAGTAGGAAAACAATCGATATTCCTTTCATCATATCGTCAATACTTCAAGCTAGGCTACCCGGTTCAATTACACATAATGGGTGGGGGGGAAGCCGAAGTAAAATTTTTGTACCCAGGTCGCCCACCCAGGGGTTTAACTCGCTGAGGGGAAACGGAGAAACGTTTCGCACCCATGTCAGAATTCATAAAAATCCCCATAGTGGGCAAAATCATGGACTTTTATGCGAAATTTTTCTTCGGTGCTATCCTAGCGGGGGAGGCACTGTTGTATAGCACTTGGCCACACCCTTTTTTCTGTGCCCAATAATTCTCCTGGTTTTGGCAGGGGAGGGAAACCCTGGGCGGGTGCTCAAATTCGGTGCGAAACAGTAAAATGGGCGTGGCCAAGTGCATCACGCTCCCCCCGCTCTATGATAGCCCCTTTTCTTTGACCCCCCATTATGTGTAATTGTTCCAATATCTCCTATACAAAGAATGCGTGAAATAATGAGTGAAATGGCGAGAGACCGTGGGATGCTCAATTTTGGATTACTAATGGGCAGTTTTAGGATACCAACTGGCGGTCACTTTTTGGGAGAACGACACCTCATGGGTGGTCTGCAAGAAATTACTTCTGGAAAAAATCAGAAGAGGACAAAACGTTAAAAGTGATCTACCACAAAATCAGCGGAGAGAAAGGGTTAAGAGAGTTTAACTTTCATAGGTGGTCCGTGACGGTATCAATTGCGGAAAAAAGTTTGCAAGCCCTAAACTTCATGGGTGGTCTGTAGGAAGTCGACAACGGGGGTTTGTTGCCAAAGAGTACAGTTCTTGAAAGAGACTAGAATATCATATGCCTATGCAGATTGGAGAGGTCCAAATTTCGTGGGTGGTCAGCATAAGGATGAATAGCATAATGTGAACACATGAGAGCAGTTTAAACTTCATGGGTGGTACACAAGTAACCGACTACATACAAGTGTTACAGATGCAAACCTCATGGGTGGTTCATATAAAACGAACCATGGCAAATGACGGAAAAGTAACCAATTTCATGGACGGTCTAACGGAAATCCACAACGGAACCGTGCTATGAAAGACTATGCTCCTTGGGTGGCCCGCAGAATATCGACTAAGTGGATGGCTTGAAGAGACCCAAATTTCATGGGTGGTCTCCGAAAAAATTAAATAGGAAAAGGCTAAGGAGGTCAACACTTCATGGGTGGTCAGCAGAAAAACGACAACATGAACGCTTAAGAGTGAGTGGTTTATACTTCATGGGTGGTACGCGGGACACTGACTGCATACAAGAGTTACTGTGTTTCTCTGGGCCCAATTCCGGTCCGCAATTGCGTCTCGACACGCTTTGCGGCCGCACGGGCACGAGTCAGCCGGGTTTCCAGCGCCAAAGGCGACTCGATTGTGGCTTTTTTATACAGTTTTCTCCAAATTTTCTTAGTTTCCAGTTTCCAAAACCCACCTAGAGTCAGCAGATCGGCTGCTGCGGCGCCGGAAGTTCTACCGACTCGGAAGCGTGCGGCCGCGAAGCGCGTCGAGACGCAATTGCGGACCGGAATTTGGGCCAGAGAAGCGCAGTACAGGTGTAACCTTATGGGTCGTCAGCAGGAAACCAATTATTGTAGACCCGTAGCTTGTTTACTCAAGAAAAAATGCAAACCTCACTCGCGGCTGACGATGTGATAAGCTGATCAGCTGCGCTCTTCTCTCGGCGTGAATCGATTAGCGGTCGACGCGACCACCCTCGCCAGCCGCGGATGAGATTTGAATGCTTTTTTTCTGCAGAAAACAAGCCACGGACCTAGACGTCTTTGAGCGCAACTTTGTGGCGGGGTTGAAAGGGCTTAAGGGTCGGAGGTGGTCCGCAGACTACGAGGCTACATGGATGGGATGGAAACGTCTGAACGTCATGGGTGGTCTGCAAAAAAGCAAGAGTAGGAAAGGGCTGACCTCATGAGTGGTCCATAGGAAATCAACAGATTGGAAAGGGCTAAACTTCATGAAGGTTCCTATCTGGAAAACAACCGTAAATAATTTTTAAAAAAAGCTAAAATACAGGAAAAGACCATAATTTTGTCTCAACCAATCAATAAAACAAACACTGTATATACGAACGCTCAAAGACATGGCGCTGGCGATGTTAAAGGAAGGAAAGACATTCACACTAAAACCAGCGCCATTCACCCGTTTCGAATCCGGTTTTCCACAGCACACATGAAAAAAACACCACATCGGAATGGGAAAAAAGACTATATTATTGCAAAAAGCCACGTAAATATCATAAATTCAGTAATAAAACTGCACAGATGTTTCAACACCGACTATTGATACAAATGACTCATTCCCCCCATCGACAATAAACCAACCAACCCCATTCACGAAAGTCAATCGGCGGCGAAAGCAAATGGAGCTGCCTTATTCATCAATCGATTCCGTCCTTCGTGATTATGCTGACAAAGGAAGATAATGCACCATTTCCAGTTAAAATAGACGACGACTCAAAGAAAACTGTATAAAACACAAACTCATCTCAAATTAAATATTTCTCAAAGCATCATTTAAACATTTTCTGTTTACAACATATTTGAACAATAAAAATGCTTTTGAACAACATTTATTATGTATATTCACTAGAAAGCCGAAAAATAGAAAAAAAAATAAAATGTCTGAAAGGTTTCCAATCCTTGAAAAAAAACACAAAATTAATAAATAAAGCACTGAAAAAATATAAGATTTTTTTCCAAAATACAATACCACTGTGGTCTTGAAAGATTTAAAAATTCACTGAAATTATGGCTAAAGCAATACCGCAAAAGTTTCCAAACTGCTAGACCTCTGAATCTAAGCACTACTCAAAAAAAAATCCGTGACATTCATTTGTTTTCCGAATTTCCAATTTTGCAGCTTAACAAAACGTTTTTTAGCAGCCGGGATTCTGTGTTACCAAAACCCCATTCGCCGTGGAGCGCGTTATGATATCATCAAGCGCCAGCGTAGCACCTAAGTGGTATTTTAGACTGAGATCAGCCTCGGGGAGTGTTTTTGTTTTGAAACTGAGGGTATTCATCATCTACATTGTATTCTTAGGTATTTATAGCACATTTCAGTGTTTTTCTTGCTTGTATCCCTTCACTTAAAAAGCTGTGTTCTGTTGAGTTGCTGCTTATGCCTTTCTCTTATTCTTTCTATCGGAGTCGTTCCATTTCTTAAGTCCACGGTTCAACATCACAATTTTCACATCAGTCGAGGTCTTTATATGTGTCGCTCAGATAGGGAATTCGATCGCATTTTCACTCCTTCGGTACACTATTCTGTTTCTCACGATATCTATGTGCTATATCTAGGTGCACGTTAATAAACACATATGGCTGATACCTTCTTTCATGTAAACGCAGTTGTTTTCAACATGTCAATGCCGTAGTGATTTTTTCCGCTACCTCTAGTCACTATTTTTCACTCTTCGTGACTGAAAAAGAACTGCATCATGACAGAGAAGACGTACATACGTTCACTACGATTGATCATTCACGATCGCATATCTCAGCACAAGAACGTGCTTTCCGAATGTCGAGTTCTCACCATAATAAGGAATGCCCGGACATATGCTTAATCGGAATCGAGAAAATAAGAAACGGTGGGCCAGCAAGCAATTCAAAAGAACACAGCTTTCTAAGTGAAGAGATACAAGCAAGAAAACACTGAAATGCGCTATAAATACCTAAGAATACAATGTAGATGATAAATACCCTCAGTTTCAAAACAAAAACACTCCCCGTGGCTGATCTCGGTCTAAATTACCACTTAGGTGCGACGCTGGCGCTCGATGATATCATGACGCGCTCCACGGCGAATGGGGTTACGGTAACACAGAATCCCGGCTGCTAAAAAACGTTTTGTTGCAGCTTACTGGATATTCTGGCAATCAATAACAGTTTTCTAACATTTGTAAACTTTTGAAACCTTTAAGTGAACTGTTTTTTTGTCATAAATCGAAATTATGATATTATTTAACGATATACTTTTATAACCAAGCAGAACGAAAATGGTTGATATTAATTTTTAAAGTTAATTAACATTGTTTCAGTTGAAGATTCAGTCAAATTATGGCTGAGACGATAAATAATCCAAAAAAAAATCTTCAAAACCATTAGACCCATGAATTTGAGCAATCTTGCATTTTTGAAAAAAAAAACTTGGTGACAATAATTTCTTTTCGACTTTTCAATTTTGCAGCTTACTGGATATTTTGGCGATCAAAAACAGTTTTCTAACATTTTTCAATTTTTGGAACCTTTAAGTGAACTATGATTTTTTGTCATGAATCTAAATTATTATATTATTTGGCGATTTACTTTTATTACCAAGCAAAACGAAAATGGTTGATATTCATTTATGAAGTTATCCAACATACTGTGCTTATCTGGGCCAAATCCCGGTCCGCAATTGCGTCTCGACACGCTTTGCGGCCTCACGCGCCGGAGTCAGTCGAGTTTCCAGCGACAAAGCCGACTCAATATGGCTTTTTTATACAGTTTTCTCAAATTTGTTTACTTTCCAGTTCCTAAAACCCACCTAGTCAACAGATCGGCGGCTGCGGCACTGGAAACTCTTCCGAGTCGAATGCGCGCGGCCGCAAAGCGTGTAGAGGCGCAATTGCGGACCGGAATTTGGCCCAGAGAAGCACAGTAATTTTAGTTTCAGATTCAGTGAAATTATAGGTAAAACGACGGATAATTCAAGAAAAAATGTTTCAAAACCATTATCCTCTGGTTCCGAGCCAGATTTACTCTGTTCCCTCGAGCGCTTGTGCGGAGCAAGGGTAGAGACCGCGAGAAATTGTGGGGAGAAGGAGACGCAGCGTACGCACGCAGACGCACGCGACGAACGGAAATAAAGCACACTCGGAAACAGTATATAGATCCATGAATTTGAGCAATATTGCATTTTTGGAATTTTTTTTTGACATTTAGACCTGTTTCACCCAAAAAAAATTCAAAACCATAGACCAATGAATATAAGCACTACTACATTTCTAAAAAAAAAAACTCGATGACAATCTTTTTTTTTCTGAATTTTCAATTTTGCAGCTTACTGGATATTTTGGCAATCAATAACAGTTTTCTAACATTTGTAAAATTTTGAAACCTTTAAGTGAACCATGACTTTTTGTCATGAATCGAAATTATGATATTATTTTGCGCTTTACTTTTATTACCAAGCAGCACGAAAATGGCTGATATTCATCTCTGAAGTTAATTAACATAACTGTGGTGTGCGCGAAGCGCGCACCATACTTGGTTTTGAACTAGCCACGCGCGCAACCGCTTCTTCGAAATCAAGGGTTCAGAGTGAACACAGAAGTTAGTTCTTAATTGAAAAGAGCGCAAAAAGATGGTAATATGCCCTAAAAATGGTTTGGAATGGCTTGCTGGTTTTCGAGAGAATTCTAAAAAACCGCTCGATTTATCCTCTGGTTCCGAGCCAGATTTACTCTGTTCCCACGCGCGCTTGTGCGGAGCGAGGGTAGAGACAGCGAGAAAGTGTGGGGAGAAGGAGACGCAGCGTACGCGCGCAGACGCACGCGATGAACGGATATAAATCACACTCGGAAACATAGGATAGATGTTAATCTCCCTTTTTTCAGTTGGCGTTCACGATCTTGCGGGTAAACTCAAAATCGAGCTAGGGAGCTCATTTTTGGATAGGACGCTGGAAATGGATGAAGGTCGCTCCCATTCCAATTTCAACTCGATACCTTAACTTTGAAGGGTGCAGACTATAAAACGTCGAAATTCACTTGGTTCCCGCGCGTACTGCTGCGGAGTGGACGTTAGAGACAGTGAGGGAGCGTAGGGCAGACGGAGGCCGAGGCTTCGCTTGCGCCTCGAATGAAGTGAATTACGACGTTTTATAGAGGGTACCTCAAAAACTCGTGGGTTTACGCACTAAATTAGCCGTGGAGCACGAAAACTGCCTTTCTGCTAGGGCTGTGGAGACCGGGGTGAGTGGGTGAATCTGCAGCCAATCAATACAGGTCGTCGAAGGTAAGTACTCAACTTGTCAGAATTTATACTCATGACACGTCATCGATCGATAATCAATATTATCGATTTTCGCGCTTATTTCACAAAATGCGAATAGGAGTGGTAACTAATGATGGGCATGGATCTCTTGATTCGGGAATTTTACTCATCGAATATTATCGATTAATACCAATCAATAATATCGATTTTTTGACTGTTGCATAAACTGCCGCCATGACTGTTGATTGTTGATGACTCTAATCACCTTGTTTGGGAAATTCTTCTCATCATGCAAAACCGAATATTTATGATCAATAATACCGATTTTTCACATTTTGCACGAAATGCTGCAATGAGTGGTATTTTTATGGTTGTGCGTCATAAGTTTCAGAAGATGTACTGATACGACAATGTCGTTTGTTAGATGTTCCATCTCTCCAAACTGAAAATCGTTGAGCGAAATTTATGTCAGAAAGGGAACCTTTGGGAAAATATGTAAAATTTCTGAAAACTTAGCTTCCTGACAAAAATAACAATTTCGCAATGTCAAAAAAAGTTTTGAAAATGTCTTGATATAATCAAAGAAATTGTTTGGCGTAAAATAGCCTGAAGTAATAAATAAGAGCTAGGAAACGAAGTGAAATGACTAAAAATACAATTTGGCGGTCAATAATAAACTAACTAGCGCACTTCACATGACAGAATCCGAAACGTCGCCAATGTTGTCTGGAATTTTTTTCTAGAAAATACCAAAATGAGTCCAATTTAATTTTGGCAGCATGGATTTAACCAATTTCGGCCTCTACATAACCATTTCGAGCTGAAAACGTCATACACGATCAGAAAAAAAAATAGAAACTGCTAAATGTAATCCGAAATGTTCCCGATTGGGTGTTGAAAAACAAAAAATTGATGCCAAAAACATAAATTTTGGCCTGCCAATGGCAAACTCAGCCAAAAAACTCACCAAAATGGAATTAAAAAAGTCAAACTTAGTCCGAATGAAGATGGGTCTGATCCAAAAAAATGCAACCTAGTTGGAAATTAACTAAATTTTATTTGAGAAAAAAGACATCTATGCCCGAAAAATTTCTCACTTTATTAAAAATAAAACGTTTAAAATTTCCAAAAAGAAACCATAACTTGAACCACATGAATAGGAAGAATGAGGACCAAAAGGTCAAACAGGAACGGCCGTGACGTAGGAGAAACAGCTGATCGCTGACGAAGCCGAACCTTACACTTTGACGACGAGACCCGTCTTGCGTGTCGCCTCGCCAGATACATCGATAATTTAAAACCAGCAAAGACGACCACACAAACATACACGAATGAAAACCGTCGCACCGATCGATATCTGGCCTCGAATACGTCTGAAATTCCATTACAGCCACTGTCCACGACTGTAATAAATTGATCTGATAACACGGTCACACTACATGCACTCTGGTTACAGCCATACAACAGGCCTTAGAGACAGATTACAGTACATATACCGTAGTGTGGACGACACAGAATAAAAAATAAACCCCATTTTGAGAATAAATAGATAATTCTAATAAATAACTAGAAAATGTCGAATTTTCGCTAAAAGGCAGCGAATTATGGCTCAACGAAGTGGAGGCGACCGACAACTGCTCATAAACGCCCTTTCCAACGAAATTCATACCAGTCGAAGCACAGCTAACGTCGGCATGGATCGCGAAGGGACTTCGCGTTCACTGTCGAAAGTTGGCGCAAACTCGGTGCCATGTGCAATAACATAGGTGCACCGAGTTGGCGCCAACCTTCAACAATGCACGCGAAGTCTCTTCCCGATCCATGCCGATGTTACGTTCATGGCTTGCCTCCTAAAAAAGACAATTAAATCTCACACGCGGCTGGCGCGGGCGGTTCAAATCTCACCGGCGGCTGGCAGTATGGTAACGGATTTAGCTCAAAACATACTTCTGTGAGTTATCCGGGGTCCTGAGCAAGAAATTGTGGTCCAATTGTCGATTTTCGAACAAGTTTGGCAAGTTCGGCACGAAGACTCTCAGCCAGAGAAATTTTCGGCCTTGGTTGAGCAGGGTTGCGACTCGACGCAACAAAGGGTCGTACAAAAATCAGAAACGTTTCGTTAACAAATGGAAACTGGGGGGGGGGTCGTAAAATTTTTGGGAAAAAAACATTGTCTTGGATTACTACAAACTTGACTTGAAAGTTTTTTTTCCAACTTTGTCACTCTCGAAAAGCTAGAGAATTTTCCTTCCCGTGGGGAGTCGTAAAGAATTTGGGAGATTTTGGAAAAAAAAATTGGTCAATAGGGTTAAAATTTGGTCAATAGGTCAATAGGGTCAATAGGGATCGTAGCTGTTTTCGGGGCAAAATGCCACTTTTGATGATTTCCAAAACGCAATTATAGATTTGCCACGAAACTACCTCTAAAGGTTTTTTGGAGCCCCCAGCTCGAGTCTGAGGTCCGTTTATCGATTTTGGATAGACCACGGTAAGTTACGGTGGGTACATGGACGTTTGGTAAACGACTCAGATTTGGCCTCAAACTTCTCTGTGGGGGATTTTCCGGGGCGTTGAACACGAATTCAGAGTCTATTTATCGATTTTCAAAATACTAAGGTAGGTTACGCTAGTAAAATAGTATTATATCCACCGCAACCTACATACAATAAGCCTCAGAAACTCGAGAAAAATGCCTCAGATTCGTGTTCAGCACTCCGAACACCCCCCCCCCAAGAAAAAACTTCGATTCAAACTGGGAGCAAATATTCTGAGCGCCCTAAAAATTGCCTGGGACAATATTCTTCACTTAGATCGATTCAAAATGTCTGCTATGAGTTTAAAATAAAAAATGAACTCATTTAGAAATGTTCCCGAATCTTTTAAAAACAATAGCTCAGATGAAATGCAAAAAATGCATAGGTGGGGATCGAACCCCTCGACTATTGCGTGAGAGATGAGACTCTTGCCTCTGCGCCACGTCGCTGCAAGCATTCTGCGTGGTTGGAAGGTTACGCTGCGACAACTACTCAGAGGATCGCGGGGTCGTAATGGAGCACAACAGACTTTCACCTCGACGACGATAGCGAGGACAGCACGAGGGGAAGAGCTGCTGCTCGAGCAGCGCGTGCTGCCTTTGTGCTGCTCTTAGCAGCATGTGCTGCCCTCGTCCTCCATTTGTCGCCTCAGCTGCTGCTCTTTTTTTGTGGCAATCGTAGTGTGGTAACATTGCTCGAAGTGGTTCATTTGGACAGCTACGAGCATATTGTTCCATTTCAAATATCTTCGCCAAATGCAAGCGGCCGCGGGACTGCGTCCGCATTGTAGCGCGCCTACCCACCTCAGCTGCTCCACTCCTCCTTCGACATCATTACGATGTCATTCGGAGCCAACTGATACTCAACTGCTGCAAGACAGCTACCAAGGGTTCAAGAGAAGAATGACTGTTACCGCTCTCAGATATCGAAGTATTTCCATGGAGTTTCTATGAAAACAATGAATGATAACGCTATCAGACAATTGTGATATCAGCAGAAATTTTTATTTTAATAAATGAATCAAAGTTGGCGCCCCTAAAGTAGTTTTGCACCGATAGATCTAGTGGTTACCCGGGCCTATGAGCGAAAGTCAACCCTGGCTCTTAAAAAGTCTTGTTCGTTCGAATATATCTCAATTCAGATATTAGAGATCACTCTTATAAGTGTGACGGTGTATACTCGGGTTGACACTTCCATACGGCGCGGCGCGATTTATTGATATTAGTGAATATTGATCGCTATTGCGCGATTTGTTCTTAGAGTATGCCACCGCGTCGATACACGATGGAGGTATAAGGACTAATTCTGGAATTCGTTGCCGTAGTATTCTATTTTCTCACGAATAAAAACTAGGAGGGCGTTAGAAAAGACCACAATAGTTTGGGAAAAAGGGGCGTGGTGCGTTGTGGTGACTGAAGGGAATCGAGCCAGTGGTGGTCGCTTACATCTCGCTCATTAGAAAGAATTGAGATGTCGCATTGAGCATATGTCACACAATTAAATGAAAATCTCACAAAATTTATGTCTGAGGGTATACTGTGCCTTTAAAGGCACAACACTCAACAGGAATAAATGGTATTCCGGGGAAGGAAAGGGAATATGCTGGTTCAATCTCGCCCGGAGCCAAGCGTTTTGCGATCAACTCAGCACCTTGTGTAAACATACCATAACGTGCACTGCGACGTTGAACTGCAGTTACGGCAAAAAACATCCAAAAATCGTGTAAGACTTAACTAGGGCATCATCTTGACAGGTCTACGACTGTTAGATAGTCTCTGGCGGCATTCCTGTTTCATACCGTTATGCGGGTGAAAGGATGATTGCTTCGGTGAAGATTTACCGAGCGGAAACGTATTCTGTAAAAAAGTCAGATTAATAAAGTCACAACAGGTGTTCCGAAGATGTGGGAGAGCGAAAAACACTTTTTTTTCCAATCAGGCTTCCTTTCTACTAGGTTAGTGAGTCAGCGTTTGTACAAAGGTTTTTAACCAGAAGGAAAGTTCGTTGATATTGTTGTAATTTCCATGACCACCAACACATGGTCAACGATAATTGATCGCGCGCCAGTGACAGCCGCATAAATACAGCCTGGCCAGCGCTAATTACATCACCGACTCCACGAGCCCGCTGCCAACAACGCTGCCGAGCAGACACGACAGCAATCGACCTCCATGACCCTACGTCGCAGCAACGCCAGCAGTCAGCACCGACACAACGACGCCGACACCACAGCAACGATCCACGTCGCCAACCCGTGCAGCGGCGAAACGACAATGACACCATGGAGAAATCCAGGTATTCATAAACGACTCACCCACGCGGTGAGGGTGAGCTCAACCCGGAGTCCCGCAATTCTTCGCCCTCCACCCCGCCCCTCCTCGGAGGAGCGAGATAGAGGTGCAGTGCATGAAATGCAGACCCCTTACCACGCCCACCTCACCCCACGAGCGAATCGTAAGTGAACCCAGGCCCTGAATCGTTCGAATCATTAGAAATAAAGTGTTGCTGCGCTCATGCTTCTACCAGGCCGTCCAATAATTCCTGTCCGAAAATTTTCAAAATTCTATAATTTTCCTTAGAAGTGTTATAATATCAGGCAAGTGTAAGAACCTTCCAGAAGGTTCTCCGAAGTTCTACGCTAGGGGTATATAGACGCAGTCGCCGCGTTTAGCTACCAGTACAAGCTAAAATGGACCAAGGTCGAATTCGTACGTTCGTGTACTACGAGTGGCTGCTGGGCAACGACACGGGCACCGCGGTCGCCAACATCTGCAGACCGTTCAAGGAGGATGCAGTGTCCCAACGCACAGTCAGCCGCTGCTTCAATCGTTTCGAGAGCGGCGACACGAGCCTCGAGGACAGGGAGCACAGCGGGAGGCCTTCTACGGTGGATGATGACGAAGTCCGTCGCTGTATCAAGGAGAAGCCGGAAGCCACCACCCGTGAACTGGCGACGACGCTCGGCTGCAGCAAGTCCACCATACACAATCGACTTAACTTACTCGGCTACCACAAAGTTCTGGCCCGTTGGATCCCCCACCGTCTGACGGACGCCAGCAAGCAGAGCCGCGTGGCCGTCTGCCAGTCCCTCCTCCTTCGTCCGCATCGCAAGGAGTTTCTCGAGGACCTGGTCACTGGGGAAGAGAGCTGGGTCCTGTACGACGTCGCCCGCCGTGCCGTCTGGATCCCGCGCGGAGAAGAGCCGCCGACGACGCCGAAAGCCGACCTGCACCCGCTGCAGATCATGCTCTGCTGCTGGTGGGACACCACGGGCATGCTGTACTTCGAGCTCTCCCGCAAGGCAGGACGGTCACCGCCTCCATCTACACCGATCAGCTCGAGAAACTACCCGCCGCCATCCGAGAAAAGCGTGCCCGACGGGCCTCGGTCCACCTGCTGCACGACAACGCGCGCCCCCACGTGGCGAAGGAGACCCAGCAGAAGTTGGCGACGCTCGGCTGAGAGACGGTTGCCCATCCGCCGTATTCCCCGGACCTCGCCCCCTCCGACTACCACTTGTTCCGCCCGCTGAAGCACCATTTGGCCGGAAGAAAATTCACCAACTACGACAACCTCAAATCCGACATCGCGGACTTCTTCGAGCCGCAGCCCCCGGAGTTCTGGGCGAAGGGCATCGGCGACCTGCCCAATCGATGGGCCACTGTTGTGGATAACTGTGGTGATTATATTGTTGATTAGATTTTTTTTTCAATAAAGTTGAAAAAAATCAAAAATGGTGAAATTTTCGGACAAGAATTATTGGACAACCTGGTATTAAGGGGAGGGGGGGGGCGCAAGGATTAAAAAAATTGCAAAAGTTCAAAATTTTAGCATTCCAGCTTGTTCTGCTCGAAGAAATAGGATTAAAAGAGGTCTGGGTGGATCAGTGAAAGTTACTGGTCACTAAACTTTTTTCTTTTATTTTAACGATTATCGGCGAAATTCATTCAACTATTGAAAATAGATCAAGAAAAATTGCGATGATAAGAGGGGGAATAGGATCTGAAAAAAAACTTAATCGAAAAATTATAGGAGAGAATTGAGAAAATCAAAATGAACCCATCATTTTCAAATGTGCGTCAAGCCCTCTATTGAAACTAGCTGCACTGGAGGACATGACCAGTGACGTCGGTAATTTGTTCCAAACGTTTGCCGCTCGAACCGAGAAAGACTCGAGAAACTGCTGTTAGTGAACGATTCCAGTATAAATTTTGTATTGATGCCCCCTAGTTCTGCCATTAAACGTAGAGAAGGCTATAAATGAGTCCCTGTTGAAGTCAAGCGACCCCGTTATGATCTTGAAAAGAAAGTTTTGATCATGGATGACCCTCCTCAGCTGCAGAGAACTACTGCCAACTCAGAGGATCGCGGGGTCGTAATGGAGCACAATAGGCTTTCACCTCGACGAGGATAGCGAAGGCAGCACGAGGGGAAGAGCTGCTGCTTGAGCAGCAAGTTCTGCTTTTGTGCTGTCCTCAGCAGCACGTGCTGCCCTCGTCCTCCATTCATCGCCTCAGCTGCTCCTCTCCGTTTTGGCCAGCGCAGTGCGGTAACTTTGCTCAAAGTGGTTCATTTGGGCAGCTACAAGGACATTCATAATCAGTTTGTAGAGTTGTTTCTTTTGAGCATGTACATTTAGACTTCTGAATATCTGTATACAAGGTGCACACCCACGTACTTGTGGGCGTGCTGTAAGATCCATGGACTATTTGAATTACAGAGCAGTGCCTCGCTGCGCTAAACAGCCTTGAAGGCACAGTGCAACATCAGGAGTAAAATTTGATATTATAGCCCGTCCACCGTGAATAGCAACTCTGCCTAGCGCGAGATCTCAATTAGTTCTAATAAGTGAAAAGCTTCAAGGAAAAAGTCGGTCCCGCCCCAAAAACCTAACTGCGAACACCGCCCCGGAAAAGAAACCAAGAGCTCTGCTATTGTACATTTTGCTTTTGAGCATCGCCACACAAACTAATTTTTCCGTTTGCAAAAATTTGGGTTACCTTTTCGGGGTCGAAACGCTTGATTATGCTTTTAGGGTGTTGTGAGCGGGGTCGACTTTTTCCGCGTAGTTTCTCACTTATTTGATCGAATTGAGATCTCGAGCTTGACTGGGTTGCTATACATGGTGGGCGGACTATAATATCAAATTTTACCCCTGAGGTACAGTTCCGCACAATTTTTCGCAAAAAAACATTTTGCGGCGTTTTTTTCCGCTCACAAAGCGCTGCATCGCCATAACTTGCTTCAAAGTGGGCCGATTTCAATTTTGAAGTAATTTCTAAATTGCTTTCAATGAGTCCTATACGATAGTATTAGAAAAAAGGAAATATTCCTTGCGAGCAATGTGAATGGTACAGCTCGGTTAAAGACTGATGAGTTGAACTGAAAAAAATGATGAATCGTCATTCTCATAGGACGATGGTCGCGTGTGGAGCCGACCGAAAATTTGAGAGATGTTCAACTCTTTTAAAATAATTTATTCAATGTTTTTTGTAAGATTCTACAATAATTTGCGTTCTCTTTTTGAATCTGGAAGGTCCAAGCCGAAAACTTTGATAAATCTCGTTATTTCTTCGATATGCGTTTTCATGACTTCGAACTTAGCATTTCCCAGTGAAATATTTTTTTTTGGTTCCAGACGAGGACTCGTATTTTTCAATGACTGAGCGGTGATGGCTTGCCAAAAATTCGCCAAGAGTTCTCGAAAATTACTTCGCCATAAATTCAATAATTATGAACCATCTTGAAAATGTTCACGCCACTAATTTCGAAAGAAGAGAAAATTTTCGTTGATTCATTGTTTTTTTTTCGTAGGGAAGAAATCCCCATTTATAAAGAGATCATTGAATGTTGAATTCTCTAATCTCTGAATTCCCTTTGCCCTAGACATTTCTCTGATCAGTGCGAATTTCAGCGATTTAAGAACAATTTCAGGGAATCTTCATCCTTGGAATATGTAGATGTAATGTTTACCACATAAAGCCATAATTCGTCTTTAAAATCGAGAAAAATAGATTAACGCGCTCAATTCACAGCTCTACAGCCACAAAACCGAGTGAAAATAGATTCTTGTTTAAGGAATAGAGAAAATCTTTGTTGAGGAATGTTTTTGGGACACTCACATTCCCTACCGACATAGGCCTGTGTTGAACGGCCCTCGCAAACTCGTGCGAGATACGAGGCAGTCTTTGGTGGGCATCAGGGGTGTGCGTAATTACGATTTACGATTTACGGTGTTTTTCAGCCTCGTAATTACGGTTTACGATTTACGACATTTTGGACCGTAAATCGTAATTTTTCGTTAATTAAAATACATGCAATGAAAGTGAATCGCGAGGCATCTCCAGATGAGCTGCTCTACTCTCACTTCGCGTTTACTAATGTTTTTGGTCAAGCGATGGGACCAGACCAGACCGCGCATCAAACTTTAGAAGTATCGTCGATCACTGGTAGAGGGATAGCCGCGGCGCAGCGATCTAACATGATATCACTTGATCGATCTTCATGACTATCATTCTCACTTGCGTGCGTGCCACGTGTGTTCGTCGGGGCGATCTCTCAACCAGTGATCGATCAGAACTGAAAAACGCTTCTTCTGCTGATCTGAGTAGCCGCGACGACAGCAACGCTGGATTTTTTCTGCCCTTAAAGGCACAGTCCAAGCTGGTGAACAAAAGTTGATATCATGGTACTGCCGGTCTGTGCAGCAACCCTGCCAAACGCGGAATCTCAACTCTTCCGAATAAGCGAGATAAATCGAGCACCCATTCCCTCCGCCCCCTATGTCAGCACCCATTGGCTCCGCCCACTTCAGGGGTTTCGGTCTCAATAGAGACGAGACGCGTTACGGATTTTCATCAAAACCTACGTTCTTCCGTTCGTTATCGGTCTAGCTTTATAGTGCGGTCTGCTCCAGTGCGCTGATTGCGACCGACGAGGAAAAACAGGCCCAAGACAACTCGTCCCCGAAATTCTCATCGTCTAAATTTGCAATCTTCGAGGGGCCATAACTCCGCTCGTAGTGAGTTTCAAGCGATTCCGAAGACATCATAGTAATCAGCTAGAAATTCTCTCCAGACAAAACAGAGAAACTGGATAACGATTCTGAGATTGAACTGTGCCTTTAACTAGTTCTGCGAATCAGGACAGTTGCTCTCAATATAAAACAATCAGATCAACCGAAGCAGCGTTTTTTATTTACCTCAAAATTTGATGCGCGGAATTGTTTTCTTTGTTCGTTTTGTTTGCGTCCGCAAAAAAAAAACGGTCCCTCGGAAAAAGCGCATGCGGGAATTTGAACGCTTAATTCGCCTATTTTGAAACCGTTATCTCTGACAAACGTGAAAGTTTCGTGGGGCGGTTTTCGCCATAATCTTTAACTATGGAGACCAAACTACACAAAGTCACAGAAAATTGAAAGCGGTTTTTTGTGCGTACGTTGTATTTAATGATCTACGTCATCGTTATCATAGAGCTGCATACGATTTCATTGTTTTAGTGGATATAAGAAGTAAGCGGTTTTTGGAATGGCATCCATCGACCTGCGTATAGAAAACTGAGATCGCCTAAGAACAGATCCTTTTTTGTACTATTATTATCATGCCTTCTGTGAACATGGCACTGCATGAGGCGTACATTGAGTCTGCGCTGAATCCCTAAACCTGCAAAAAGGTTTTGCTGTTTTAGATAAAGTCAGTCCGCCCACGCGGTCCGCGAGCGCGTTGATCGACTGGGGCGAATGCATTCTTGAAACCTGTGAGTCGATTAGCAGGCATATCAGACGAATAGTGAGTAATATCCCACTGAGTTCTATCCGAGGCGTGGAAAGGCTCGTCCAAGAAATGCCTTCGTGACGCTTGCTCGATACGCACGCCGACCGCGTGGGCGGACAGACTCTTTCGGACAGACTTTATACTCTTCGCTAAATCTTCAGCGCAAAAAGCAACAAACTCCTGGAAAGACTCTTTCTCATTAATTGAATAAAAGTATTCAAATTCTTGTCTCATCCTAGTAATTGCATTTTTAGTGGTTATTGTCATATTTGCAATTTACGATTTACGGTTTACGATTTACGGTGGTTTCAACGTAATTACGTTTTACGATTTACGAAATTTGAAATTTCATTTACGCACACCCTGGTGAGCATGAGACAGCCGGCAATTCGAGCACCATTTCCTCGATCGGTGGCGAAGATCAATGGATAGAAGCTAGGATGAAAAACCCGTTCAGGATATCAATGAGCTTCACTGGGATCTTAATTTTTGATAAGTCGCTGCAGCGCTGCTGCTGCCCTCGAGACATCCCTCCCGAGAGAAAGATTATAAGAAAAAGAAAAGATCAAAAATGAGGAGCAGCAGTTGGGGCGAGAATAAAGAGCAGCAGTTGGAGAGAGAAGAGCAGCAGTTGGGGCCACAATGAGGAGCAGCAGTTGGGGCCACAATGAAGAGCAGCAGTTGGGGCGACGACCGGAGCAGTTGCGGCGACAGTAGCAGCAGGTGGGGAAACTGTACGAGCAGCAGTTGGGGCAGTTAGCGGAGCAAGACGACACAACGTGCTGCCCTGGGCAGCAGTTGGGGGAACGAAGGGAGCTTACACCTCGACGAGTAAATGCGTTAGTAATCCCCTCGTGCTGCCTTACTAAGCCGCGAGTATCTGAGTAACTCCATATCTGGAAGCTTACAGCAAAAACCAAATATGTTTCTAAACACTCGACCCCGAGTCAGATGATTGCTACAAGTTTCGCCTTGAAAAGGGAGCTTGCCACCAGTTGTCGATCCCTTGCTATACCGGAAATCACCGATCTTTGATTCAAAATGTGCGAAGAAGACTAAAAATTTGTGAAATATGGTCGAAAAAGTCTAGCTTTGGGCCACTATTACCGCTTGAAGACTTCGAAACTGGGCAGAAAAGAGTCCATTATGGGCTAGAAACGCTTGAACAAGTCTGGAAAACGGCAAATTACAATCGGGTCTGCCACATTTAAGCTAAAAGACATCAAATCCTAGCTCTTCGGTGCTAAATTCGAATATGAAATGGTTGTCTGTGTTCGGGAAAACCCAAAATAGCCTGAACACAGGAAAATGGCGAATTCGAACCCCAACGCACATAAAAAAGAGGAACTAAAGGTTTAAAGTGTAGGCTCACGGGTTTAAAATGATGAAATCGGCTGGAAATACGAAAAAACAACAAAGGTGCTACCACAGACCATGACACCGAAAGGTATGAAAAAGTAGAAAAAACACCAATTCACAAAAAAAATAATGAAATCAGCACAGAAGCTAGGGAAGAAAAAGTACAGTATCCAAATTTATGGCCAGCATTTAAAGCAAAAAAAAGTGAAAAATTCAACAAAAAGCGTCTTTCGATGAACCTAGATAGCAAACCTACTTTTCCCCATTTCAGCCACGTTTCAGCTACCTACGCAGCAGAACGGACACGCCAAACATCGATAAGAGACGACAAAAACCGGCACTAATCACGATCCGATTGCGAAACACAGAGGTTGTGGCACTACACTGTACTCTATTTCTGGACCTTCACACAAAAATATTAGTATTGTCCACCAACAAATCCTCTGAACACCTCTGCCAAGCATAGACTCACTGATTGACTGCATAAATCTGCTAACAAAGGATCGACAACTGGTGGCAAACAACGTTTCCAACGAAATTCATACCAGTTGATGTACTTCCAGTGACGTTCTCAAATCCATGCTTGTAGCTGCTGTAAAATTCTCTAAACCGAGCTATGGCAAGTTTCCTCAGTTGGGTGCCAAGGCACTCATCAAGAAATTTTCAGGGTGTTCAGAAGTATAGTTCCGGATTTGATTCTAAACTTCTTTTTGGGAGTTATCCGGTGTCCTGAACACGAAGTTGAGGTCCAGATGACGATTTTCGGAAATTTTTGACAAGCTCGGCACAAAGACCATCCATCACCGGGGAAGATTTTCGGGGCAAAATGCGACTTTCAATGATTTCCGAAACTCTGTGATAGATTTGCCTCGAAACTTCCCTGTGAAGGTTATTCGGAGTCCTCAACTCGAATCTGAGCTCCGTTTATCGATTTTCGACATATTACGGTAAGTTAAGGTGGGTATACGGTAGTTTGGTAAATGTCTAAGATTTGGCACAAAACTTCTCTGTGGGGGTTTTCTGGGCTGCTGAACCCGAATTTGAGTCTACTTATCGACTTTCGAAACACTAAAGTAGGTTATGCAATCTAAGTAGCATTATATGTACCGCACACTACACTAGGCCTCAGAATGTCGAGAAACAGACCTCAGATTTGTGTTCTGATATTCTGAGGCTTACTGCACGCTACGGTAGATATAATGTTATTCAGCTACCCTGAGCTACCTTAGAACTGTGCAGTCTCTGGGCCAAACTCCGGTCCACAATTGCGTCTCGACACGCTTTGCGACGGCACGCGCACGAGGCTTTCGAGTTTCCAGCGCCAAAACCAAGTCGATATGGCTTTTTGTACAGTTTTCTCCAATTTTGTTTCCTTTCCAGTTTCTAGAACCCACCTAGAGTCAACAGATCGACGGCTGCGACGCTGGAAACCCTTTCGACTCGAAAGCGCGCGGCCGCAAAGCGTGTCGAGACGCAATTGCGGACCAGAATTTGGCCCAGAGAAGCACGATATTTCGAAAGTCGATAAATAGACTTCAAGTTCGTGTTCAGCACACCAGAAAACCTCCACAGGAATATTTTCAGCCAAATCTGAGCTATTTGCTAAACTACCGTATACCCACCGTAAAACGCAACGTAATCTATCGAAAATCGATAAGCTGACCTCAAATTCGAGTTGAGGACTCCAAATAACCTTCACAGGGAAGTTTCGAGGCTAATCTTTCGCTGTGTTTCGGAAATCATCAAAAGCCGCACTTTGCCCCGGTGATGGTCTTTGTGGCAAAATTGTCGAAAATTCCCGAAAATCGACAATTGGATCTCAATTTTTCGTGTTCAGGACCCCGGATAATCTCCAGTAAAAAGTTGTGAGCCAAATCCGGAACTATTTTTCTGAACACCGTGCAAATTCCTTGATGAGTGCCTTAGCACCCAACTGAGGAAACCCGCCATAACTCGGTTCAGAGAACTCCCCAGCAGCTACAAACATTGACTTAAAAAAGTCACTGGAAGTACATCAACTGGCATGAATTTCGTTGGAAACAGCGTTTGAGACCAGTTATTGATCACTTATAAATCGCAGGAATGAGGCAAAAAAAATTCTATGGAAATTCTTCGCTGCAACCATATGACGAAACTACGAGCCAGCAACAGGATAACAAAAACACCACATGGCCAATCACTGATGACACACAGTTTCCATAGCTGGCAGAACTAACCATCAGCTGTCGACAGAAAAATTGAAAAATGTCATTAAAACCGCCAATAATCTATAAACCGTCACATAGAAATGGTTAATCATACCGGGGTGTCCTCCATATTTTAAAAAACATAAAATATAAATTATTAAAACTAACCTATAAAAATATAAACAAACTTTAGAATTTTATTTGTATTTCCCCTCCCCAATTTCCTTCCTCTTTTTCTTCCTTCCATTCCTCTTCTTCTCTTTCTTCCTCCAAATTTTGTTTCCCCTTTCTTCGTCATCCTCTTCTCCTCTCTTTTCACTTCTCCCTATACTTCTTTCTCTCCTTTTTCTTTCGATTCGATTCAAATCACCAGATAACCATGAATTTTGAAATTCATGTAACTATCAATTAGAATAGCTTTATTACAAAACAAAATTTAAAAATACATGAATGAATCAATGAAAAATAAATTTTAAAAAAATTTTTATTGAAAAATAAAATTTAAAAAATAAATGAATCAATAAAAAAATAAATTTCTGTCATTCTGAACTATTATTCTCTTATGTATTATCTGAAAAAGCTAAGAAGAAGGAACAAATTCCAAAGCTTCTGAGCCTAAAGATAATAACATATTTTCTTGATTTTTCATAATTTTGAACTACATAGTTGCCCTCTTCACTGAAGAGCCCCGGGTTAACCAGAGATATTAATTGCCTGAAGCCAGGGGCGAAACAATTCATATCAAACTAATAAAACAAGAAAACACCTAAAAATAAAAAAAATAATAATAAAAAAATTAAATAAAATTTAATTAGCGATTTTAAGATTTAAAAAAAAATAAAAACAAGGTAATAAATAAAACTGCTATTTTTCAACTTAAAAAACACAAAAATACTGCTTCAACTTTTTTTTTCATGTGGATTCTTAGTTTTATCCATAATCGTTGTTTCATTCGAGTTCCTAAATTTAGTATTCGAAAACGCTTCCAGAGTCTTCCTTCGGTAGTGGTGATGTCTTGATTTCCTTATACACGCGTACTACATATGGGTTCACCCATAAATGATAAATAAATAGCACCAATGATTTATATAATGAATATCAACGCACCAGGAGTCTAATCAGAGTATCAGATTCAATAAGTCCACAATAACTCCAAGCCGTCTGCCCGCCACTGACCACATGAATCACGTGTTGCCTGTCTGGCTGGCTCTTCCGCATGACGCCCGTGCTTTTTCATGTGATCAGATAAACGCAATCGAATCGTCCGATCAGCAACAATTTCACTGCATCAATATGACGAAACACTTCAACTGAACTTCCCAGATAAAAATAGCGTTTCTAGAAAGAATCTCAAGGTTTTCCATCGCTAATGCGGAACAAGTCGCATCTGCAAATCACTAATCTAGCAAATTGCTAACTAAGACAACTTGCGTTAAAGTTGCAGGCAACATGTTCGGAAGTTCCCGTGGGTTAATTCACATCCTGAAAATGTTAGTTTGACTAGCTGGTATCCTAAGATCCGTTAGGGAAAGTCATTTTCATAGAAACTTCGGAACAAGGCATTTGAAGCCTTTCCGGAACTTTCCGTGTCCAATCTGGCTACCATCTTGTTAAAAGCACGACTACGATTTGATGCTACATGCGAGTTTACAGTTCCCATTCAACAAAATAGTGGGAAAACCAAGTTTCCGCTGCGAATCCCAAATCCAGCAAGTTGCTAACTAAGAAAACTTGCGCTAAAATTGTAGGTAACATGTTCGCAAGTTCCCGTGGGTTAATTCACATACTGAAAATGTGAATTTGACTAGCTGGTATCCTAAGATGCGTTAGGGAAAGTCGTTTTCATGGAAACTTCGGAACAAGGCATTTGAAGCCTTTTCGCAACCTTCCGTGTCCAATCTGGCTACCATCTTGTTGAAAGCACGATAACGATTCCATGTTACATGCGAGTTTACAGTTCCCATTCAACAAATTAGTGAGAAAAGCAAGTTTCCGCTGCGAATCACTACTACAGCAAGTTGCGAACTAAGACAAGTTGCGCTAGAGTTGCAGGTAACTTTGTCAGAAGTTCCTGAAGATTCGAAGTCCCGATCCGTACACAATTACATCCTAAAACCAGTTGAGCTTTTCCAGTTAGCATTCTAAGATGCATCAAGGGGAATTGCTCTGCTCGTGAGAAACCTCGGAACAAGCCACTTAAAGCCTTCTGGCAACTTATATACAAGTTTAACTTCGCTACTATCTTGTTTAACCCATTTCCTCATGTCACATGCGAGTTCGCTGTTTGCAGCTCACAAATCAGTGGGAGAAGCTAGTTTCAGCTGGAAATCACTAGTCGAGTAAGTTGAGTGAAACATTAGGACAACTTGCGCTAAAGTTACACGTCATTTGTTAAAAAGTCCCTGCGGGCTCAACGCTACACAAATTGTGATCTGTCAATATTCACTTTCAGAAAATGTGAGCCTAAGTAGTTGGTATCCTAGGATGTTTCAGGGTAAGTTGTTCTCATAGAAGCTCCAGAACAAGTCACTCTTTGGAAGCCTTTTCGAAACTTACTGTGTTCAATCTGGCAATTATCTTGTTTAACCCACCTCATGTTACATGCGATTTCGTAGTTCGCATCGAGCAAATTCATGAGGGTTAAGCGAGTTTCGGCTACGAATCGTTGATCGAGTAAGTTGCGTGAAACATCAACAGCTATCGCGAAAGTTGCAACCAACGTGCTTAGAGGTTCCTGAGGAAATGTGGTAGAAGCAAGTCACCTATGAACTCGTTCAGTTTGCCTGATAGGTTCAAATAACATGCGCAGAAGTAGCAGGTAACCTGTTAAAAGAATCGCGAGTTGTATGAAAGTTTTGGAGAACGTTCTTAATGCTTTCCCGTATACCGCGACCTTGCAGGCGACTTGACGACCACAAGAAATTTAGAACATGTTACCGGTAACTTTACCGTAAGCTTTCATAATGATTCACGAAACTTACTGAGTTTGCAGATGTACTAACTTGTTTTCCCTTTAAAGTTGTAAGAGGAATTGTGAACTTGCATGTAACATAAAATTATAAGTAATTAAAATAGGTAGCGAGAGAGCAAGCAGTGGAAAGCCTTCGAGTGACGAGCCAAAGTTGCAGGAAACTTGTTCAAGATTTTTGAGTGGATTAATATAAAGGACGGGGTGAGGAATGAATTCTCGTGAGATGGACGCAATACGCTACAGTAAGCCTTCAGATAGCCTGCTCAAGAGCTCTTCAGTAATAATTAGGTCCGTGGCTTAAGTCCCCAAGAAGAACATTTAAATCTCAGAGGCGGCTGGCTCGATCGCGTGCGCCGGCTCGCTAATCGATTTTGGCCGAGAGAAGAGCGCAGCTGATCAGCTTACCATACCGCCAGCCGCGGATGAGATTTAAATATTTTTCCTTGAGGCAAGCCACGAATCTATCTACAGTAACGTTCGTAGTTTGTTTTCTCAAGAAGAAACATTTAGATATCACCCGCGGCTGCCGGTATGGAAAGCTGATCAGCTGCGCTCTTCTCTCGGCCTCAATCGATTAGCGCCCCAGCCTCGGGTGAGATTTAAATGTTTTTTCTTGAGGAAACGAGCCACGCACCCGGCCATATGTCATGTTAGCCCATCAGCGGCCCCGAAGTCACGAAAACGGACAGATCGCGAACCCCGGGCCCCTTCACTAACACGAACACCAGTGTGAAGAACACAGAATCAAGGGACATTCAGGCTGACACAAAATTTCAGAGCACTAAACTCCAGATTTAACGGAAAAACGTAAAAATGGAAAACTCGAGCGAAATGAGCTTCCGTTAACGCAAAAGGAAGAACCTGCAACGAATAAACAACAAAACCTACACAAAAAGACACTTCACAAGGCAAAGAAATTTCACTGGTAACAGTAACCAGTTGCGTTGCCAAGCATCACCGAATTCTCAATCGAAAACTTCATTATGATTCATTAACAGTATAACACACTTCTGAAAACACAACTTTCACCAACAATTCCAGCAACTCTAGATAACAATGCACATTCACAAAAGTAAGCACACTCGAGATGGTGAGACCCGAACCAGTTCTCTATTGCACTATATGAGGCTGTCCACGTAAGAATCGAGATAGATCGGTACACAAAAATAAATTTTGCCGTTTTTATATTTTATATCGCTAGCGCACCCCAAAAAACTCAGGTGTACGCTTCTAGAATTTTCCGAAAACTTTTTAAAAAATTGTTATAAAATTTCAAAGTTGAGCATTTTTTGAACATTCTTTAGCATAGATCCTTAACGTAAACGAAGCCTTATGATACAAAAAAATTATAAGGGGTAAATGAAAAGGGAGGAGAAAATCGTAGTACCTAAGCATAGACGCTGCCGCTCGATTCATCAGCCTGAAATCAGTAAGATCTAAGATAATGTGAAGCTCCACGAGGCAAAGTCAAGCAGGGTTGCGAAATTTTGCAGGGGAGAGGATGGGGTCGCAAAAAATTACCTGCAAACGAATGTTAGGTTATATTGCAGAAATTCTAAACCAAAAATGAAAATTCGAAGAAAAAATTCCGAAAATTCTCGATCTTTTTGGTCACCGAAGGAATACATCGAAGCATAGCTCAGGTTTCAACACTTGAGCCTAACTACGGAACGAATTTTCGACGTCTGACAGTTCTAGTAATCAAATAAAAACTGCCCAGAAGTCGCGCTTCCAGAAGGGGGGAGGGTTAGAAAGTCTGAATTTTGGAAAACAAAGTGATGGTGGAGGGGGGGGGGCTCAAACTTCGAAAAATTACGCAACGCCCCGCTTCACCCCGAAGGTTATAAGACATTTGTACCCTCTGACGGCCAGATAATGGCATTCAACAGCTTCCAAAGAGGCGTCCGAGAAAAAATAGCGAATCCGCTCCTCAGAGCGACGTATCGATCGTCGGACCGGGATATTGATCGAATCCACCGCGATGGAGCACTTGGGCTGGCAAACGTGACGCGCGCGGCTGTGTACGAAGTTGGGGCGCAGTTGACCGTGGGGCCTCTAACAAGTAACATAGTTAGCGCTCGGTAAACGCGCTCCAACGAAGATGTGCGTGCAGCGGTTTTCCGCCGCAAGCGTCACGTCAAATGTGCTATTCCAGGGTCATGGCTCCAATAGCATACCCATAGCCGCCGGTGTCCCTCAAGTAGGAGTTTTATCGCCTGCACTTTTCAGTTTATACCTTGGAGATCTGCCCATTCCCCCTCAAGACATCAAGGCCGTTGCATATGCGGAAGATATCACAATTCTGTTACGGGATCGCGATATGAATATAGCCGCCAGTAAGATTGATGACTACTTGATCGAGTGGAAATGCTTTCTCGTAAGCAGAATCCTCACGGTCTCTGCCTCTAAATCATCCGTTACCGTCTTTCCCACTGATTTTCGGAGCACAGTGCCCATCCTATGGTGAAATGGGAAGAAACTCAATTGCCGGCCGCCAGAGTCTCTAAGCTACTCGGACTCGTGTTGGATGACTCGTTGAAGTTTCATAAGAACACTGAGCAGAAGCAAGCTACAGTGAAAACAAGACTCAAAGCCCCATGTGCTCTCGGTGGAACGTCCTAGAGGTGCAGTAAAGAAACGATCCTGACCACGTATAGGGGTATTGTGCAACCCGCCTTGGAGTATGCTGCGCCAGTCTGGCAGCACATCGTGTCGGACACACCTTGCTCCAAGCTGCAGCGCGTCCAAAATTGTGCTCTGCGAATCGCGACAGGCTGTTCCAGAAGCTCTCCAATTGAGCACTTACACGCCGAAGCTCGCATATTGCCAGTTAGAGACCACTGCCAACTCCAGGCGCAACAAATGTACATTAACATCGTGAAGCAACCAAATCATCCTTCGCGAAAAGCATTAAACCCAGTAAGAGAGAGAGTTGTATCAGAAAGCCGTTCGCCGATGCTCCCTCGAAAGTAGATGTGCAGAGATGGACCGAAGCACAACAAGAACGCCTCCGTCTCTTGCGCGCGGAGCATACCCGATTCATGAAGGAACACTTGAGCAGAGTTGCCACAAACTCCATCCTGGGAGTCGTACCTCCGAAGGTTAGCGAGACCGAGATGAAACTTGGCCGGCGTGCCAGGTGCACCCCTGCATCGTTACGCTGTGAACACTCCCCCATGCTTGTCATCTTTGCATAGGATTGACAACAGCAAACCTTACGAGTGTCCTGATTGCGGTAGTCAAGGGCTTACTACTGCACACCTGTTCAACTGCCAGATGAGACCGACTACATTGATGACAAGGGATTTGTTGACGAACACAACGCTAGTGGCCGAGTTTCTGAACCTGTGACGGCACCCCCCTCTGTGGCTGCAAAGAAGAAGAAGAAGAATCGCTTCACGTGTGCCAGCCAAACTGCTTCCGAGCTGTGGATTCTATCAGTATCCCGCCGGACCAGCTCAGGGAGGCGCTCGCTTAGCTAGCTAACTTTGAGAGCCCCACCCCCGCTGCGTAGCACTCCCCGTCGCTCAAACACACTCCGTGGCAGCGAGTTTCGTCACAAAGCCACTCTGAAAGCCCCTTACGCGGAAAAACACGCAGCGCGTCATTAGATTTTTCGCGAAATTAGGAAAAATCGATGAACGGGACAACGTTCTATTGCCCCTGAAAAGTTGGAGTTCACGTAATAAATTTAGTCTGATGAATGGACGGGGCTGCGACGATAGATCACACCGCGCAAATCGAAACCCCATTCTTCAGCGAGGTCGCCAACCACGCACGGCCATCCACCTGGTCCATGCGTCCGACTAAATCGAAAACGGAACCCATAACTACCTTGAGAGGAATCGGTACCAACGTGTCTACTCTATTTGAAATTGATCGCCTTGTTATTTTTGGACATATCAAACCCTAAAACAATATCAAAATACAACAAAGAACTAACTTTCTGGAATTTGAGTCCGAATCTCTCCAGACGCAGACGATCTCTGCAAATCTTCTCATGCGCATCAATGTTGACAAGGTCCATCATGTGAGTTGGATTGAACCGGCACATCACTACAGCACCTCGTAGTCCATGAACTTCTGCTTGCTAAAGTTTCACTTCAAATTCTGAGCAACATTTTGAAAAAAAAAGTATGCCCCAATCTATATAAAATTGACAAAACTACACTCAACTAGGGATCCTGAACGCTTGCGGGCGTTATTGGAAGCCGAACGTGTAGGAACTCTCAACAAAAACCCGGGATAATGATCGAATCCACAGCGCGGGAGTAGTTCGGCTGGCACATGTGACGCGCGCGGCGGGAAATCGCTGCACGCACGTCGTCGTTGGAGCGCGTTTTATTGTTAGAGGCCTCACGGTCAACGCGCCCAACCGAGGAAGTGCACGCAGTGGTTTTCCGTCGCGCGCGTCACGTGTGCCAGCCAAACTGCTCCCGCACTGTGGATTCGATCAACATACCCAAAAACCCAGAGGTTGACTTGATATACGAAAAAACGTACCGTTGGAGCAACTTTCCACAAAGTACGATCTCTTTTGGACTGTCCCTCTGCATGATTGACAATCGGGGCCTTCTCGGGTCTCGGAATTGGTCCTAAGAGCAAAAAAAATGATTGCAGCAGTCAGATGCCGGATTTTCTTGAAAAAGACCAGAAAACCTCGACATAACTAGTATATATGTTGCATGTTGGTCAGGCTAAATGAGTCCATAAATGCTACTTCCAATGGATAACTGACGCTGTCCTTGGCGATGTTCTCTTTCAGTGTTTCCCTGGCGCTGCTGTCCATCTTCTTGTTGGCGGCGCATTCTCCCATTTTGGCTATGACCACCCCTTTCATAATGGACCATTTTCCTGCAAAGAGAAACCGATTACAGCGGTGATTAGACTTCTGACAGCGACTGTACAGACGAAGAACACTAACGTGGGACAATCCAAGCGGAAAGCCACCTAGTTGTGCTCACGCGTACAGCATTCGCAAGAAGAGAGAAAAAACGCTATGAGTCTGTGCAAAATCTGGAAATGAGGTCCGCTTCCGGATTTGGCAAACACTATTGCGCGTTTTTGGTAAAAAAAAAAGCCGGGAAATACGAACTTTGACTTTTTTCGCAGTCGTCCGTAGCAAAATCTGAGTACAAATTCGAAGAGGGCGGGTCAGAGTTGACTAGAAAACATTCATCAGCTTTCTGATCCGTGGGTACACCATGCGAGGTTTCTAAATAATATCAGGGTACGGCGCGCGATGTGGATATCCAAACCGGGGGGGGGGAGGACTGAGCTCCAGCGGGAGACCAAGTAAACCAATCTGACCGCGGGATTACTCCGATTACCCCACGTACTCTCTTTCACCGTCTAAGACGAAGACTGAACACCGCTAAAGTAGAAGGGCTAACACTTTTCTCAAAGGTGGTCCCGCCTTAAGTAGACATCTATCAAAACTAGGTGTCGCGAAAGTAGCATATGTAAGTCCAGCGTAGTCGATTTACCCAGTGTTCCCACATTCAACATCTACGATGCATGCCGAACACCGCTACACTAATGGCAAGAGAAGATCGAGAAAGAAAACACCCAAGTCAACAAACCTAAACCAGGGTTTTGGAACGGCTGTAACTTTAGTTTTAGGTGAGGTACCTGGAGTTTGAGTAAATCTAAGGAACTAGGTTTGTAACACTACAGAAAATTCTTAACCACCCCTTAGGACAAAACTTACTGGTAGTGAACTTTTGATGTTTTGAGCCTAGAATCTATAGTTGTACACGAACGAAATTTTCGAAAGATTTTTCGAAATTTTTTTCGTTCGTTCGAAATCACGTCGAACGAAATTTTTTCAAATTTCGTTCGTTCGAAATTTCGTCGAACGTAATTTTTTCGAACGAAAAAATTTCGAAATTCGCTCGTTCGGAATTTTTTCGAACAAATTTCGAAAATTTTGACAAATTTCGAAATTTTCGACGAGCTTCGAAAATTCGAAATTTCGATTTGTTTCGAATTTCGTTCGTTCGAACTGTTCGTTCGAAATTTTTTCGAACGAAATTTTTTCGATTTTCGTTCGTTCGAAATTTTTTCGAACGAAAATTTTTCGATTTTCGTTCGTTCGAAACTTTTTCGAACGAATTTTTTTCATTTTTCGTTCGTTCGAAATTTTTTCGAACGAAATTTTTTCATTTTTCGTTCGTTTGAAAAGATTTCGAACGAAAAATTTCGATTTTCGTTCGTTCGACATTTTTTTCGAAATTGTACAACTATACTAGAGTCCACACCCAGCTAGTTGATTTAGGTGGGGACTTTTAGGCTCAAAACATCAAAAGTCTAAATCTAGCGAAATTTGTTGTATGGCGTCCCCTGGGGGCTTTTAGAATCTCATTCTGTAGAGTTACAAACCTAGTGTCTTAAAATTACTCAAATTTCAGGTACCTCATTTAGAACTACAGTTACATCTGTTTTGAAACCCTAGTTCAGGTTTGTTGACAGACGTTTTTTTCGATCTTCTCTCGCTAACAGTCTAGCGGTATTCAACCACCGACTTAGACGGTGAAGGTGAGTACGAGGAATAAAACGATCACGCTGGACTCGAATATCGTACTCTCTTGACTTCTAACTTCGAAAAAGGTCCACTTCCAGCGGGACCACTCCTGAGAAAAGTGTGAGCCCTTAAAATGTAGCGGTCTTCAGTCTCCACTTTACATGGATACGTGGAGTAAAACTACCACGCTGGACTCATATCCTTTTCTTGTGACTCATGGCTTTCAGGATTGCCGACACCCGGCGAGACCATAATAAAAAAAAGGTTTCGAATTTTACAACAAATGACGCTCCTGGGAAGGGGTCTCGGAAATTCGCCGAAATCTAGGCCTATCAACGTTTCTGGGAGGGTATCTGAAAAAAAAAACGCCAAAATTTTTCTCTCGAAGGGGGGGTCAGAGTGAATTTAGCCTCGTCCACATCTGGTGCTATACCCTGCTTAGTATCCATTTATCAAGGTCAGAGACGCAGCGAGTTCGAAATGCAGCTCTTCTTATCGCCACTGGGTGTGTTATAAGCACCCCAGTGGAACATCTACATTTATTTATTTATTTATACGTGGGAAGACCACGCGAAACAAAAAACAACGATTGTCAAGAATACGTAGGAGCAAATACTGTGCTTCTCTGGGCCGAATTCCGGTCCGCCGTTGCGTCTCGACACGCTTTGCAGCGGCGGGCATTCGAGTCGGAAGAGTTTCCAGCGCTACAGGCGCCGATCTGTTGACTCTAGGTGGGTTTCAGAAACTGGAAAGTGAACAATGTTGGGAAAAACTGTATAAAAAAGCCATATCGAGTCGGCTTTGGCGCTGGAAACTCGACTGACTCGAGCGCGTGCGGCCGCAAAGCGTGTCGAGACGCAATTGCGGACCGGAATTTGGCCCAGATAAGCACAGTATCTGAAGAACAATACAGCCTAAAACGTTGAATGTGGGGTTAGATACAAAAGAAAACAGAATAATGAGCATGACATTGAACACTAGCGAGATAGACACTAAACGGAGCAGTATCTATCTAAAAGCCTCTTAAATTGCTGAATGGAAGTGGGTAACACATACTTTTCAGAAAATTTTAGGAATTCTGAGCCTGCTCTTTGATTGAAAAAGTTTGCACGCGTGTTCCCACTAGCTCTTGAGAAATGAAATTTGTTCTGACTTCCTCGTGTGTTAGACGGCAAAGTTGAGTAAGCTTGGTTCAGCGGTAAATCAATTTTACCGGCCATCATTTTGAAAAGCATGATAAGATCGTTTCTTTTTCTACGTATTGACAACGGAGAGTTTCAGTTACATCTTTTTCTTCTTTGCAGCCGCAGGAAGGTTTTTGTCAAAGGTTCGAGAAACGGGCGACCGAAGTTAGATTCCTCCACAAACCCATTGTTGTCAGTGTGGTGAGCCTCTTTGGGGAATAGAATAGGTGCTCAGTCGCGTGGCCACGGCTACCACATTCCGGGCACTCGTCAGGCTTACTGCGATCAATCTTATGCAAGTATGACATCAGCATAGGGAAATGACCGCAGTGTAACGAGGCAAGGGTACTTCTAGCCCGCCTACCGAGTTCCACCTCGGTGTCGCTGACTACGGGTGGTACGACCCCCAATATGGGATTGACGGTCATCCTACTCAAGTGATCCCTGACGAACTTGGTGTGCTCCGCACGTTATAAGACGCCGACGATCCAGTTGGGAGTCCGTCCATCTTTGTATATTGACTTTCTCGAGAGCATCCGCAAAAGGCCTTCTGATATCTCTCTCTCTCACGGGATTCATGATCCTTCTTGATGGGTGATCAGGCTGCTTGACGATATTAATAACCAGTTGCTGCGCTTAGAGTTGACAGTGCTCCTTAACAGGCAGAATACCGACTTCAGCATGAAGATGCTCCACTGGAGTGCTTTTAGCACATCCAGTAGCAATCTGAAAAACAGCATTTTGAACTCGCAGCATCTTTGTCCACGATGAATCCGATATTATGTGCTGCCATACCGGTGCCGGGTGCAATATTGCCTTGTACGTGGTCAAAATTGTTTCCTAGCTACTTCACCCGCGACGTTCCTCGCAGAGCTCGTAGGACGTTTAGCTTTGCTTTCACTGTAGCCTGCTTCTGCTCAGTATTTTTGTGGAACTTCAGGGAACGATCCAATACTAGGCCGAGCAGTTTCGGGAAACGTGCGGCAGTCAGACGAGCATCTTCGCAGTTCAAAACGGGGTGAGCACAGTGTTCCTTGGGGTCAGTGGAGAAAACAGATACAGATGATTTAGCGGCAGAGAACATCTTTGAAGAACATCTACATGCTGAAGCCCGTGTCCTATTGTTAAGATAACCTTGAAAGAGATGCCTGCGTACACCTCAGCAGCCTGCGCTGCGTCGTGTGCGCCCATGAAGAATGTGGTGATCAAAGGTGGTGGCCATCTTGTATCAACACCCTCGAGGAGGCGGGAGAAACGGGGGAGGAGCGAGGTTCCTGATTGGACGCAACACGGGCTGCCCTCGCTTCGCGTCCAATCAGGAACCTAGCTCCTCCCCAGTTTCTCCCGCCTTCTCAGGGGTGCTGATACATATTTGCCACTACCCGTTGATCAATCGACACACGCGGACTGATGAGTGGTCCGCTGCTATCACCCACTACACCCACCATATCAGGAAGGGAGCGTTGTAAACCCCAAGCGCAACAGCTGACTATAAACATGGTCAGACTGCTTGATTACTAATGAAGAAGGATATTGAATCTAGTGAGAGTCCATAATCTCCATGAACGGCTTTCTTGAAACCTTGGCATTTTCGGTATGAGTTTTGATTACTTCTGTGCCAGCAAGGTTTTGTATGATGGTGCAGGTTTATTTGGCCGACGTTTCGAGCAAATCCTCGTTTTCAAGGCCTGAAATTGTGCGAAACGTTGACTCGAAGCATACTCGATCAAGAGCCTCTCCCTCTTTTCGGCTAGTTTCGACACCACCCACAGACTCCCAGTGAAGCGAACCCCCCGATGACGAACCAACCTCACACCGTACCACCAGCGACGAGCTCTACACTCGCAGTCGTGATAAAATGGAGCAAGTGAGGCACCCGCACACGCGAGCACACGCACGCGCGAGAACACGCATGCGCGAGGCATTCAAGTAGCTCGCGAGAGCGGTGTGTGATTTCCTCAAAGCTCACATAATGATACGAATGGCAAGAACTCACTGGTTATGGCAATACACTCATTTCTGATGTTTAGCTTAGGGTTTCTCGAGCGTATGCAAAACGCTTCCAGAGCCTTTCGAGTGCCAATATCGTGTTCATGTGAGAGGATCTTACATTTCACATTGAAGTCCTGGCCACTGTGGTCCACAACCTTGTGCTTCCCCAAAGGTGTGAGAAGGCTGCTTCGCCTCTTCCCCGCGAGGTGTTCGTTGATACGCACGCTGAGCATTCGTCCAGTTTCGCCGATGTAAGAGGCGTAACATGTCAAACAGCTGATTTCGCAAATCACTCCTTTCTGTGCGCAGTCTCCTTGTTTACCATCAGGACAAACTAAACAGTTCTCCGTAACACATGAGCGATCGTAGAGTCTGTCTCGGACCTTAACTCGGCCATGCGCAACTCTGCGATTCCAAAATCAGCGTTCAGAGTAACTGTAGAGATTCGGTTTTTTTCTCCATTCGAAAGAGCGTAAAAAGTTGGTATATGTACCAAAAAATGGTTTGGGATCGTTTCTTGGCGCTCGAGAAAAATGGCGAAAACCACGTGATTTTGGTCGAAAAACTGTTAATCTCCTTTTCTTTTTTTCAGACGGCGTTCACGATCTTGTGTAACCAGTTAAAATTGAGCTAGGAAGCTAATTTTTTGGCAGGAGGCTGGAAATGGATGCAGCTAGCTCCTATTCAATTTTGGAGTTGAAAGCTCAATTTTAGCGGGCCCTCAAAATTGAGGGTCAAGACGGGTAAAAACATGTAAACATGTTATTGTAAACCATCCGACGTTCACTGAGCTTCGAAAATGAACTAATGAAAAACAACACAGCTAATGATAGGCTTCCGGCCAAGATTGTTCTCTCTTTGAGACGGTTGGTGTAAATAGGATTAGAGGAGTGCGCAGGACGCCGCAGAAAATGTACGGGACTCCAGTGGAGTGCACAGGACGCCGCAGAAAGCGGTAACCCAATGGGAGTGCGCAGGACGCCGTAGACAGTGTGCGGGCCATCAGTGGGAATGCGCAGGACGCCGTAGAAGGTGTGCGGTAACCCAGTGGGATTGTGCAGGACGCCGTAGAAGGTGTGCGGTAACCCACAGGGAGTGCGCAGGACGCCGTAGAAAGTGTGCGGGCCCCCAATGGGAATGCGCAGGACGCCGTAGAAAGTGTGCGGGCCATCAGTGGGAATGCGCAGGACGCCGTAGAAGGTGTGCGGTAACCCAGTGGGATTGTGCAGGACGCCGTAGAAGGTGTGCGGTAACCCACAGGGAGTGCGCAGGACGCCGTAGAAAGTGTGCGGGCCCCCAATGGGAATGCGCAGGACGCCGTAGAAAGTGTGCGGGCCATCAGTGGGAATGCGCAGGACGCCGTAGGTGTGCGGTAACCCAGTGGGATTGTGCAGGACGCCGTAGAAGGTGTGCGGTAACCCACAGGGAGTGCGCAGGGCGCCGTAGAAAGTGTGCGGGCCCCCAATGGGAGTGCGCAGGACGCCGTAGAAAGTGTGCGGGCCCCCAATGGGAATGCGCAGGACGCCGTAGAAAGTGTGCGGGCCATCAGTGGGAATGCGCAGGACGCCGTAGAAGGTGTGCGGTAACCCAGTGGGATTGTGCAGGACGCCGTAGAAGGTGTGCGGTAACCCACAGGGAGTGCGCAGGACGCCGCAGAAAGTGTGCGGGCCCCCAATGGGAGTGCGCAGGACGATGTAAAAAACGTACGGGACCCCAGTGGTAGTATGCAGGCTGCCGTAGAAGGTGTACGGTAGCCCAGTGAGAGTGCGCAAGACGCCGTAGAAGGTGCGCGTGCTCCCTATGGGAGTGCGCAGGACGCCGTAGAAAGTGTGCGGGCCCCCAATGGGAATGCGCAGGACGCCGTAGAAAGTGTGCGGGCCCTCAACGGGAATGCTCAGGACGCCGTAGAAAGTGTGCAGGCCCTTAATGGGAGTGCGCAGGACGCCGTATAAAATGTGCGGGCCCCCAGTGGGAATGCGCAGGACGCCGTTGAAGGTGTGCGGTAACCCAGTGGGATTGTGCAGGACGCCGTAGAAGGTGTGCGGTAACCCAGTGGGAGTGCGCATGACGTCGTAGAAAGTGTGCGGGCCCCATTGGGAATGCGCAGGACGCCGTAGAAAGTGTGCGGTAACCCACAGGGAGTGCGCAGGACGCCGTAGAAGGTGTGCGTGCTCCCTATGGGAGTGCGCAGGACGCCGTAGAAAGTGTGCGGGCCCCCAATGGGAATGCGCAGGACGCCGTAGAAAGTGTGCGGGCCCCCAATGGGAATGCGCAGGACGCCGTAGAAAGTGTGCGGGCCCTCAATGGGAATGCGCAGGACGCCGTAGAAAGTGTGCAGGCCCTCAATGGGAGTGCGCAGGACGCCGTATAAAATGTGCGGGCCCCCAGTGGGAATGCGCAGGACGCCGTTGAAGGTGTGCGGTAACCCAGTGGGATTGTGCAGGACGCCGTAGAAGGTGTGCGGTAACCCAGTGGGAGTGCGCAGGACGTCGTAGAAAGTGTGCGGGCCCCATTGGGAATGCGCAGGACGCCGTAGAAAGTGTGCGGGCCCCCAGTGGGAATGCGCAGGACGCCGTTGAAGGTGTGCGGTAACCCAGTGGGATTGTGCAGGACGCCGTAGAAGGTGTGCGGTAACCCAGTGGGAGTGCGCATGACGTCGTAGAAAGTGTGCGGGCCCCATTGGGAATGCGCAGGACGCCGTAGAAAGTGTGCGGGCCCCCAGTGGGAACGCGCAGGACGCCGTAGAAGGTGTGCGGTAACCCACAGGGAGTGCGCAGGACGCCGTAGAAGGTGTGCGTGCTCCCTATGGGAGTGCGCAGGACGCCGTAGAAAGTGTGCGGGCCCCCAATGGGAATGCGCAGGACGCCGTAGAAAGTGTGCGGGCCCTCAATGGGAATGCGCAGGACGCCGTAGAAAGTGTGCAGGCCCTCAATGGGAGTGCGCAGGACGCCGTATAAAATGTGCGGGCCCCAGTGGGAATGCGCAGGACGCCGTTGAAGGTGTGCGGTAACCCAGTGGGATTGTGCAGGACGCCGTAGAAGGTGTGCGGTAACCCAGTGGGAGTGCGCAGGACGTCGTAGAAAGTGTGCGGGCCCCATTGGGAATGCGCAGGACGCCGTAGAAAGTGTGCGGGCCCCCAGTGGGAACGCGCAGGACGCCGAAGAAGGTGTGCGGTAACCCACAGGGAGTGCGCAGGACGCCGTAGAAGGTGTGCGTGCTCCCTATGGGAGTGCGCAGGACGCCGTAGAAAGTGTGCGGGCCCCCATTGGGAATGCGCAGGACGCCGTAGAAAGTGTGCGGGCCCCCAGTGGGAACGCGCAGGACGCCGTAGAAGGTGTGCGGTAACCCACAGGGAGTGCGCAGGACGCCGTAGAAAGTGTGCGGGCCCTCAACGGGAATGCTCAGGACGCCGTAGAAAGTGTGCAGGCCCTTAATGGGAGTGCGCAGGACGCCGTAGAAAATGTGCGGGCCCCCAGTGGGAATGCGCAGGACGCCGTTGAAGGTGTGCGGTCACCCAGTGGGATTGTGCAGGACGCCGTAGAAGGTGTGCGGGCCCCCAATGGGAATGCGCAGGACGCCGTAGAAAGTGTGCGGGCCCTCAACGGGAATGCTCAGGACGCCGTAGAAAGTGTGCAGGCCCTTAATGGGAGTGCGCAGGACGCCGTATAAAATGTGCGGGCCCCCAGTGGGAATGCGCAGGACGCCGTTGAAGGTGTGCGGTAACCCAGTGGGATTGTGCAGGACGCCGTAGAAGGTGTGCGGTAACCCAGTGGGAGTGCGCAGGACGTCGTAGAAAGTGTGCGGGCCCCATTGGGAATGCGCAGGACGCCGTAGAAAGTGTGCGGGCCCCCAGTGGGAACGCGCAGGACGCCGTAGAAGGTGTGCGGTAACCCACAGGGAGTGCGCAGGACGCCGTAGAAGGTGTGCGTGCTCCCTATGGGAGTGCCCAGGACGCCGTAGAAAGTGTGCGGGCCCCCAATGGGAATGCGCAGGACGCCGTAGAAAGTGTGCGGGCCATCAGTGGGAATGCGCAGGACGCCGTAGAAGGTGTGCGGTAACCCAGTGGGATTGTGCAGGACGCCGTAGAAGGTGTGCGGTAACCCACAGGGAGTGCGCAGTACGCCGTAGAAAGTGTGCGGGCCCCCAATGGGAGTGCGCAGGACGATGTAAAAAGCGTACGGGACCCCAGTGGTAGTATGCAGGCTGCCGTAGAAGGTGTACGGTAGCCCAGTGAGAGTGCGCAAGACGCCGTAGAAGGTGTGCGTGCTCCCTATGGGAATGCGCAGGACGCCGTTGAAGGTGTGCGGTCACCCAGTGGGATTGTGCAGGACGCCGTAGAAGGTGTGCGGACCCCCAATGGGAATGCGCAGGACGCCGTAGAAAGTGTGCGGGCCCTCAACGGGAATGCTCAGGACGCCGTAGAAAGTGTGCAGGCCCTTAATGGGAGAACGCAGGACGCCGTATAAAATGTGCGGGCCCCCAGTGGGAATGCGCAGGACGCCGTTGAAGGTGTGCGGTAACCCAGTGGGATTGTGCAGGACGCCGTAGAAGGTGTGCGGTAACCCAGTGGGAGTGCGCAGGACGTCGTAGAAAGTGTGCGGGCCCCATTGGGAATGCGCAGGACGCCGTAGAAAGTGTGCGGGCCCCCAGTGGGAACGCGCAGGACGCCGTAGAAGGTGTGCGGTAACCCACAGGGAGTGCGCAGGACGCCGTAGAAGGTGTGCGTGCTCCCTATGGGAGTGCGCAGGACGCCGTAGAAAGTGTGCGGGTCCCCAATGGGAATGCGCAGGACGCCGTAGAAAGTGTGCGGGCCCTCAATGGGAATGCGCAGGACGCCGTAGAAAGTGTGCAGGCCCTCAATGGGAGTTCGCAGGACGCCGTATAAAATGTGCGGGCCCCCAGTGGGAATGCGCAGGACGCCGTTGAAGGTGTGCGGTCACCCAGTGGGATTGTGCAGGACGCCGTAGAAGGTGTGCGGTAACCCAGTGGGAGTGCGCAGGACGCCGTAGAAAGTGTGCGGGCTCCATTGGGAATGCGCAGGACGCCGTAGAAAGTGTGCGGGCCCCCAATGGGAATGCGCAGGACGCCGTAGAAAGTGTGCGGGCCCTCAATGGGAATGCGCAGGACACCGTAGAAAGTGTGCAGGCCCTCAATGGGAGTTCGCAGGACGCCGTATAAAATGTGCGGGCCCCCAGTGGGAATGCGCAGGACGCCGTTGAAGGTGTGCGGTCACCCAGTGGGATTGTGCAGGACGCCGTAGAAGGTGTGCGGGCCCCAATGGGAATGCGCAGGACGCCGTAGAAAGTGTGCGGGCCCTCAACGGGAATGCTCAGGACGCCGTAGAAAGTGTGCAGGCCCTTAATGGGAGTGCGCAGGACGCCGTATAAAATGTGCGGGCCCCCAGTGGGAATGCGCAGGACGCCGTTGAAGGTGTGCGGTAACCCAGTGGGATTGTGCAGGACGCCGTAGAAGGTGTGCGGTAACCCAGTGGGAGTGCGCAGGACGTCGTAGAAAGTGTGCGGGCCCCATTGGGAATGCGCAGGACGCCGTAGAAAGTGTGCGGGCCCCCAGTGGGAACGCGCAGGACGCCGTAGAAGGTGTGCGGTAACCCACAGGGAGTGCGCAGGACGCCGTAGAAGGTGTGCGTGCTCCCTATGGGAGTACGCAGGACGCCGTAGAAAGTGTGCGGGCCCCCAATGGGAATGCGCAGGACGCCGTAGAAAGTGTGCGGGCCATCAGTGGGAATGCGCAGGACGCCGTAGAAGGTGTGCGGTAACCCAGTGGGATTGTGCAGGACGCCGTAGAAGGTGTGCGGTAACCCACAGGGAGTGCGCAGTACGCCGTAGAAAGTGTGCGGGCCCCCAATGGGAGTGCGCAGGACGATGTAAAAAACGTACGGGACCCCAGTGGTAGTATGCAGGCTGCCGTAGAAGGTGTACGGTAGCCCAGTGAGAGTGCGCAAGACGCCGTAGAAGGTGTGCGTGCTCCCTATGGGAGTGCGCAGGACGCCGTAGAAAGTGAGCGGGCCCCCAATGGGAATGCGCAGGACGCCGTAGAAAGTGTGCGGGCCCTCAATGGGAATGCGCAGGACGCCGTAGAAAGTGTGCGGGCCCTCAATGGGAATGCGCAGGACGCCGTAGAAAGTGTGCAGGCCCTCAATGGGAGTTCGCAGGACGCCGTATAAAATGTGCGGGCCCCCAATGGGAATGCGCAGGACGCCGTTGAAGGTGTGCGGTCACCCAGTGGGATTGTGCAGGACGCCGTAGAAGGTGTGCGGTAACCCAGTGGGAGTGCGCAGGACGCCGTAGAAAGTGTGCGGGCTCCATTGGGAATGCGCAGGACGCCGTAGAAAGTGTGCGGGCCCCCAATGGGAATGCGCAGGACGCCGTAGAAAGTGTGCGGGCCCTCAATGGGAATGCGCAGGACACCGTAGAAAGTGTGCAGGCCCTCAATGGGAGTTCGCAGGACGCCGTATAAAATGTGCGGGCCCCCAGTGGGAATGCGCAGGACGCCGTTGAAGGTGTGCGGTCACCCAGTGGGATTGTGCAGGACGCCGTAGAAGGTGTGCGGGCCCCCAATGGGAATGCGCAGGACGCCGTAGAAAGTGTGCGGGCCCTCAACGGGAATGCTCAGGACGCCGTAGAAAGTGTGCAGGCGCGCAGGACGCCGTATAATGTGAGTGGAATGCGCAGGACGCCGTTGAAGGTGTGCGAGTGGGATTGTGCAGGACGCCGTAGAAGGTGTGCGGTAACCCAGTGGGAGTGCCAGGACGCAGAAATGTGCGGGCCCCATTGGGAATGCGCAGGACGCCGTTGAAGGTGTGCGGTAACCCAGTGGGATTGCGCAGGACGCCGTAGAAGGTGTGCGGTAACCCAGTGGGAGTGCGCAGGACGTCGTAGAAAGTGTGCGGGCCCCATTGGGAATGCGCAGGACGCCGTAGAAAGTGTGCGGGCCCCAGTGGGAACGCGCAGGACGCCGTAGAAGGTGTGCGGTAACCCACAGGAGTGCGCAGGACGCCGTAGAAGGTGTGCGTGCTCCTATGGGAGTACGCAGGACGCCGTAGAAAGTGTGCGGGCCCCCAATGGGAATGCGCAGGACGCCGTAGAAAGTGTGCGGGCCATCAGTGGGAATGCGCAGGACGCCGTAGAAGGTGTGCGGTAACCCAGTGGGATTGTGCAGGACGCCGTAGAAGGTGTGCGGTAACCCACAGGGAGTGCGCAGTACGCCGTAGAAAGTGTGCGGGCCCCCAATGGGAGTGCGCAGGACGATGTAAAAACGTACGGGACCCCAGTGGTAGTATGCAGGCTGCCGTAGAAGGTGTACGGTAGCCCAGTGAGAGTGCGCAAGACGCCGTAGAAGGTGTGCGTGCCCCCTATGGGAGTGCGCAGAACGCCGTAGAAAGTGAGCGGGCCCCCAATGGGAATGCGCAGGACGCCGTAGAAAGTGTGCGGGCCCTCAATGGGAATGCGCAGGACGCCGTAGAAAGTGTGCAGGCCCTCAATGGGAGTGCGCAGGACGCCGTATAAAATGTGCGGGCCCCCAGTGGGAATGCGCAGGACGCCGTTGAAGGTGTGCGGTCACCCAGTGGGATTGTGCAGGACGCCGTAGAAGGTGTGCGGACCCCCAATGGGAATGCGCAGGACGCCGTAGAAAGTGTGGGGGCCCTCAACGGGAATGCTCAGGACGCCGTAGAAAGTGTGCAGGCCCTTAATGGGAGTGCGCAGGACGCCGTAGAAGGTGTGCGGTAACCCACAGGGAGTGCGCAGGACGCCGTAGAAGGTGTGCGTGCTCCCTATGGGAGTGCCCAGGACGCCGTAGAAAGTGTGCGGGCCCCCAATGGGAATGCGCAGGACGCCGTAGAAAGTGTGCGGGCCATCAGTGGGAATGCGCAGGACGCCGTAGAAGGTGTGCGGTAACCCAGTGGGATTGTGCAGGACGCCGTAGAAGGGGGGCGGTAACCCACAGGGAGTGCGGAGGACGCCGTAGAAAGTGTGCGGGCCCCCAATGGGAGTGCGCGGGGCGATGTAAAAAGCGTACGGGACCCCAGTGGTAGTATGCAGGCTGCCGTAGAAGGTGTACGGTAGCCCAGTGAGAGTGCGCAAGACGCCGTAGAAGGTGTGCGTGCTCCCTATGGGAATGCGCAGGACGCCGTTGAAGGTGTGCGGTCACCCAGTGGGATTGTGCAGGACGCCGTAGAAGGTGTGCGGACCCCCAATGGGAATGCGCAGGACGCCGTAGAAAGTGTGCGGGCCCTCAACGGGAATGCTCAGGACGCCGTAGAAAGTGTGCAGGCCCTTAATGGGAGAACGCAGGACGCCGTATAAAATGTGCGGGCCCCCAGTGGGAATGCGCAGGACGCCGTTGAAGGTGTGCGGTAACCCAGTGGGATTGTGCAGGACGCCGTAGAAGGTGTGCGGTAACCCAGTGGGGAGTGCGCAGGACGTCGTAGAAAGTGTGCGGGCCCCATTGGGAATGCGCAGGACGCCGTAGAAAGTGTGCGGGCCCCCAGTGGGAACGCGCAGGACGCCGTAGAAGGTGTGCGGTAACCCACAGGGAGTGCGCAGGACGCCGTAGAAGGTGTGCGTGCTCCTATGGGAGTGCGCAGGACGCCGTAGAAAGTGTGCGGGCCCCCAATGGGAATGCGCAGGACGCCGTAGAAAGTGTGCGGGCCCTCAATGGGAATGCGCAGGACGCCGTAGAAAGTGTGCAGGCCCTCAATGGGAGTTCGCAGGACGCCGTATAAAATGTGCGGGCCCCCAGTGGGAATGCGCAGGACGCCGTTGAAGGTGTGCGGTCACCCAGTGGGATTGTGCAGGACGCCGTAGAAGGTGTGCGGTAACCCAGTGGGAGTGCGCAGGACGCCGTAGAAAGTGTGCGGGCTCCATTGGGAATGCGCAGGACGCCGTAGAAAGTGTGCGGGCCCCCAATGGGAATGCGCAGGACGCCGTAGAAAGTGTGCGGGCCCTCAATGGGAATGCGCAGGACACCGTAGAAAGTGTGCAGGCCCTCAATGGGAGTTCGCAGGACGCCGTATAAAATGTGCGGGCCCCAGTGGGAATGCGCAGGACGCCGTTGAAGGTGTGCGGTCACCCAGTGGGATTGTGCAGGACGCCGTAGAAGGTGTGCGGGCCCCCAATGGGAATGCGCAGGACGCCGTAGAAAGTGTGCGGGCCCTCAACGGGAATGCTCAGGACGCCGTAGAAAGTGTGCAGGCCCTTAATGGGAGTGCGCAGGACGCCGTATAAAATGTGCGGGCCCCCAGTGGGAATGCGCAGGACGCCGTTGAAGGTGTGCGGTAACCCAGTGGGATTGTGCAGGACGCCGTAGAAGGTGTGCGGTAACCCAGTGGGAGTGCGCAGGACGTCGTAGAAAGTGTGCGGGCCCCATTGGGAATGCGCAGGACGCCGTAGAAAGTGTGCGGGCCCCCAGTGGGAACGCGCAGGACGCCGTAGAAGGTGTGCGGTAACCCACAGGGAGTGCGCAGGACGCCGTAGAAGGTGTGCGTGCTCCTATGGGAGTACGCAGGACGCCGTAGAAAGTGTGCGGGCCCCCAATGGGAATGCGCAGGACGCCGTAGAAAGTGTGCGGGCCATCGGTGGGAATGCGCAGGACGCCGTAGAAGGTGTGCGGTAACCCAGTGGGATTGTGCAGGACGCCGTAGAAGGTGTGCGGTAACCCACAGGGAGTGCGCAGGACGCCGTAGAAAGTGTGCGGGCCCCCAATGGGAGTGCGCAGGACGATGTAAAAAACGTACGGGACCCCAGTGGTAGTATGCAGGCTGCCGTAGAAGGTGTACGGTAGCCCAGTGAGAGTGCGCAAGACGCCGTAGAAGGTGTGCGTGCTCCCTATGGGAGTGCGCAGGACGCCGTAGAAAGTGAGCGGGCCCCCAATGGGAATGCGCAGGACGCCGTAGAAAGTGTGCGGGCCCTCAATGGGAATGCGCAGGACGCCGTAGAAAGTGTGCAGGCCCTCAATGGGAGTGCGCAGGACGCCGTATAAAATGTGCGGGCCCCCAGTGGGAATGCGCAGGACGCCGTTGAAGGTGTGCGGTCACCCAGTGGGATTGTGCAGGACGCCGTAGAAGGTGTGCGGACCCCCAATGGGAATGCGCAGGACGCCGTAGAAAGTGTGGGGGCCCTCAACGGGAATGCTCAGGACGCCGTAGAAAGTGTGCAGGCCCTTAATGGGAGTGCGCAGGACGCCGTATAAAATGTGCGGGCCCCCAGTGGGAATGCGCAGGACGCCGTTGAAGGTGTGCGGTAACCCAGTGGGATTGTGCAGGACGCCGTAGAAGGTGTACGGTAACCCAGTGGGAGTGCGCAGGACGTCGTAGAAAGTGTGCGGGCCCCATTGGGAATGCGCAGGACGCCGTAGAAAGTGTGCGGGCCCCAGTGGGAACGCGCAGGACGCCGTAGAAGGTGTGCGGTAACCCACAGGGAGTGCGCAGGACGCCGTAGAAGGTGCGCGTGCTCCCTATGGGAGTGCGCAGGACGCCGTAGAAAGTGTGCGGGCCCCCAATGGGAATGCGCAGGACGCCGTAGAAAGTGTGCGGGCCCTCAATGGGAATGCGCAGGACGCCGTAGAAAGTGTGCAGGCCCTCAATGGGAGTTCGCAGGACGCCGTATAAAATTTGCGGGCCCCCAGTGGGAATGCGCAGGACGCCGTTGAAGGTGTGCGGTCACCCAGTGGGATTGTGCAGGACGCCGTAGAAGGTGTGCGGTAACCCAGTGGGAGTGCGCAGGACGCCGTAGAAAGTGTGCGGGCTCCATTGGGAATGCGCAGGACGCCGTAGAAAGTGTGCGGGCCCCCAATGGGAGTGCGCAGGAAGCCGTAGAAAGTGTGCGGGCTACCAGAGGGAATGCGCAGGACGCCGTAGAAGGTGTGCGGTAACCCAGTGGGAGTGCGCAGGACGCCCTAGAAAGTATGCGGGCTCCATTGGGAATGCGCAGGACGCCGTAGAAAGTGTGCGGGCCCCCAATGGGAGTGCGCAGGACGCCGTATAAAATGTGTGGGCCCCCAGTGGGAATGCGCAGGACGCCGTTGAAGGTGTGCGGTAACCCAGTGGGATTGTGCAGGACGCCGTAAAAGGTGTGCGGTAACCCAGTGGGAGTGCGCAGGACGCCGTAGAAAGTGTGCGGGCCCTCAATGGGAATGCGCAGGACGCCGTAGAAAGTGTGCAGGCCCTCAATGGGAGTGCGCAGGACGCCGTATAAAATGTGCGGGCCCCCAGTGGGAATGCGCAGGACGCCGTTGAAGGTGTGCGGTCACCCAGTGGGATTGTGCAGGAGGCCGTAGAAGGTGTGCGGGCCGCAAGTGGAAATGCGCAGGACACCGTAGAAAGGGTGCAAGCCCTCAGCGGGAATGCGCAGAACGCCGTAGAAAGTGTGCAGGCCCTTAATGGGAGTGCGCAGGACGCCGTATAAAATGTGCGGGCCCCCAGTGGGAATGTGCAGGAAGCCGTTGAAGGTGTGCGGTAACCCAGTGGGATTGTGCAGGACGCCGTAGAAGGTGTGCGGTAACCCAGTGGGAGTGCGCAAGACGCCGTAGAAAGTGTGCGGGCCCCATTGGAAATGCGCAGGACGCCGTAGAAAGTGTGCGGGCCCCCAGTGGGAATGCGCAGGACGCCGTAGAAGGTGTGCGGTAACCCACAGGGAGTGCGCAGGACGCCGTAGAAGGTGTGCGTGCTCCCTATGGGAGTGCGCAGGACGCCGTAGAAAGTATGCGGGCCCCCAATGGGAATGCGCAGGACGCCGTAGAAAGTGTGCGGGCCCTCAATGGGAATGCGCAGGACGCCGTAGAAAGTGTGCAGGCCCTCAATGGGAGTGCGCAGGACGCCGTATAAAATGTGCGGGCCCCCAGTGGGAATGCGCAGGACGCCGTTGAAGGTGTGCGGTAACCCAGTGGGATTGTGCAGGACGCCGTAGAAGGTGTACGGTAGCCCAGTGAGAGTGCGCAAGACGCCGTAGAAGGTGCGCGTGCTCCCTATGGGAGTGCGCAGGACGCCGTAGAAAGTGTGCGGGCCCCCAATGGGAATGGGCAGGACGCCGTAGAAAGAGTGCGGGCCCTCAACGGGGATGCTCAGGACGCCGGAGAAAGTGTGCAGGCCCTTAATGGGAGTGCGCAGGACGCCGTATAAAATGTGCGGGCCCCAGTGGGAATGCGCAGGACGCCGTAGAAGGTGTGCGGTAACCCAGTGGGATTGTGCAGGACGCCGTAGAAGGTGTGCGGTAACCCAGTGGGAGTGCGCATGACGTCGTAGAAAGTGTGCGGGCCCCATTGGGAATGCGCAGGACGCCGTAGAAAGTGTGCGGGCCCCCAGTGGGAACGCGCAGGACGCCGTAGAAGGTGTGCGGTAACCCACAGGGAGTGCGCAGGACGCCGTAGAAGGTGTGCGTGCTCCTATGGGAGTGCGCAGGACGCCGTAGAAAGTGTGCGGGCCCCCAATGGGAATGCGCAGGACGCCGTAGAAAGTGTGCGGGCCCCCAATGGGAATGCGCAGGACGCCGTAGAAAGTGTGCGGGCCCTCAATGGGAGTGCGCAGGACGCCGTATAAAATGTGCGGGCCCCAGTGGGAATGCGCAGGACGCCGTAGAAGGTGTGCGGTAACCCAGTGGGATTGTGCAGGACGCCTTAGGTGTGCGGTAACCCAGTGGGAGTGCGCAGGACGCCGTAGAAAGTGTGCGGGCCCCATTGGGAATGCGCAGGACGCCGTAGAAAGTGTGCGGGCCCCCAGTGGGAACGCGCAGGACGCCGAAGAAGGTGTGCGGTAACACAGTGAGAGTGCGCAGGACGCCGTAGAAGGTGTGCGTGCTCCCTATGGGATTGCGCAGGACGCCGTAGAAAGTGTGCGGGCCCCATTGGGAATGCGCAGGACGCCGTAGAAAGTGTGCGGGCCCCCCGTGGGAATGCGCAGAACGCCGTAGAAGGTGTGCGGTAACCCACAGGAGTGCGCAGGACACCGTAGAAGGTGTGCGGCCCCCCAACGGGATTGCCCAGCACGCCGTAGAAAGTGAGCAGGCCCTTAATGGGAGTGCGCAGGACGCCGTAGAAAATCTGCGGGCCCCCAGTGGGAATGCGCAGGACGCCGTTGAAGGTGTGCGGTCACCCAGTGGGATTGTGCAGGACGCCGTAGAAGGTGTGCGGGCCCCAATGGGAATGCGCAGGACGCCGTAGAAAGTGTGCGGGCCCTCAACGGGAATGCTCAGGACGCCGTAGAAAGTGTGCAGGCCCTTAATGGGAGTGCGCAGGACGCCGTATAAAATGTGCGGGCCCCCAGTGGGAATGCGCAGGACGCCGTTGAAGGTGTGCGGTAACCCAGTGGGATTGTGCAGGACGCCGTAGAAGGTGTGCGGTAACCCAGTGGGAGTGCGCAGGACGTCGTAGAAAGTGTGCGGGCCCCATTGGGAATGCGCAGGACGCCGTAGAAAGTGTGCGGGCCCCAGTGGGAACGCGCAGGACGCCGTAGAAGGTGTGCGGTAACCCACAGGAGTGCGCAGGACGCCGTAGAAGGTGCGCGTGCTCCCTATGGGAGTGCGCAGGACGCCGTAGAAAGTGTGCGGGCCCCCAATGGGAATGCGCAGGACGCCGTAGAAAGTGTGCGGGCCCTCAATGGGAATGCGCAGGACGCCGTAGAAAGTGTGCAGGCCCTCAATGGGAGTTCGCAGGACGCCGTATAAAATGTGCGGGCCCCCAGTGGGAATGCGCAGGACGCCGTTGAAGGTGTGCGGTCACCCAGTGGGATTGAGCAGGACGCCGTAGAAGGTGTGCGGTAACCCAGTGGGAGTGCGCAGGACGCCGTAGAAAGTGTGCGGGCTCCATTGGGAATGCGCAGGACGCCGTAGAAAGTGTGCAGGCCCCAATGGGAGTGCGCAGGAAGCCGTAGAAAGTGTGCGGGCTACCAGAGGGAGTGCGCAGGGCGCCGTAGAAGGTGTGCGGTACCCCAGTGGGAGTGCGCAGGACGCCCTAGAAAGTATGCGGGCTCCATTGGGAATGCGCAGGACGCCGTAGAAAGTGTGCGGGCCCCCAATGGGAGTGCGCAGGACGCCGTATAAAATGTGTGGGCCCCCAGTGGGAATGCGCAGGACGCCGTTGAAGGTGTGCGGTAACCCAGTGGGATTGTGCAGGACGCCGTAAAAGGTGTGCGGTAACCCAGTGGGAGTGCGCAGGACGCCGTAGAAAGTGTGCGGGCCCTCAATGGGAATGCGCAGGACGCCGTAGAAAGTGTGCAGGCCCTCAATGGGAGTGCGCAGGACGCCGTATAAAATGTGCGGGCCCCCAGTGGGAATGCGCAGGACGCCGTTGAAGGTGTGCGGTCACCCAGTGGGATTGTGCAGGACGCCGTAGAAGGTGTGCGGGCCCCCAATGGAAATGCGCAGGACGCCGTAGAAAGTGTGCGGGCCCTCAACGGGAATGCGCAGGACGCCGTAGAAAGTGTGCAGGCCCTTAATGGGAGTGCGCAGGACGCCGTATAAAATGTGCGGGCCCCCAGTGGGAATGTGCAGGAAGCCGTTGAAGGTGTGCGGTAACCCAGTGGGATTGTGCAGGACGCCGTAGAAGGTGTGCGGTAACCCAGTGGGAGTGCGCAAGACGCCGTAGAAAGTGTGCGGGCCCCATTGGAAATGCGCAGGACGCCGTAGAAAGTGTGCGGGCCCCAGTGGGAATGCGCAGGACGCCGTAGAAGGTGTGCGGTAACCCACAGGAGTGCGCAGGACGCCGTAGAAGGTGTGCGTGCTCCCTATGGGAGTGCGCAGGACGCCGTAGAAAGTATGCGGGCCCCCAATGGGAATGCGCAGGACGCCGTAGAAAGTGTGCGGGCCCTCAATGGGAATGCGCAGGACGCCGTAGAAAGTGTGCAGGCCCTCAATGGGAGTGCGCAGGACGCCGTATAAAATGTGCGGGCCCCCAGTGGGAATGCGCAGGACGCCGTTGAAGGTGTGCGGTAACCCAGTGGGATTGTGCAGGACGCCGTAGAAGGTGTACGGTAGCCCAGTGAGAGTGCGCAAGACGCCGTAGAAGGTGCGCGTGCTCCCTATGGGAGTGCGCAGGACGCCGTAGAAAGTGTGCGGGCCCCCAATGGGAATGCGCAGGACGCCGTAGAAAGTGTGCGGGCCCTCAACGGGAATGCTCAGGACGCCGTAGAAAGTGTGCAGGCCCTTAATGGGAGTGCGCAGGACGCCGTATAAAATGTGCGGGCCCCCAGTGGGAATGCGCAGGACGCCGTTGAAGGTGTGCGGTAACCCAGTGGGATTGTGCAGGATGCCGTAGAAGGTGTGCGGTAACCCAGTGGGAGTGCGCATGACGTCGTAGAAAGTGTGCGGGCCCCATTGGGAATGCGCAGGACGCCGTAGAAAGTGTGCGGGCCCCCAGTGGGAACGCGCAGGACGCCGTAGAAGGTGTGCGGTAACCCACAGGGAGTGCGCAGGACGCCGTAGAAGGTGTGCGTGCTCCCTATGGGAGTGCGCAGGACGCCGTAGAAAGTGTGCGGGCCCCCAATGGGAATGCGCAGGACGCCGTAGAAAGTGTGCGGGCCCTCAATGGGAATGCGCAGGACGCCGTAGAAAGTGTGCAGGCCCTCAATGGGAGTGCGCAGGACGCCGTATAAAATGTGCGGGCCCCCAGTGGGAATGCGCAGGACGCCGTTGAAGGTGTGCGGTAACCCAGTGGGATTGTGCAGGACGCCGTAGAAGGTGTGCGGTAACCCAGTGGGAGTGCGCAGGACGTCGTAGAAAGTGTGCGGGCCCCATTGGGAATGCGCAGGACGCCGTAGAAAGTGTGCGGGCCCCCAGTGGGAACGCGCAGGACGCCGAAGAAGGTGTGCGGTAACCCACAGGGAGTGCGCAGGACGCCGTAGAAGGTGTGCGTGCTCCCTATGGGAGTGCGCAGGACGCCGTAGAAAGTGTGCGGGCCCCCATTGGGAATGCGCAGGACGCCGTAGAAAGTGTGCGGGCCCCCAGTGGGAACGCGCAGGACGCCGTAGAAGGTGTGCGGTAACCCACAGGGAGTGCGCAGGACGCCGTAGAAAGTGTGCGGGCCCTCAACGGGAATGCTCAGGACGCCGTAGAAAGTGTGCAGGCCCTTAATGGGAGTGCGCAGGACGCCGTAGAAAATGTGCGGGCCCCAGTGGGAATGCGCAGGACGCCGTTGAAGGTGTGCGGTCACCCAGTGGGATTGTGCAGGACGCCGTAGAAGGTGTGCGGGCCCCCAATGGGAATGCGCAGGACGCCGTAGAAAGTGTGCGGGCCCTCAACGGGAATGCTCAGGACGCCGTAGAAAGTGTGCAGGCCCTTAATGGGAGTGCGCAGGACGCCGTATAAAATGTGCGGGCCCCCAGTGGGAATGCGCAGGACGCCGTTGAAGGTGTGCGGTAACCCAGTGGGATTGTGCAGGACGCCGTAGAAGGTGTGCGGTAACCCAGTGGGAGTGCGCAGGACGTCGTAGAAAGTGTGCGGGCCCCATTGGGAATGCGCAGGACGCCGTAGAAAGTGTGCGGGCCCCCAGTGGGAACGCGCAGGACGCCGTAGAAGGTGTGCGGTAACCCACAGGGAGTGCGCAGGACGCCGTAGAAGGTGTGCGTGCTCCCTATGGGAGTGCGCAGGACGCCGTAGAAAGTGTGCGGGCCCCCAATGGGAATGCGCAGGACGCCGTAGAAAGTGTGCGGGCCATCAGTGGGAATGCGCAGGACGCCGTAGAAGGTGTGCGGTAACCCAGTGGGATTGTGCAGGACGCCGTAGAAGGTGTGCGGTAACCCACAGGGAGTGCGCAGTACGCCGTAGAAAGTGTGCGGGCCCCCAATGGGAGTGCGCAGGACGCCGTATAAAGTGTGCGGGCCCCCAGTGGGAACGCGCAGGACGCCGTAGAAGGTGTGCGGTAACCCAGTGGGATTGTGCAGGACGCCGTAGAAGGTGTGCGGTAACCCACAGGGAGTGCGCAGGACGCCGTAGAAAGTGTGCGGGCCCCCAATGGGAGTGCGCAGGACGATGTAAAACGTACGGGACCCCAGTGGTAGTATGCAGGCTGCCGTAGAAGGTGTACGGTAGCCCAGTGAGAGTGCGCAAGACGCCGTAGAAGGTGTGCGTGCTCCCTATGGGAGTGCGCAGGACGCCGTAGAAAGTGAGCGGGCCCCCAATGGGAATGCGCAGGACGCCGTAGAAAGTGTGCGGGCCCTCAATGGGAATGCGCAGGACGCCGTAGAAAGTGTGCAGGCCCTCAATGGGAGTGCGCAGGACGCCGTATAAAATGTGCGGGCCCCCAGTGGGAATGCGCAGGACGCCGTTGAAGGTGTGCGGTCACCCAGTGGGATTGTGCAGGACGCCGTAGAAGGTGTGCGGACCCCCAATGGGAATGCGCAGGACGCCGTAGAAAGTGTGCGGGCCCTCAACGGGAATGCTCAGGACGCCGTAGAAAGTGTGCAGGCCCTTAATGGGAGTGCGCAGGACGCCGTAGAAAATGTGCGGGCCCCCAGTGGGAATGCGCAGGACGCCGTTGAAGGTGTGCGGTCACCCAGTGGGATTGTGCAGGACGCCGTAGAAGGTGTGCGGGCCCCCAATGGGAATGCGCAGGACGCCGTAGAAAGTGTGCGGGCCCTCAACGGGAATGCTCAGGACGCCGTAGAAAGTGTGCAGGCCCTTAATGGGAGTGCGCAGGACGCCGTATAAAATGTGCGGGCCCCCAGTGGGAATGCGCAGGACGCCGTTGAAGGTGTGCGGTAACCCAGTGGGATTGTGCAGGACGCCGTAGAAGGTGTGCGGTAACCCAGTGGGAGTGCGCAGGACGTCGTAGAAAGTGTGCGGGCCCCATTGGGAATGCGCAGGACGCCGTAGAAAGTGTGCGGGCCCCCAGTGGGAACGCGCAGGACGCCGTAGAAGGTGTGCGGTAACCCACAGGGAGTGCGCAGGACGCCGTAGAAGGTGTGCGTGCTCCTATGGGAGTGCGCAGGCCGCCGTAGAAAGTGTGCGGGCCCCCAATGGGAATGCGCAGGACGCCGTAGAAAGTGTGCGGGCCATCAGTGGGAATGCGCAGGACGCCGTAGAAGGTGTGCGGTAACCCAGTGGGATTGTGCAGGACGCCGTAGAAGGTGTGCGGTAACCCACAGGGAGTGCGCAGTACGCCGTAGAAAGTGTGCGGGCCCCCAATGGGAGTGCGCAGGACGCCGTATAAAGTGTGCGGGCCCCCAGTGGGAACGCGCAGGACGCCGTAGAAGGTGTGCGGTAACCCAGTGGGATTGTGCAGGACGCCGTAGAAGGTGTGCGGTAACCCACAGGAGTGCGCAGGACGCCGTAGAAAGTGTGCGGGCCCCCAATGGGAGTGCGCAGGACGATGTAAAACGTACGGGACCCCAGTGGTAGTATGCAGGCTGCCGTAGAAGGTGTACGGTAGCCCAGTGAGAGTGCGCAAGACGCCGTAGAAGGTGTGCGTGCTCCCTATGGGAGTGCGCAGGACGCCGTAGAAAGTGAGCGGGCCCCAATGGGAATGCGCAGGACGCCGTAGAAAGTGTGCGGGCCCTCAATGGGAATGCGCAGGACGCCGTAGAAAGTGTGCAGGCCCTCAATGGGAGTGCGCAGGACGCCGTATAAAATGTGCGGGCCCCAGTGGGAATGCGCAGGACGCCGTTGAAGGTGTGCGGTCACCCAGTGGGATTGTGCAGGACGCCGTAGAAGGTGTGCGGACCCCCAATGGGAATGCGCAGGACGCCGTAGAAAGTGTGCGGGCCCTCAACGGGAATGCTCAGGACGCCGTAGAAAGTGTGCAGGCCCTTAATGGGAGTGCGCAGGACGCCGTATAAAATGTGCGGGCCCCCAGTGGGAGTGCGCAGGAGGCCGTTGAAGGTGTGCGGTAACCCAGTGGGATTGTGCAGGACGCCGTAGAAGGTGTGCGGTAACCCAGTGGGAGTGCGCAGGACGTCGTAGAAAGTGTGCGGGCCCCATTGGGAATGCGCAGGACGCCGTAGAAAGTGTGCGGGCCCCCAGTGGGAACGCGCAGGACGCCGTAGAAGGTGTGCGGTAACCCACAGGAGTGCGCAGGACGCCGTAGAAGGTGTGCGTGCTCCCTATGGGAGTGCGCAGGACGCCGTAGAAAGTGTGCGGGCCCCCAATGGGAATGCGCAGGACGCCGTAGAAAGTGTGCGGGCCCTCAATGGGAATGCGCAGGACGCCGTAGAAAGTGTGCAGGCCCTCAATGGGAGCGCGCAGGACGCCGTATAAAATGTGCGGGCCCCAGTGGGAATGCGCAGGACGCCGTTGAAGGTGTGCGGTCACCCAGTGGGATTGTGCAGGACGCCGTAGAAGGTGTGCGGTAACCCAGTGGGAGTGCGCAGGACGCCGTAGAAAGTGTGCGGGCTCCATTGGGAATGCGCAGGACGCCGTAGAAAGTGTGCGGGCCCCCAATGGGAATGCGCAGGACGCCGTAGAAAGTGTGCGGGCCCTCAATGGGAATGCGCAGGACACCGTAGAAAGTGTGCAGGCCCTCAATGGGAGTTCGCAGGACGCCGTATAAAATGTGCGGGCCCCCAGTGGGAATGCGCAGGACGCCGTTGAAGGTGTGCGGTCACCCAGTGGGATTGTGCAGGACGCCGTAGAAGGTGTGCGGGCCCCCAATGGGAATGCGCAGGACGCCGTAGAAAGTGTGCGGGCCCTCAACGGGAATGCTCAGGACGCCGTAGAAAGTGTGCAGGCCCTTAATGGGAGTGCGCAGGACGCCGTATAAAATGTGCGGGCCCCCAGTGGGAATGCGCAGGACGCCGTTGAAGGTGTGCGGTAACCCAGTGGGATTGTGCAGGACGCCGTAGAAGGTGTGCGGTAACCCAGTGGGAGTGCGCAGGACGTCGTAGAAAGTGTGCGGGCCCCATTGGGAATGCGCAGGACGCCGTAGAAAGTGTGCGGGCCCCCAGTGGGAACGCGCAGGACGCCGTAGAAGGTGTGCGGTAACCCACAGGGAGTGCGCAGGACGCCGTAGAAGGTGTGCGTGCTCCCTATGGGAGTACGCAGGACGCCGTAGAAAGTGTGCGGGCCCCCAATGGGAATGCGCAGGACGCCGTAGAAAGTGTGCGGGCCATCAGTGGGAATGCGCAGGACGCCGTAGAAGGTGTGCGGTAACCCAGTGGGATTGTGCAGGACGCCGTAGAAGGTGTGCGGTAACCCACAGGGAGTGCGCAGTACGCCGTAGAAAGTGTGCGGGCCCCCAATGGGAGTGCGCAGGACGATGTAAAAACGTACGGGACCCCAGTGGTAGTATGCAGGCTGCCGTAGAAGGTGTACGGTAGCCCAGTGAGAGTGCGCAAGACGCCGTAGAAGGTGTGCGTGCTCCCTATGGGAGTGCGCAGGACGCCGTAGAAAGTGAGCGGGCCCCAATGGGAATGCGCAGGACGCCGTAGAAAGTGTGCGGGCCCTCAATGGGAATGCGCAGGACGCCGTAGAAAGTGTGCAGGCCCTCAATGGGAGTGCGCAGGACGCCGTATAAAATGTGCGGGCCCCCAGTGGGAATGCGCAGGACGCCGTTGAAGGTGTGCGGTCACCCAGTGGGATTGTGCAGGACGCCGTAGAAGGTGTGCGGACCCCCAATGGGAATGCGCAGGACGCCGTAGAAAGTGTGCGGGCCCTCAACGGGAATGCTCAGGACGCCGTAGAAAGTGTGCAGGCCCTTAATGGGAGTGCGCAGGACGCCGTATAAAATGTGCGGGCCCCCAGTGGGAATGCGCAGGACGCCGTTGAAGGTGTGCGGTAACCCAGTGGGATTGTGCAGGACGCCGTAGAAGGTGTACGGTAACCCAGTGGGAGTGCGCAGGACGTCGTAGAAAGTGTGCGGGCCCCATTGGGAATGCGCAGGACGCCGTAGAAAGTGTGCGGGCCCCCAGTGGGAACGCGCAGGACGCCGTAGAAGGTGTGCGGTAACCCACAGGGAGTGCGCAGGACGCCGTAGAAGGTGTGCGTGCTCCCTATGGGAGTGCGCAGGACGCCGTAGAAAGTGTGCGGGCCCCCAATGGGAATGCGCAGGACGCCGTAGAAAGTGTGCGGGCCCTCAATGGGAATGCGCAGGACGCCGTAGAAAGTGTGCAGGCCCTCAATGGGAGTTCGCAGGACGCCGTATAAAATGTGCGGGCCCCAGTGGGCATGCGCGGGACGCCGTTGAAGGTGTGCGGTCACCCAGTGGGATTGTGCAGGACGCCGTAGAAGGTGTGCGGTAACCCAGTGGGAGTGCGCAGGACGCCGTAGAAAGTGTGCGGGCTCCATTGGGAATGCGCAGGACGCCGTAGAAAGTGTGCGGGCCCCCAATGGGAGTGCGCAGGAAGCCGTAGAAAGTGTGCGGGCTACCAGAGGGAATGCGCAGGACGCCGTAGAAGGTGTGCGGTAACCCAGTGGGAGTGCGCAGGACGCCCTAGAAAGTATGCGGGCTCCATTGGGAATGCGCAGGACGCCGTAGAAAGTGTGCGGGCCCCCAATGGGAGTGCGCAGGACGCCGTATAAAATGTGTGGGCCCCCAGTGGGAATGCGCAGGACGCCGTTGAAGGTGTGCGGTAACCCAGTGGGATTGTGCAGGACGCCGTAAAAGGTGTGCGGTAACCCAGTGGGAGTGCGCAGGACGCCGTAGAAAGTGTGCGGGCCCTCAATGGGAATGCGCAGGACGCCGTAGAAAGTGTGCAGGCCCTCAATGGGAGTGCGCAGGACGCCGTATAAAATGTGCGGGCCCCCAGTGGGAATGCGCAGGACGCCGTTGAAGGTGTGCGGTCACCCAGTGGGATTGTGCAGGACGCCGTAGAAGGTGTGCGGGCCCCCAATGGAAATGCGCAGGACGCCGTAGAAAGTGTGCGGGCCCTCAACGGGAATGCGCAGGACGCCGTAGAAAGTGTGCAGGCCCTTAATGGGAGTGCGCAGGACGCCGTATAAAATGTGCGGGCCCCCAGTGGGAATGTGCAGGAAGCCGTTGAAGGTGTGCGGTAACCCAGTGGGATTGTGCAGGACGCCGTAGAAGGTGTGCGGTAACCCAGTGGGAGTGCGCAAGACGCCGTAGAAAGTGTGCGGGCCCCATTGGAAATGCGCAGGACGCCGTAGAAAGTGTGCGGGCCCCCAGTGGGAATGCGCAGGACGCCGTAGAAGGTGTGCGGTAACCCACAGGGAGTGCGCAGGACGCCGTAGAAGGTGTGCGTGCTCCCTATGGGAGTGCGCAGGACGCCGTAGAAAGTATGCGGGCCCCCAATGGGAATGCGCAGGACGCCGTAGAAAGTGTGCGGGCCCTCAATGGGAATGCGCAGGACGCCGTAGAAAGTGTGCAGGCCCTCAATGGGAGTGCGCAGGACGCCGTATAAAATGTGCGGGCCCCCAGTGGGAATGCGCAGGACGCCGTTGAAGGTGTGCGGTAACCCAGTGGGATTGTGCAGGACGCCGTAGAAGGTGTGCGGTAACCCAGTGGGAGTGCGCAGGACGCCGTAGAAAGTGTGCGGGCCCCATTGGGAATGCGCAGGACGCCGTAGAAAGTGTGCGGGCCCCCAGTGGGAATGCGCAGGACGCCGTAGAAGGTGTGCGGTAACCCACAGGGAGTGCGCAGGACGCCGTAGAAAGTGTGCGGGCCCCCAATGGGAGTGCGCAGGACGATGTAAAAAACGTACGGGACCCCAGTGGTAGTATGCAGGCTGCCGTAGAAGGTGTACGGTAGCCTAGTGAGAGTGCGCAGGACGCCGTAGAAGGTGTGCGTGCTCCCTATGGCAGTGCGCAGGACGCCGTAGAAAGTGTGCGGGCCCTCAATGGGAATGCGCAGGAAGCCGTAGAAAGTGTGCGGGCTACCAGAGGGAATGCGCAGGACGCCGTAGAAGGTGTGCGGTAACCCAGTGGGAATGCGCAGGACGCCGTTGAAGGTGTGCGGTCACCCAGTGGGATTGTGCAGGACGCCGTAGAAGGTGTGCGGTAACCCAGTGGGAGTGCGCAGGACGCCGTAGAAAGTGTGCGGGCTCCATTGGGAATGCGCAGGACGCCATAGAAAGTGTGCGGGCCCCCAATGGGAGTGCGCAGGAAGCCGTAGAAAGTGTGCGGGCTACCAGAGGGAATGCGCAGGACGCCGTAGAAGGTGTGCGGTAACCCAGTGGGAGTGCGCAGGACGCCGTAGAAAGTGTGCGGGCTCCATTGGGAGTGCGCAGGAAGCCGTAGAAAGTGTGCGGGCTACCAGAGGGAATGCGCAGGACGCCGTAGAAGGTGTGCGGTAACCCAGTGGGAGTGCGCAGGACGCCGTAGAAAGTGTGCGGGCTCCATTGGGAATGCGCAGGACGCCGTAGAAAGTGTGCGGGCCCCCAATGGGAGTGCGCAGGAAGCCGTAGAAAGTGTGCGGGCTACCAGAGGGAATGCGCAGGACGCCGTAGAAGGTGTGCGGTAACCCAGTGGGAGTGCGCAGGACGCCGTAGAAAGTGTGCGGGCTCCATTGGGAATGCGCAGGACGCCGTAGAAAGTGTGCGGGCTACCAGAGGGAAAGCGCAGGACGCCGTAGAAGGTGTGCGGTAACCCAGTGGGAGTGCGCAGGACGCCGTAGAAAGTGTGCGGGCTCCATTGGGAATGCGCAGGACGCCGTAGAAAGTGTGCGGGCCCTCAATGGGAATGCGCAGGACGCCGTAGAAAGCGTGCGACACCCCACTGGAAGTGCGCATGAAGCCGCAAAACGTGTACGGGGTCTCTGTAGGAAAGCGAGGGTCGTTGTTTATGGTTGCGGGTCACAATTTTTTGGAGTTATGGTTCTCAGACAACAGACTTACCAATGCAGCAAATGATTGGGAGGTGTATAGGGTTATATGTTTCAGATTTGACAAGCAATTGAAAAAATTCAACAGGAATATTGAAAAGAGGATCATTGAATCAGGTGAAAAAAATGCGTTCTATAGGCTGTTGAATGCTAGATTGAGGGACAAACCTCGGTTAGGGCCTATTGAGTTTGATAGGTCCATAATAACAGACGATAAAGAGAGGTCGGAAATCTTCGCATCTCTTTTTGAAAAGTCTTTTTGCGAGGATGATGGGCCTAGTGGCGTTATGAATCCTGCCCAAGAATTCAATACTATGGATGATTCTGTTTGGTTTTATCCAGAAGATGTTCACAAGTTCCTTTCTAGCTGGCCTAATTCATTTTCCGACACACCAGACCATTTGCCTTTAAAATTCATTAAACATGTAGCCCACCTCATAGTTGGACCGCTTACATATATATTTAATCTTTCCTTCATGCGAGCAGAGGTTCCGGATGGGTGGCGTGTAGCCTTTGTAACTCCTATTCCAAAAAAGTACCTCATACTAACCCTGGAAACTTTAGGCCAGTAAGCATTACCTCTATTTTCAGTAGGTTGTTCGAGAAGATTCTTAAGGTGAGAATATGCAAGCATTTGGAGGACCACTCAATAATTTCGGATTCCCAGCATGGTTTTCAAAAGAAAAAGTCGACGGCTACGGCCATGTTGCATTCACTTATTGAATGGACCTCAATCGTGGATGAAGGAAAAGAGGTTGATGTCATCTATGCTGACTTTTGCAAGGCTTTCGACAGGGTCTCTCATTCCAAACTCATGTCCAAACTCGCCCTAGTTGGCATTCATCCTAGAATTATAGCATGGATAAGAGCCTTTTTAAGCAATAGGTCGTTTGTTGTTCGAGTCAACTCGACTTTTTCTGATCCCAAACCCGTTTGCAGTGGAGTACCCCAGGGAGGAGTTCTCTCTCCAATTTTATTCAATATATTTACTTATGAATTGCCACGAATAGTTACGTTTGGTAAGGTTAAATGCTGTGCTTTTGCGGATGATTTTAAAATTTTCTCTCCTATCCAGACGGTATGCGACAAGGAGTACCTGCAAATGGCTTTGGATAAGGTTGTAAGCTGGTCTAGAGAGTGGAGTATGTTGCTCTCAAAGGAAAAAACTAAAGTCTTGCACATTGGAAGCGATAGTTCAGCTGCTGTTTATACCATTGAGGGCCAATAGCTCGAGGTTGTCGATGAGATAATGGATTTGGGTTTCCTGGTACGCAGCGATCTCACCTTTGATGCTCATTGTGCTAAGGCTGTGTCTAAAGCTAGTAAAGTTATGTATAGCATGTTCAGAGCCCTGTTCACCAACAACGAAAGGGTGCTTCTTAATGCTTATAAAACGTATATTAGACCACACCTTGAGTATGGGACTGTAATTTCCAACCCTCACAAGGTATCGACCAGGGGTGTGTTGGAAAAACTCCAAAACAGCTTCACACGCAAGGTGATGATCAAGGTCAGGGGTCTCAGCTATGATGAAATGCCCTCCAGCATTGCTAGGAATAAAGATCTACAACTTGAATCGCTGGCTTGCAGAAGGAAAAGGTTTGATCTTCTGATGGTTTATAAGATCTTGTGTGGGCATGTTGGACTCAAGCCAAACGGGTTCCTCCAGCTCAGGGCGCCTACCACAAGAGGCAGCAGCTTCAAACTTGTCCGCAACAGAGCCAGGAAAAGTTTGAGGCACCACTTCTTTGTTAATAGAGCAGGAAGTGAGTTTGAAAAGTTACTCAAGAGGGGCAACCTCCCTACAACTCTTTCCGCTTTCAAACGTGGATTGGATCAGTACTTGATGACTGAGGATGACTGAGCCTGTTGCAATTCATATTGGTACTATATCTGTTTCCTTTCTTTTTATATTCATTGTTTTCTCTTGTTTTTCTATGTAACTTAACTATGCAGGCGTGACCTGTAATAAACAAATACAAATACACCGATTCGTACCAATTTCATTCTTTACGGAAAGCAGAAGCTGTCACAAGAGGTTTCGCCTCTCCAAAATGGGAATCGCTAAACAAAAATCAGGTCAAAAAGGGAACCTTTGGGAAAAATATATGAAATTTCTAAAAGTTTAGCTTCCTGGCAAAAGTAATGATTTGGCAATGTTATAATTTCAAAAAAAAAGTTGAGAAAAAATTTCAAAAACGTCTTGAAATATCTTTAAAAATGATTTGGCGCAAAATAACCAGAAGTAATCAAAAAACTGGGAAATGTAGTGAAATGATTAACATCGGATTTGGCGGTCAGTCGTAGGCCAACTTTTTATAAGTAGTGAGAGACGAGGTATAGGATTTTACAAGCTTCTCCGTTAAACTTATCAAAGCTAAATCAAGCGCGCATCGAATTTGAGCGTTACGTTTACATAGCTTGACCCACCCTGATTACCGTGTTACAGCTTCAATGAAATGTTTTAAGGTTTCCGTTGCGCGCTTGATTTAGCTTTGATAAGTTTAACGGAGAAGCTTGCAAAATCCTATACCTCGTCTCTCACTCCTTATAAAAAGTTGGCCTACGACTGACCGCCAAATCCGATGTTAATCATTTCACTACATTTCCCAGTTTTTTGATTACTTCTGGTTATTTTGCGCCAAATCATTTTTAAAGATATTTCAAGACGTTTTTGAAATTTTTTCTAAACTTTTTTTTTTTTGAAATTATAACATTGCCAAATCATTACTTTTGCCAGGAAGCTAAACTTTGAGAAATCTGACGTTTGATATTCTCTCTTGGAGTATTCACGAGGACGACGTCGTCAGCTAGATCTGCTCTCAGGATGCACTGGCGCAACGCAGCGCTCACTCGGTCGGAGATGAAGGGAAGCAGCAACGGAATTTTGTTCTGGGAAGAGTTTCGGAGGAGCCTGCCATACCTTCGGTCATGCCGCGATGTCATGTATCCGTTTTTCTTAGCGATAGCGCTGGCTAATTGTCGCGACTCCTCCCTTTCTGCGTTCCCTGTGCAAACTCCATCAGCTGTTCTGAACATATTACGAATGACAGCGTTCTTCACGGCTTGAGGGTGCGCTGAGCTTGCATGGATCAATACATCTAGTGAGAGTTGTATTGGAAGGCCTTTTGCGGATGCTCCCGAGAAAGTCAACATTCAAAGATGGGCTGACTCCCAAGTGGATGGTCTTGATCCTTCATGTGCGAAGCACACTAGATTTGTGTTAGAGATCACTTGAGTAAGGTGACCGTCAACCACATTTCGGGGTCTCACCGTCTGTAGTCAACAACACCGAGAGAGAACTCAGTAGGCGGGCTAGAAGTTCTTTCGCCTCGTTGTGCTGCGGGCACTCCACTATGCTGATGTCATACTTGCATAAGAGCGACAGCAGTCAGCTTGACGAGCGCCCGAATCGGCGGAACCTTGCCCATATTTCAACGCACCTCCTCAACTGTCCGAGGAGGCCTAGAACTTTGAGTAGAATGGATTTGTGGACGAATCCTACTTTAGTCGCCCGATTCTTGAAACCTTCGACAGAACCTCTTCTCGGCTGCTAAGACGAAGAAGGAAAGATAGGAAACTATTCTGTAACCTAACGTCAGTGGTAGTATCTACTTTTGGCCCAAGTAAACCAATCTGGAGAGAGAAAACTATTAAAAGCAGGGAATTTCGGCGAACTGACGCGAAACCACAGGGAGTCCTGCGCTTGCGAAAACGAATGAAAAAGAATTCACTCATCGACATCTCACAAAGATTGAAGTGAAGAAATTTGAAGGAAGAATCTACCTGATGTATGAATAACAGAGTGCAATGTGAGTCACGTGCGAAAACATGAGGGAAACTCGTCCGCACGTCGCCGCTGAATTAACCCGTCTTCTTATGATGACATTAGCTTTTGAAAGTTGGTTCCACTTTTCCTTCTTCTTCTTCCTAGTGTTTGCCCCACATTGTCGTGGGGTCCGCTTTGGTTCATCTGTCTAATGATAAAACGACTCGTAAACGACAAGAAGACTATCAATCTGAGAACTTTGCTGGTGCTATCCTAGCGCGGGGGCGAAATTATGGCGTGACGCACTTGGCCACGCCCATTTTACCGTGCCGCACTAAATTTGAGCACCTACCCGGGGTTTCCTTCCCCAGCCAAAATCTGGAGAATCATTGCGGCACGGAAAAAATGGGCGTGGTCAAGTGCGATACAAAAGTGCCCCCCCGCTCTAAGATAGCACCACTTTGCTTTCTGCTGATGAAGTGAGAAAATGGTGTTTTGAATTTCCCGCTTTACACGGCTTTTCAAATTTCCAGGTTACAGCATCCAGCGCGGACACGCGCACTAATCGACGTTAGGGGTAGTTTAATACACTCAGAACCTGGAACCGGGCGACCCGTCGCTGCTCGTCCGGGTCGCCCGAAATGGTGAATCGAGTCGCGCGAGAAAATTTGTACATTGTAGATTAGTCGTCCATAACGTACATTCGCTGCACCGGGAAGGCGATTTTCGTCATCCGGGTGGCTGGTAACAATCGAGGGGTTAGCGGGTCGCCCGGAAAGGTTGGCGGGTCGCCCGGAACGGGATCTGGCCCAGATTTTGAGTGTCCGGGTGGCCCGGAATGCAGTTTTTTTTGCACCGGGAAGGCCGGAACGAAGTTCTGAGCACTTCCACCGCTGAGCGGCGCGGCGAAGTGCAAATCTATGATATTGATCACGCAGCGTGGCACGATCAATATCATAGAATTGCACGTCGCCGCCCCGCTGGCGGCAGGAGTATAAACGACCTCTTAAATTATTTTTTTCCGAAGTAGGATAGAGCCTTACCAATAAATGGAGGGTGGAAATTCGAAACATAGGTTTAATTACATGTCGGAGGTAAAAAAAAACGATTCAGCAGCCTAACGGAGGTTGACGTTAGTGCAGCGCACTAATCAAATGTCATCAAAAGTATTTTTAAATGAAAACCTAGAGTTCAGATGAAGGATTAAATCAATTTTGCTCAGAAGAACATGATGAAAACTCTTACGGGTGGCTACAACACCTAATTCTTAGCAATTCTCGAGTTTCCGCTAAAGTAGGCAGTATTTTGAACCATATATCCACCATTAAAACATGTTAAAAACAAAAAAAAGTTAGTTAAAGTAGGAAAAACTTATAAAAAAGCAGGTGATTTTCAAAAATGTGGCGCCGCACGCTGACGAGTTTCCTTAACTTGCGGGCGTTCGTAACGGAGCGCGCTATCTCGTGCAGATTCCAGGTAAGGGATTGGAATCAGGGATGTGCGGCAAACGATTTTGAGGTTTCGGCAAACGGCAATCGGCAAGAAAATCCCAGAAATGACCGGCAATCGGCAAACGGCAAAAAACCTAATCCCTTAGATTGACCCAAATGTTATTAACATGTGCCGCTCTACTTTTTTGCCTTTTTTCCAATACTTTCGTCAACATTCTAATAATTCCAAGTCAATAGAGTAGCTCTATTTCAAGGCAGTATATGAATAGAAACAAGATGTGTGGGACCTGCAGAAAGAAGAAGTCGCCGCTGCGGCTCCGCGGGGAGAAGCGGCTTCGACTCCTATAGGCACCGAAGCGGCACTATCGCGGAGTCGTAGCGGCAATGTCATATCGCCCCTGCGATAGTACCGCTGCGGCTCCGCGGTAGCGCCGATGCGGTTCCGTGGGAGTGAAGCTGCAGTTCCGCTATGGTGCCGTCGCGGCTCTGCGATCGGTAGCTGCGCTCTGACAAAAATAGGGCCGACCGCGAGTAACTCATATAAAATGAGTCATAATACAACTGGGTGGGCCCACGAAAAAAAACACATCTGCGGTGCTAACGTCCTCTATCTGACAGGGAAAGAGTGTATCCTCGGTATTGCGACCTAGTAGATCCGGGATGTACGTCAAATTTAGGCTGTTGAACCAGCAACAATCTCACACAGAACAGTGAATCGTAGTCGACGCGGGCTCGCTGATGCATCCTCGCGGAGTTCGTGCGGTTCCAACACGGAACTGCCGCGGTAGTGTCGCGGCAATGTCGCGGGGTTATTGACTCTCAAGACGCTGCAACAGATTCTCCACGGCACTGTTAGCATCACGGAGTTGCTGCGGTACTACCGTGGAACTATAGCGGCACAATGGAGGGTCGCAGTACTTTCCTGGCACTGGTGCGGCATGCTTACTCAGAGTCCCTGCCCACGTGTGTCGCACAAATGCTTCTGTGTCGCACAAGTGCTCCCTGCTTCTTCTAGCTACACTAGAATCTGTCGAAACTGGACCAGAAACTAAAGCACCACTTTGGAATTGTATTATCTACTGCACTACATCCGACAAGGTAAATACTTTCCATATGGTCATCCATCAGTTTTTGAGTCCTAGCAGATCAAATGATGGCAGCTCACTGCGTCGACGAGTAGAGGGTGGGAGGCGGAATAAGATCCCGTAAAGCCTATGCTCACGCCCATCAAGGCATGGTAGACCTAGACAATGAAACACCGCTTTTCCTTCTATAGCATACCATAAACGCCGCTACGCAGTGTAATTTGTTACGTTGGCGGCGATCAAGGCAAAGCGCTGTTCATAGAGGCTCCCAGGAGGGCTTAGAGGTGGTTTACACTACGCGTATCTAGTGGCTCATAATGTGGAATGCAAGTGCGTAGTTTCAGCAATGTCTGGTCCCTTTCTTGAATATCGTCAAATAAAAAGCTCTCGTTTAGCTGTAGTTTAGCGTGGACTTACCGCGAGTTAACTCGCGTTTTCAAACCCATATAATACCAGCACAGATGAGTCAAAGCCCCGGATAACGGTTGAGCGAACAACGGATAATCGGATTACCTCTACTGCCAACACGGCCGCAAGCATAGGCGGCGTTTCCTTTCAATGTTTTGCCGGAAAAATAGCAAAAATTTCGGATCTCCTTAACGTTCGCAAAGGTGTTCACCGCAAATTGCTGCTTTGAAATATCATGTGAGAACAGTCAATCTGGTGCGACCATAGTGAAAAGCCGTTAGTTTGCGGCGGTGGCAATTTGTAACCTCTAGAACATTTAATGGTGCTATATGGGAAGAGGGGGGGCACTATGGCGCGATGGACCTGGCCATGTCCATTTTAGTGTGCCGCACTAAATTTGAGCACCTACCAGGGCTGAGCACGCGTCCCGTTTAACCTTAGGGGGGTGCATATTAGACGTTGCAAAGAGGGCAAAGGGGGGTGCCTAAACCGAACACCAAAAAAAAAAGAACGAAGTGCCTGTTTTGTAGAATTTCAGGAAAAAAATACACACTATTCTTCTGATTTGCCATATCTTCTTCTCCGCTTTTTGAGTCGAACACTTAAATGCAGTGTCCACGATAAGTTTCGTCCTTGGTTTTTGGCCGGAAATCGAAAGCTCAGGGTCTCAGTGGAGCCCTGGGGTCGAAAGAACGAACGAAAACGTGGCCGAAAGAGCTCCATACGGCTCCGAAGTCCGCTCGCACTAGCCCTTCCGCTCGCGGTTGAGTTTTCCGAGGAACGGTTTGGTCCGCTTCAACATTAGCATTGGAGCGCGAGCGCGGTTAAGTTTCAGCATTTGGGCGCATTTGCACACGCTGTCTACTTCAGGCCCATGCCCGCGCAACTAACCCACCGCTGAAATGTGAATTTCAAGAAGAAGAGCTAATTTTGTATGTTTCGCAACGTTTTTCATGATTCTTTCTTCACTTATGAAACAGTCAGACTCTAAGCTTTCGTTTTCTGGGGGAAACACGAAAACAATTTTTATCGTGGACACTGCCTTTAAAGAATTCAAAACACTCATAAAGAGGCAGGTTGTGTTCGCAATAATTCATAGTTGCGGTCGAAGTTTGTTTCGAAGAAGGAATAAACACTACTCTATTATCTTGTAGCAAGTAAGGATTGATGTGGTGTCATGTTTCTTTGATGCAACGTTCATTGATTGCGTTTGTGGCTACCGATTCGATGCAAAAATAAAAGACAGCACCCAGGAAAGCTGTCGTTCAAGTTAAAAAAAAAATTAGCTGACTGATGTATAGCCTATGTCGCTCATTTTGAAGTGGTCGAAGCAAGGCTTATCGGACTTATCATGTCAAAATCTGCTTACCACTGTTATATTTTGCCATGACCGACCGCTCCTCTGCTTACTCCGCCCGGACCCATCCGAACAGGTTAGACTTTATTTCGACAGTTAAAAAGTACAGATATCACTGTCAGTATCACAACTAGTCAATAGATTTTAATTCATGAGAATGTGACTTATGAAGAGTGCCAACTGTAAGACTGCAAGTTCCTACTCAGGCCGGTGTAGTACCAGAAAATTACCAGAAGTTCCCCAGGGATCAGTGGTAAATGTGCAATTACCACCCGATTACAAACATTTTACCAGAGATTTTACCCTAATCTCTGTTGTTGACAAATTCTGCCAGATTACGAGAAAGTTACCACTAAATTTCTCCTTGATTTTCCGGACTCCTCCCGTATTCTGTCAGAAAAATGGCGATTTCTGACAGAATGCGAAATACAGCTTTAGCATCCGAATTGGCGGTTTTGGGGTCAGTAAGGATGAGTTCTATATCAAGACTCTTTCGGAACTCAGGACGAATGGTGGAGCACGGCTTACACTCTAGGAAACTCCTGAGCGAAACGGTTGGGGAATACGAGTGAACGCGAAAGTATCGCAGTGATCCATATAGCGCGTGGTGTGCCTGACCAAAGTACGCGTACGCAAGTGCGCTCTCCTCCCCTTCACACATGTGCACACGCAAGCGCGTGCACACCTATATGTATGCGTCCTCACGCGCAAATGCACGCGCTCCCAGCCCAGAGACTGACATTTACGCACGCTCATTTAAACACGCTGTATATGCGTGTATACGTGCTCATACTCTCCAGTTCGAAGTCAATTTTACTCGGGCCCGTTACGAGCGTGGGATCGCGTATGATGCTTTTCCTTATTCCTCACACCACAGGGTGTGAGGAAATCTTGGTTAAATCTTGGTAGATGAATTCAATAGATGAGTCTTGGTTGCTCACCCCCTGAATTCAGGGGGCTCAGGTACTCAGGACGACGGCCGGCGCCCCACATCTCGAGGGTGCCGCCAGCGGCGAACCAGGCTGCATGCGACGCACACGCAGCGCGGATATTGGCTCGCCCGCGAGCCACAAAACACGCCTCGCCATATTCAATTCGGCCGGTTGGAAAGACAATTGATAATGGTCACGAATGATCACGTCGTAACGTGCTTATCACGTGCACAGTCGGTATAAAAGGTGTCTCATCTCACTAGAGTAGTCATTCGGCATTCGAATGCCGGCCCTGGAAGGTGACTTCGAGTCACTCTCCGGAGGCCAGCATATTTTTGACTGCTGAGGGGATAGGGGTATCCCCACGGCTGGGGGGGGGGGGCGCTTTCGCCGCGATCCGCGGGGAGGGTGGTTCTTCACCGCAGACTGCGGCGGAACGCGTAGTCTGGCAGAATTTTCCGTACTGTCCCGACCAGAGTACGAAAAATTTCTGACAGATTTCGGAAAAATTCTGCCAGAAAACGAGAAAATTCTGCGAGAAAACGGTAAAATTACCACCAGAGGAGGGCAAAATCGTTCCGTAATCTGGCATAATTTTCCCGTAATCTGTCAGAATTCTCCCGTATTACTCCGGCCTGAGTATGAAAGAAGCGTATGACCGTGTCGTCCTCATTGAGAAGTACCCTATACATAAAAACCCGACTTTTACCCACCTTGAATGCTGCAATCTCTCATAGACTAGGCTGTCCGTGCGATATGGTGTTTGTCCGCAGCTACACAGCGCGCACTGGAGTGGACGCGCACACAATATTAATTAAAAAATGTATTTTATTACAGAACGGGGCGGAGAAAATGATTGAAGCTGAAGTAAATGGAAGAAAGCAGGAATAGAATACTTTCAATGTAACTATTATAGAAGTTTAATGTAAACAAACTAAGTTGGAGCGGAGTGAATTTTTTGGACTTGATTAGCTTCATTCAAATGAACCTAGTTGATTAAAAACACCAATAAACATGAGAACTAAGAGCATTGGGAGAAAGGGGAGAATCGGGCGAACATTTTAAGAGCAATATGTTTATTATTCAATGTGACTTAAGCACCTTAAAACTCGTCCCGGTTTTGTCCCGGTTTTCGGGGTAAAACCGGGACGAGATTTAAGGTCCTTAAATCACATTAAAAATCGATCCCATTGAATCTAAGCTGTTTGCCAGATTCTCCTCTTTCCCACAATATCCTTTGCTCGCATGTTTAATGCTACTCTTGATCAACTAGGTTCGTTTGAATGAACCTTGTCACTGCTAAATATTTGCAGTCTCTCTAACTTTGTCTATTTACATTAAATTTCTAAAATGGGTACATCCAGAATAGACTACCTTTACCATCTTCCATTTCCTTCTGTTTCAATCCTTTTCTCCTCCCCGTTCTGTAATAAAACACATTTATTTATTAATATTGTGTGCGCGTCCACTCCCGTGTGCGCTGTGTAGCTGCGTACAAGCACCGTATCGCACGGCAAGCCGAATCTTAAAGGGATTGCAGCATTCTAGGAGGGTAAAACTCTTGTTTTCCACTCCCTACGCATCACATGAATCCTAACATTGTTTCACAACACAAAAAATAGTTCTGATTCCCACATCAGGACAACCAAACACATTAACTAATCTTTCCTAGGTTTATAAAAACATTCGACAGGAAACATTAATTATCGCAGTAGTAGTAGTTTTGTTGTTCGTAATTGTTCAATCGTTTTGTAATGAAAATAGTTTTAGCTTTTGTCATAGCTTACTGTCTTACTAACACATTTTCCTCATAGGATTGTTTTGAAGTTTAAAAATTACACTATCTTTTTTGTTGACATTTTCGGAGTTTTCTATATTCAGTATTTTTTATATTCTTGTTTATCAAAATCAGAAAGTCAAAATCATGGCTAATTTGCTCAAGTCTTCCGAAAACAGCCGATTTCGAGTTCCCATAGGGGGGTGCCTAAAAATTACCGAGCTAAGGGGGATGCATATTCAGAATCGGTATGCCGGGACGTGTGCCCAGCCCTGGCACCTACCCGGGGTTTCCCTCCCCTGCCAGGATCAGGAAAGTCATTGCCGCACGGCAAAATGGGCGTGGCCGAATGCGATACAACAATGGCCCCCCCCCTTCCCACATAGCACCCATTTAATCGAGAATTGAACGAAACAGAGCTTATGCAAAGACCATTATGAATAGTTCAACATTTCAAAGATGCAATGCAAATTTTCGATGCTTCGGCGCTCTACTTCATTGCAAGTGGTAGCTTAGTGTCTCCATGCGAAAGGCTACCATTTGCCGTGACGCGACCGCCTGCATCGAATCCGGCTATCTACAAGTGACCTTCATTCAGCCTTCTGACTGGGACCGTACACCGCTTGAAGGCAGTAACCACGATAGACTTCGTTTTCGTTTCTTCGCCAGAAACCGAAAGTTCGGGGTTTCATTGGAGCGATAGGGTCGAAAGAACGAACAAAAACGAGCCTGGAAAGCCCTTATTGGCTTTGAAATCCGCTCGCTCAAGTCCTTCCCTCGTGTGTATCCGATACGTATCGATTGATGAGAAAGGTCTAGCGCGAGCGGATTTTGGAGCCGATAAGAGCTCTTTCGGGTTCGGTTTTGTTCGTTCTTTCGACCCTTTCGCTCGAACGAGGCGCAGGCCTTTTGAGTTCCGGCTGAAAAACAATGACAAAATTTATCATGGGCACTGCCTTCAAGAACCGTTTTGTACACATAGCATAAAAATCGAAATAAAAGCAATAGGTGTCTATTTGGCACTGGAGCGCATCAACTTCGACATGCGCTTTCTCGACACTCTACGCTGGTCGAAAATTGACGAGTTCAGCTTCTACAGACGTCTGTGGGTAACTTGAGTTGAATCGCAAATAAACTTGACATCGCGTAGAAGAGTGGATTCCTAACCGAAGAAAATGAAAATTCCTCACAATTTTGGTTTTTTTTTTCGAATACTGATTATTTTTTCCGCCATTAAGGGCCCAAAACCAAAAAAAAAACGAAAAATGCACATTCTTGAGCCGGTATACACCTATCCTCTGGTTCCGAGCCAAATTCACTCTGTCCCCTCGCGCGCTTGGGGGGATAGAGACAGTAGGAAAGTGTGGGTAGAAGGAGACGCTGCGTAGGCGCGCAGGCGCACGCGCTAAACGGAAATAAATTTCACTCGGAAAAAGAGGATATGCATATTGGAAATTTCGATGTGAAAGTTATTTAGGGTGTCCAACCCGAATTTAGGGTGTTCAACCCGAACTTTAGATGGGCCTGTCAATATCCTGAGATGATATGAGGACGAAATTCACTGTTCAATACGAGCACATCCGCCCCGCAGTTTCATAACAAGTCCGTGACACCCACCACAACCTACCGCAACTTCACAAAAAAAGTGCTAGAAGTTTATATTAGCCACTGAGGATTCCCCCAGATGGAAAGCGTCCAGCCATAGGACCTGGATTCATGGTTACCATCCTACTCAGGCGATTCTCGGCCACGAGCGCCTTCGGCACGTTTTTCGAATCTGCGAGTCCTTTTGCTGTTGCCTACCGAGCCACTGCTGTTGCAGTCTAGGCTCCTCAGAATCACCCGAACAGCAACATCAGTGGCCCAAAGATTTGGAGAACAAGCCAAACTATCAGACAGCTCCAACTCCTATTCGGTGCGGCTCCGGGGGCGAGAAAAGCCTGACAGGGGAACCACTATAAGTCATAGTAACCAGTCCAGATGAAATGTACTTTTCTTGAACCATTTTTAAACGAAAAGTCCGAATATGCCTATCTCAGCTGCCTAGACCCACTCCGAAAGAAGTTATAGGAGTATTTTCTATTTTTACGAAAATCCGGAAACGGGCCTCATAATCGTGTTCAGCGCCCAAAACTACCCCCGCAGACAAATTTTGGGTGAAGTCACATTTTCCAAACTTTACGCAGACTGCCAGCTTTCTGAACTTGTACGGATTTTCGGTGGGGCATTTATTCATACCAATTACGGGGCTCTCGAAGCGTTTAAGACAAATATTCCAGATTTGACTTTAAATTCGCCGTGGGGGGTTATTTGGGGTGCTGATCACGAATCCGAGGTTCATTTGTCGTATTTCCAAATCTTCGACTAAATTAGTTCAAAGCTTCTCCACCGGCCGAGAAAATTGACGGCAAAATCGACTTTCGACGATTTCCGGAATGTGGCGACAGATGTGGCTCAAATTGTTCTTCTGGCGGTTATTAAGAGTGCTCAACACGATTCTGATGTCGATTTATCGGGTTTAGACAGCTTACGGTAGATTACGGTGGGTATACGGTAGTTTGGTCAATGTCTAAGATTTGTTTCAAAGTTTCTATGTGGGGATAATTTGGGGGTGCTGAAACCGAATTCGATGTCCATTTGCCGATTATCGAAATATTGAAGTAGGTTTTGCCTCCTAAATGGCATATTACCTACCGTAACCTACAGTAAACCTTAAGATCTCTACAAGCAAACCCCAGATTCGTGTTCAGCACCCCAGACTACCCCGAAATACATGTTTTTAGAAAAACTTTTCAGCAAAAAAATTAAAAACACCCCGAAAATTTCCCTTACCATGCCGCGAAGTTTTAGAAACGCTCATAACTTCTTTCAGAGTGGGTCTAGGCAGCTGCGATGGATATGTTCAGACTTTTCGTCCAAAATTGGTTCTAAAAAAGTACATTTCATTTGGAATGATTACTCTAACTTATAGTGGTTCCCCTTGAGTAAACAACTCAGATTACAGGTTCGATCTGAAACGTTTTCCTGGAACGCATTGGTGACTACATGTGGAGAAAGCAGATTGTTCAGTAATCCAACAAACCTTAAAGGCAGCGTTTACGATGATCATTCTCGTTGACTTTACACAGCGAACAGATAGGCGAGAAGCATCCTAGGCTCCCAGTGTCGAAAGAACGGTAGAAAACGAGCCAGGAGCAGCAAAATAACGGCTGCCAACAAGCGTTTCGGTGCCCCAGACACGCCTGGTGCCCTAGATCCACCCCTTCGGAATGAACAAATGAGGACTCGGATTACAGGAATGATCAAGTGAAGGAAGTGCTGATAAGTGAGCTGATCGCTTGATTGCACTGATGGGTATCATCCTCCTAGCGGTCAATTCCTCCACGCTCAAAAATCAACGTAAACAAGAGAGGGCCTTTTTTTGCTCAAAAACGCGTCTTCCGTGTCCTTTTTATGCATGCCCTGCTATATAGGGCAGCAGACCTTCCGTAAACCATGGAGATATCGGAAGTGAAATTTATCGTGAACACTGCCTTTGAAAGCATCGTACACGATGAAAACCGAATTCCAGCTTTTGCGTTCAGTCAGACTAGTGGGTCATAACAATGTCACTCAGGAAGTCTGGAGTTTCAAAAAGGCCTCTAAATGAAGATTTGTTAATCACAAAAGTGCTCCCTGGGTTTTGGGGGCCGGCCTTGGGGTCGGTCCGTTGTTACAAGGAACAAAACTCCGTGGTCGTTGCCGGCGATTGTGCGTTGACGCGTCGTAGGGCGCAATGCACATGACACTTGATTTCACGTTCGACGTCGATCGAAAGCGGCTGACAGCGATGGAAGCAGCAGGTTAGTAACCCTTTTTCATTTCGTTCGAGAGAAAATGATCGCTCGTCTGAATGGCGTCCTCGGTGAATTGCTTCCAACGCTGCGCCAAGGAACGAATCGTAATACAGTTCCTTGCGTTCTTCGCGCAACTGACTTACTTGACTTAATCGGTTGGCTTTCGCCTGACGCGGTCATTCCGCATCTTCACCGAGATGTGCCGTCCTAGTAGTCAGCCGTGTCCATTTTTCACGGTCTTCAGCCACAATTTGAACACATTCCATCCAGCTGTCACTATTCCATTTCCTGCGAAACGAAACATCGCGCCTGAACTGTCTTTCGATGCCGAGTGACTTTAAATCCTCTTTAACCACATCCGTCCAGAACTTTCGCCTACGCCCAGGTGGCCGTTTCCAGACAGGATTTGGAAGCATTTTTAAAGCGTGTTGTACGAGACGATCCGGCGTTCTTCTTAGTATATGCCCGAGCAGTCGAAGTCGACTTTCCATTACTGCTTGAGATGGCGTTAGGAGATGCTGGCACCTCCCTCGTGTCAAGCGTTGATGTACTGCGTCGATTTCCTTGTAAAGGTCTTCGTTATGGCATACACGCGGCCAGAAATATCCAAGCAAACGCCTAAAAGCTTCCTCTCCGTGCAATCCAACCTTTCCATCTGCGTTTTCGGTGCTGCCCACGTCTCCGATCCGTACATCATGATAGGGCGAATAGCGGATAGGTAGACGCGCAACTTGACTTCCTTCGCGATGGTGGTAGACCACAAACACTTGGTTAGAGAATTGAATGCAGACGTAGCTTTCGCACATCGTTGTCGAATATCCGCTGCATAACTACCATCGTTCTTCAGCAAACAGCCCAAATAACAGAAATCGTCCACCAGTTCGATACGTTGTCCGTCCACACAAACTCCAGTTGAAGGCCTCTGAGAGACCCACATCTGCTTGCATTTGTCGGGACGAAGACGAAGTCCATAGGCTGCGGCATACTTCGAAACGAGGTTCACAATCCTTTGCAGTTTTGCGTTGTTTTCAGCGAATAACACAATGTCGTCGGCGTACTCCAGGTCGACAAGGGAGCGTCCTGATGGTGTTAGGATCACATCCGCAGGAAACTGTTCTGCAACTCTACGCATGATGTCATCAACGGCGAAGTTGAAAAGAAAAGGTCCTGCAACGGCTCCTTGCCTTACTCCTGTTTTCACCTCGAAAGCTGACGTAAATCCGACAGGTGTACGAACTGCTGCTGTTGTTCCTTTGTTCATGTCCTCGATTAACCGAACATACTTTTCCGGGACTCCATCTGCTCGCAGAGCATTGAGCAATCGATCACGATGAGGAGAGTCGAACGCGGCTTCAAAGTCCAAAAAAGCAAGCTGTAATGGCTTCGAAAACCGCTGCCACGATTCAATTACTCTTCTCACGACGAACACTTGGTCGATGGTCGATCTTCCAGGTCGAAAACCGGCTTGCTCATCTCTGGTCGTTCCTTCACGATGTTTGATAAGTCGCTCGAGAATGATACGTTCTAAAACCTTGTACATGACACGAAGTAGAGAGATTCCTCTGTAGTTCTTAGGATCCGTGACGGATAGCTTCTTGTGAAGAGGTACGATGATCGCATGTCTCCACGAATCGGGTATCCTTTCGCTCATCCATATGGCACGGATGGTGTTGGTCATTTCACGAATCCCAGACGGAGGAAGAGCTTTCAACATTTCAGCAGTGATGTTGTCATCTCCACCTGCCTTTCCATTCTTCATTTTCCGGACACAATCCAAAACTTCAGACTCAGTCGGCGGTTCCTCACTGACATCGTAATGTGCTCTCTGAACATGCGGGAGCTCAGGTACTGATGGCGCTGGACGATTCAGTAGTGAACTGAAGTAATCCTTCCATATTGGCAGCGTCGCATCACCAACTGCAACTCCATTGGTAGTGTTCAAGACAGGAGAACATCTCTTCATCTTCCCGCTATACTGTCGCAGCAACGTGTAGGCTTTCCTCGGATTCTTCTCCTCCCAAGCCTTCTCGAACTCCTTAGCTCTACACGTCCACTCTCGTTCGCGGTCACTTTGAAGCTGCCGACGCAACTTCCTCCTCAGACGCTTCTCCTCCACGAAGTTTCCTGCAGTTCGGAGAGCACATACTCTGTTGTAGGTAGATGTTGTTTCTTCTGAGACGTAGGCGAACTTCTTCTTAGGCTGTACAACCGGGAGTGCCTCTTTCGAAGCGTCCTGGATGCATTTGACAAAAGAATCCGCGTCGCAAAGTTTCTTCTTAGTCCGTACTCCGATGTGAATAGAAACGCGTTGTCGGAAATTCCTTCTGCACTCTTCATCTCTGAGACTTGTCATGTCAATCCTCTGGAGAGGCTGAGCCCCTCGCTTCCTCTTATGAATCCTCGCAGTGAAGTTCAACAGAACAGGACGGTGATCCGAATCGAATGCGACATCCCACACAGCTCTAGATCTTCGAATGTCCGATACTGGAATATTCCTCGTCAGGACATAGTCAAGCTGTAGTTTCAAAGTTGTCATCTTCCGCTTCCGCTGCTCTTCTGGAGATAGCCGGGTTGGTCCCTGCCACGTAAGCTGATGGCGGCGATGATTCCTCTTGAATGTCGATGCAATAATCAGACCACTGCGTTCACAAAAGTCGACAAGGCGGTAGCCATTGTCCGATGTTTGCTCCACTGGGTAGAACCATTTACCGAGTACTTCGGATTCCTGATCAAGTCCCATCTTCGCATTTGCGTCAATCCCCACGACAACAGCATGTTGACAAGGTATCCTGGCCAGCAACGTATTGAGTTCCTCATAAAACGCATCCTTCGAATTGTCTTCGGCGGTTTCAGTGGGCGCATGAGCACTCACTATCCACAGATTGAATCCTCTGTGATCCCGCAGTCGTACGAATGCATTCCGACACGACGTTGAGCCGAACTCCTTGACCATACCATTGAAATCCTTCCTTACAGCTATTGCACAGCCTCCCACTCTCCTATCGTCAGCGTTACCGCAGTAGATGGTGTACTCTCCGACGCTGATGACGGGTCTATCCTTGAGGCGGGTTTCCTGCAAAGCAGCAAACGGTGCATGGAAATAGCTCAGAAGTCTGGATAGCGCAGTTTTTGGATATCACTCGACAGCGATCGACAGTTCAGGGTGGCGAAATTGTGGCTTGTGGCCAAAGACTCCATGACTCCCTAGGTACGGATCCTAAGGTGTTATGGACCAGAGGCCTTAGTGTGCCGGACGGCGACACCTTTATGCAATGTGCGGGATACTTTCGCGATATAGTTGTGCACGCTATATCGCTCGAACGTTCCCTGTGTACACTCAAACGTCTGCTGGGTTCAGTAGAAGCAGGGGCACCAACGAGCAGGTACCAACAGACTTGTATACACACCCCCTTCGCGCAACTATCCCAAGTAGATGTCGGCGGGAACTTCAAATTTGTTTTGAGCTTTCTTGAACTGGGTTTTTCTTGGAAATTTGACGTTTTTGAGGGGGCTTTTTGCAACCTTTAGTCACTATAGGGATATAAAAATACGTAAACGTCAAAAACCCAAAAACGATTTTCATCGTGTACGATGCCTTTAAGCACTGTACTCGAAGAATACTCAGAAAGTCCAATTGGGCGACAGCTTCTTTACGAGAAATTGTTGCACTAGTCCGCGCAAAGCTTAAAAATTTCTTATGCAAGCTTTCTTTCGTACTCATTTACCTGCGATAGTGCGGCATATTTAAAGAATAACAAAAGCACGATCACAATCACAAGCAATAATTTATTCTGTGAAGTTATTTGTCGGGTTCTGACGAACCATCAGGACAATCGCTGCAGGAACATTTGCCTCCAATTTGTCCTGGCTTGTTTTGTATGCAAACGCCACCTTTACATCCCTGAAAAATTAAGGGTTTGGCACATTCTGGTGTGAACGGATTGATTCACTCTGAAGACAAACCTCTTCTATGCAAGCTTGTTTGCAGCGTACGCTCTGTAACTTACTCAGCATGCTATAGGGCCCAAGTGGCTTCTTCTTGATATCGGGGTGGCCCGTTGCGGTACAAATAACTGTGTTATCGTATTTGGAAATAAAGTGAGAACTGACGGCGACGTCGAAACACAACAGCACCACCACGCACAGCAGAAGACGATTCATTGAGACTGAAAGTGATAACAGGAGAAAGAGAAGATGTTCTACGATTTGAGAAGATTTGAGAAGATTTGAGAAGTTCCACAGTAACTCATGGAAGAGGCATGGAAGGAGAATGAGAAGCTCAGTTGGGAAGAGAAGTTATCTTCAACTGATGATTATCTTGCTCAGAATGATCATCTAGGCATGGTTCCCCCCCCCTCTATGTGAGCTAGGATTTGGAAAGGCAAGAGAGAGAAGCAGTATATGGCGCTTTCACCATGAAGACGATCGGTGGCTGACTGGTGATGCTTCATCCTTTTGTTCCAAGCATCAGAGAAAATCTGTTTGACCAGATGTACGATAGTCGTTCATGTTCAGAAGAGACATTTGACAAGCGCCTCTGCGTAAACATTGTGTCAAATTGAAAACAACTCTGGCGCTCGTCACAAAACATAGAAAGTAGATTATATGATTTTTACAGATTTTCTGAGAAAAATTCACAATCTGCTCAGCATGCCAACCATATCATACACTTTAAAGGCAGTGTTCACGATGATTTTCGTTCCCGAGTTTTCCACTCAAAACAAAGCTTTGGCTACCAAGTGTTACGAAAATTACGAAGACACGGCGAGAAACGCACTATATCGTCAAATTTCAGAGATATTATTCTCTGACATGGACTAGTTGTCCGGTTGTATGAACATGTTCACCGTGGTTGTCACCGGTAAAAAATGGGGCTAATCAAAAACTTAAGATTATTTGAGACAAAACAGTGTTATTTAGGGTCTGATGGAATGAACGGAGCAACAGAGAGTATAGAATCGCAAAGGACGATTCCACAAAAGATTTCATTGTCACAACAAACACTTCCTGTGATACTTAAGAGGCGGGGTGATACTTAAGGATTTCGTGCTCTTCTGATGCGTTTTTGTCGGTTTCTTCGTCATTTCAGTTCTACTCGGGGGCCAAACAATCGATTTAGCGATTAATCTCAAAACCGAAGATTATCGTGAACACTGCCTTTAAAGAATTTGCTACAGACTCACACAAACTCACGTGTAGACAGTAGGCCCTTAGGTGTCACGACGGTGCACACCTGCTGACGACACCAAGAAAGTGCGAAAAAGAATCTGTGATCAGCTCCGAAAGTCTAGCTGTGGGACCCCTACCCACAAGATCGGACAAGACGGCATGACGTCACTAAAGCCCCGAGACTTTCATCTGTCGACATCCTATGGCCAGGTTTGTACAGTGGGCACGGATCGCAATTGTACTTCTGTTGTCTCATTGCTCGTTGGCCAAAACCCGGTGCGCATAAGTTGTGCACGTGCACCGAGTTTGCGCTCACACAAAAAGGAACGTGAAGTATCATTGCGATCCGTGCCGACTGTAGAGTTCACGTGATAATTTTAGTCTGATGAATGAAGGAGCAGCGACGGTAGATCACACCGCGCGCGATCGAAACCCCATTGGCCTGTGATGCCGCCAACACCGCACGGCCAGTGTAAGGTAATGAGAAATTTGGAGAGAGAGTAGACACGGCTTGAAATTGTAAGATGGTGAGGAATTGGAGGAGAGAGTAGACAGTAAAAACGGCTGGCAATAAGCCAGACAGGCAAGGGGGGGTTCAATGCGGGCGGCTGCGCTACGAGACCGCGCATCGACACCCCTGAGCCGTGGCGTGTTGGCCGTGGCGTGTTATGATAGAGTCGATAAGGCCGCTGATGAACGGCCAGGGAAGCTAGTCGACGTCTGCCGTCCTTTGTGGGGGGTTCACTCTCTTTCTTGTGATTTTTCCCGTGGATAGTGTATTGTCTGCCCCCCCCCCCAAATTGACTTCCTCGTTCCTGCCTGCCGCCGCTACCACTGTTCTGCCAGCTTAGAGCCGAAATTTCTTAAAGGGTTTCCCGTGAAGACTTCGGAAAATGGTTAGGGGAGTAGGCTGTGTAGGGACACAGCAGAAACTCATCTTGTGCGGACGACCCCTGGGAAGATCTTCATCTATCGTTTTGGTTACCAGTGGCTACTAATTATCTATTTCTAGGATTCCGCTGTTCTGTTGTGTTCTTTGCTCGTTATAATAAATTATTGTTATTTCTGTCGCGTTGATCTACTTGGTTCACAGGGTTGTTAAACCCTGACATTTCCTAGTTTCAATTATCTTACTCACATTTTCGGGTAACTACTTTTAGCGAAGCCGAACTCCAGCCGCCTGGTTTATGCGCCAGACTAAATCGAATACGGAAACCATAAATACAGGGGCGGACAAGTTCGAGCATTCAACTACTCAGACAATCACTCCATTCAATGCGCGCCGAAAATGCATTCCACTCGAGTAACCACTCCGATTGAAATACTGGGGCACGTGCTGCAAAATTTTTACGCACCAGCACGTGCTGCAAATCTTTATCGAAGAAGCACATGCCTCTAGCTGGTCCAGCGCTGTCTTAGAGGCACATCGACACGTAACGCGGCCGGCACACCAACATGCGACTCCGCCTGCTTACCGAGTACAATCTGGGACCATAGGCGGTTGGAAGAGGTCTCGAGCGGCTGGGAGGGGCCAAGTATCATAAGGATGGGTACTGAAGCGACGACGCTACCGAAATCTGAGTCCTGCTTCAAAAGTGCGTCGTATGCTCTATTTGGGAATGGCTTCCTCGAAGAGGTAGGCTGATTTCGGTTGACATGCAATGCACTGAGGAGCAAACTTTCTTTTATACATAGCAAAGATTGAGCCCGATTTGGAAGATAGTCTTGTTACCGAGTTGAATCTGTATCATGCACGCACGGAACGTTTTATATCTTGGAGCACGTGCTGCAATTTGAAATACAATAGGAGCACCTGCTCCCCTAGCGGCACGTTCACTGACTGTGCTCGGAACCGCCTTGTCTTCGAGTTGAATGCATATCCGACACGCAATGAATGCGGCGATTGTCTGAGTATTGGTACGAGAACAGCTCAATATGCTCTCTACAACACCATGTACAGTTCGCGGCAACGGAAGAAGGAGGTAGTGTGGTTGCGTTTTCTCACTAAGTATGCCGTAGCCATGGCTGGCTTAGCTCCACGAATCGATACGGAAGAGCTGATAATTATTTTCTGGGTAATGGTTTTTCAGTTTTTCAAAATTTTTGACTTTCGAATGTTTCAAGGAGAGTGGTTACTCAAGTTGTATGCATTTTCGACGCGCAGTGAATTCGGCAATTGCCTGAGTAGTATACATTGGATCCGAGGCAAAAAATTTCGGATAATCGGATTTCGGGCTGATCCGAAAAACGGTTTTTTTCGGTGAATCGGATTTCGGTTCGATTCGGATTTGGCGTTTTTTCGGTGAATCGGATTTCGGTTCGATTCGGATTTGGTCTTTTTTCGGTGATTCGGATTTCGGTTCGATTCGGATTTTCCCCTTTTTCGGTGATTCGGATTTCGGTTCGATTCGGATTTGGCGTTTTTTCGGTGAATCGGATTTCGGTTCGGTTCGGATTTGGCGTTTTTTCGGTGAATCGGATTTCGGTTCGATTCGGATTTGGCGTTTTTTCGATCACTCGGATTCGGATACTCGATTCGGATAATGAGCCGGATACAACAGGAAAAAACTATTGGAGAAGGTCCATCCCACAATTTTGCAGCATACGGTCTGAACTGAAGATACTATTTCCTGCTCGCGCTTGAAAAGCTGTTCATGTTTTCACACATACGTTAGAGGCTGAATTTTTTTTCAGAATCCATTTATTCATAATATTTTCGATCACATCAAAAATTTTCAATTTCATCATCTGTATTTGTTGCACGACTTCTTCCTATAAATGCCTCATTCACTCCAGATATTCGCTTTCGCTCTCTTCTGAGCTGTCATCAGCATCCATAGTATCCCCATTGCATGCTGCGTACTCCTCAGTCCAGAAACGAGAGAGCCTGAAAATAAAGTGGAATTATCTAAACGTAACACCATGGGATTTTCACGTTCTACTCACCTTTTATTCACTTCACATGTGTGAGCCTTCATCATGAGGAGCGTCCTGGCATTCCCACCAAAGAGCCGGCCTCTGCGTTTGTTGCCGAAAATGAGTCCAGCAAAACTGAATATACAAATTATAAGAAGGAGACGTAAAACCAATCCACTATTTGCTTACCTTTAAATTCTTTCGCAATCTACTGACCCGGCCCGTGCCTCACAGTATTCAGGAACTGTTGAGCAATAAGTGGAAGATCTCTAGCGTGATGTTTCCATCATTTGATGGTGTTTTCGTCAAAGGAGAACCCCATCAAATGGTGGAAAGATCACGCTAGAGACGCGAGAGAACGGGAACCCCATCAAATGGTGGAAACATCACCCCGTTTCGCTGTGTACAAGCCATTCTTTGAACACAAAAATACAAGTAATTTTGTGTGAACCATGCCGCAACAAGCACGGCGGAGCAATGGATGGTTTGATTTTATACGAATCTCACTGACAATTGATGGTTCTAGTTATCTAGAAGATGGTTTGCGTGCTCACGGTCATGATGGGTTTCCTAAGCCTTCGTGGGTAATAGGAGACACTAGAAAAGTTAAGCATTCTGTCTATTCGTCCCAGCTCACTTCGCGTTGCGGCTGCGTCAGGTGTGCACATATCTCACTGGATCTCACCCCTCACAGGACACGAGTATTCAGATTGTGTTTCGAGTGTAAACTTGGGTTCTTTGACATTCTCCACAAACATTTCCAGCAGTCTACCTGGGGGAAAACCAGGAACGATATGGCTCTTTTATGTCAGTCTAGATTTTTTCATTCTACACAGCACCGGCTAAGGTCTCAGAAATACCTTTATAGTCCCTAAGCGTCGAAAAACAATCTCGAAACTATTCTAGATGGCTCTCCGAGCTTTAGATCAAGAATCACTCGCTCTCATTCTCTAACCATTCCAAAGGATTTCGTGGTTTATGAGGCAAAGTTATAGTCGCATTCTAATCATCGTCTGCGATGGACGTACTGAAACCTACGCGAATCTTGTTTAGGAACCTGAGAACGGAACTTTCAATTGGTGTTCAGCCTAGCAAACAGTCCATTACGTATGTTATCCAAAAATAATATTTTGACCAACAGAATCAAAAAAAGAGATGTTTAGAGTTCCTTGAAGGCCTAACTGGATAGAACTTTCCAACAATGACAGGTAGTTTCTTTTCGAAATCCTAGACTGATTTGCTTGACCATGGGTTGAGTGGTAGTTGCTCGTAACGCGAGCGAAGTGGTCCCGAGTGGAATTAGAGCCGCGAAAGGCGGGACAACTCCTCCCTCGGTGTGTAAAGGGCCCCTGTCCTGTTTTCAACGCGCAGTTACCGGCGGCGGATAGGTAGGATCAAAGTGAAGTGGCATACAGGGTGTTAAAACAGAGCACCACATTTAAAGCATATTTTGAGAGCTTTTAGAACCCTTAGGCGGAAAGGTGGGGCGCCCCAGTGAGATGTATGTGAACGAATCGCAGTCGCAACCCGTCATGACCCGGGCAGATAGCGCCAGCGTTTCGAATCGACGAAATTATCGGTACCGTTCCCAATGTGCTGTTTCCGATTGTTTTGTGGTCTTCACCGTAAAATTGAATGCTTCGTCACTGCTGATTGCGGACCCAGCAACCCAATCGACAGCAAAAAAATTTTCTTTTCGTCGCTTTTACGCTCTAAGAGGATTCTCGCGCAAACCCTAACTTCCACATCTAATCCGTCAAGCCTTCTAGGCATTCAGTTCATCACCTTCTTTGAAGCGATACGAAGGCCGTCAGGAATGAGATATTGTGTGTGACTCGCTGTAATTTCTCGGATATACAGAAGAAATCGCTTCAGATATGTGTGCTCTGAAGTGCGAGAGAAAAAGCTCAGAACACCTGCAATCATCTTCGAGACAATAATGGAATAATCAGTACTTCAGTTTTAGCACTAAACTAGTTGGAAAAACGGCCCGTTCCGCTATCGAAGCAATGAAATGATGAAAAAAACCCTAAACATGAGTTGCCGCCAAATCAATTTCTCTGTCCGCAACCAGCAGCGACGAAGCTTCTAATTCTACGGCGGTAATTCAAGGAGACTAAAAAGAAGACGTACCGGAGCGATAGATGCGGATTATTGGGATTGCACTAGGGAAGAAGAATATAGCTGCAAATATATGAAAATGTATATGACAGAATTTTGAAACATTGAAACGGCCACTAGCAAGCGCAAAGACAGGCTTTCAATACGAGAAACAATTACAGTCAGGAAAAGTACCGTAGTCTGACAGCAAAGGAGAAGCAAAGACACAACCAGAAAATTCTGGAAGAAAATTCGGAATGTAGCCCGCGCTCGTGTCGCTATTGGAGCGCGTATATGGATCACTATTGAATCCTTCAAAGGCACCATACACCCTCAGATACGAAATTTGAAATTTTTGTGTAATTGTGTAGAAGACCCCTCCTGTATAACACGTGCCAAATGCGAGATCTCAATTTCTCCAAATAAGCTAGATATAAGCGACCACCACGGGCCCGACCCGCTCCAGCCAATACCACAGGCCCGCCCTCTTCCTGACTTTCGATCTCAATAGCGGCTACATTGATGGATGATTTTCAACCGAGTCATCGTTCTTCCCTCCCTTTCCAATTTATCTCCTCATCCTGTTTTGCTCTCGTGCCGCAACTGCGAATCAAGAGAAATACAGGCCTAAGACAACTCGTCCACCAAATTTTTGCCCTGGAAACAGGCATTTTCAAGGAGCCATATCTCCGTTCGTAGGGTCTTGGACGATTGCAGAAATACCATTGTGATCAGAGTGTGACCGTCTCCAAGATGAGGATGAAATCTAGAAAAACAATTCCCTGGGTGTCCTTTACCTTTAAACTAGCATGATTGAATCGAATCGTGACGCATTTCGGATAATCGAAAACTCGATTCATGAATCGAATCCTGTGTAATTCGGTGAATCGGATTTCGGTTCGATTCGGATTTGACGATTTTTCGGTGAATCGGATTTCGGTTCGATTCGGATTTGGCGTTTTTTCGGTGAATCGGATTTCGGTTCGATTCGGATTTGGCGTTTTTTCGGTGAATCGGATTTCGGTTCGGTTCGGATTTGGCGTTTTTTCGGTGATTCGGATTTCGGTTCGGTTCGGTTTTGGGGTTTTTTCGGTGATTCGGATTTCGGCTCGGTTCGGATTTGGCGTTTTTTCGGTGATTCGGATACCGAATCGTCAAAATTTCGAATCATTCGGACGGATATCCGAAATTATCCGAATCGGATCCAATGTATACTGAGTAGTTGAATGCTCGAACATGGCCGCCTCTATAATTACATTCGGCACTTATCGCCCTGATACTTTGCGTATTTTACTATATGTTGGCGCAAACTTGGTGCACGTATGTTATAATTGCGTCCATGGCTTGTTTCCTGAACGAACACATTTAAATCTCACCCGCGGTTGGCGCGGTCAGCTTAATTTTCACTGGCGGCTTGCGATATGGTGAACTGATCAATTGCGTTTTTCTCTCGGCCTAATCGAGGCGCACGCGACCACCGCGCCAGCCACGTGTGAGATTAAAATTTTTATCTTGAGGAAACAAGCCACGGTCCTAGCTATATAACATATGCGCACCAAGTTAGCGCCAATGCACAATAAGGATTCAAAAGCATCAGCGCGATCCGTGCCGAATGTATTAACCCGGCGATAGAGTGTCAATAGATGAAATGTCAATCGGGGTTTCAGTGACGTCACAGCGTCGTGTTCAGTTTTGTCGGTAGGAGGTCAATAACTGGATCTCTGGAGCTAATCACGGGATCCAGCAAGTGTGCTCCGTCGCAACACCTCGGAAGCTTGCTGCCGACATTTGAGTTTGTGTGAGTCTCTCAGACAAAAAGGAGCTCGACGCCCAACCTGATCCGCCTACTTTCCCCGAGACACGCGTTAGGCACGTGCTCACCCTTCTGACACAAGCGCGTGCTCATCGCGGAGATAAGGGCGAGATGGTGTGTATAGGGCCTAATTTTTCACGCCTAATTCGTGTTTTTTTGCGGTCTGACAAGACAGTGTGTGACCCAGAAGCCACCAAAAATACAAATCGCGGGCTGTGAATAGCAATCACACACAGTACGTCTAATCTACGACTTAATTTACGGCAAATCTGCAAAAACATGACAGATGAGGCGTGAAGAAGGAAAAAAATTTAGGGAAGAAACTGCAGTAGCACAGCGAGTTCATTTCACGCCTAATTCGTGTTTTTTTGCAGTCTGGTGGGAAAGTGTGACTCAGGAGCAGGAATGAGAAACAGCTGGCTCTGAAGTACACACACCGAGCCTAAATACGGCCTGATTCGCCACCTGAGATCATGAACAGCAGATTAGGAGAGAAGGGAGGAAAAATTGAGAGTAATCGTTCGAGCATAGCAATGAAAGCATAAAAAAACACAGTAGTTACCAACATGATCACCGCTCGGTCGATAAATGATGATACCGAGAGAGAGAGACACTGCTGCTCGCCCTCATCGTCTGCGCTCCCTACGCAAGCACACTCTCTTCAGCCTTTGGCCTTGAAAAGTGCATTGCGCGACCACGTGTCTAACGCGTGCCTTGCGGAAAGTGGGCGGAACGTGGTGGGCGTCGAGCTCCTTTCTTGGTGTGCGCTTTCCACGTGGTAGACACGGTATCGCCCCTATCTCCGCTATGGGCACGCGCTCGTGTCAGAAGGGCGAGCACGTGCTTAACGCGTGACTCGGGAAAAACATGCGAATCGGCCTGGGCATCGAGCTCCTTTTTGTATGAGTTAGGCGTACATCCAGAAAGGAGCCCGACGCCCACCACGGTCCATACACTTTCCCGCAAGGCACGCGGTAAGCACGTGCTCGCGCAACTCGAAGAGGGATGGATGCAATATCAGGATCATCAACATGTTTAGACGAAGGTATTGACAACGTTACTGGTATAAAAGGCTTCTCATCTCACATTGTGCTTCAGTCGGCTCTTCGGAGTCGGAGCTGAAGGTGGCCTTAAGTCGCTTTCCAGAAGATCTGCCGGAAGGCGGAGGATAATTCTCGTCGCCCACAAAACTTCGAATTTTAGGGTTCCACGGCCGCTATCCCGCTGACGACGCCGGCTTTTGAACGAGCCGTGGAGAGGGTTTTCGCCTGAGCTGTTGAGAATGCTATAAAGTGATGATATGGTTGGCATGCTGAGCAGATTGTAGACTTCTTCAGAAAATCTACTATAATATTGTAATAGATTTTCTATGTTTTGTGACGAGCGCCAGAGATGTTTTCAATTGGACACAATATTTACGCAGTAGCGCTGCTTACGGCAGCCTCTTCCGAATATGAGCGATATGGGGACTATCGTACATCTGAACAAACATATTTTCTCTGATGCATGGAACAGAAGGATGATGTGAAACCGAAGCATCACTGAAAAGCTACCGATCGTCTCCAAGGCGAATGCGCCACACACTGCTTCTCTTTCTTGCCTTCCTAAATCCTCGCTCACCTAAAGTGGGGAGCTATCTAGAGTATGTCAACGAATATTCGGAAAACGAATATTCGGCCGAATAAACGAATAATCGAATATTCGAATAATTCGATGATTCGTAAAAGTCAATTTTTCGAATAATTCGTTTATTCGAATATTCGGAAAAGCCAATTTCCGAATAATTCGTTTATTCGAATATTCGGAGAAGTCAATTTTTTCGGATAAGCCCCGAATAAACGAATGATTCCCGAAAACCCGAAAAATAGGAAGCAGAGTCTCCGGTACATGTCCATTTTTGCGGTGCAGAGATGGAATGTCTTCAACCAAACTGGGTGCTATCTTAGCGTTGGGGGTCCACTATTGCTGGATGCACTTGGCCCCGCCCATTTTACCGTACTGCACTAAATTTGAGCATCTCCCGCGGTTTCCCTCCCCTGCCAAAATCAGGATTGCAGCACGGAAAAATGGGCGTGGCCAGGTGCGATACAACAGTGCCCCCCCCCGCTTAGGTTCCGTCCATAGCAGACGAGCTAGCGCCAAGTAATGCTGGGTTTGCATCTTTAACATTCGTTCTTGATCTGACTCCCCAACGACCACTGCAGGCGCCCTGATGCTGACGGTGGAGGCATAGCGGCAGTAGCGGCTGTCACTAATGTTATCGATATCATCGTGAGCCACGTGCCGTCCTCGCACACGTTGATTGCGCCAGCCGTCGAGCGTCATGCGCCAGCGTTTCAGCGCTGGCGCATGATGCTCCGACGCCTTGACGCTCTGCCGCTGGTCGTCTGCTATGACGGAGCCTTGGATAGCGCCCCAAACTGATGAGAAATTCGGATATTGTTGGTAGATATTGATTCGAAAACCCAGAGACTTTAATCGCATCGTTTAACTACTGCTCATAGACGGAGATAAATGTTGTTTTGAATACCCTTATGATATAATGTAAAATGTCTTTTTCGTGGAAGTACATTGGTCTAGCTTTGATCTATACAATACCATACAATAAAAAGGTCAAGAAAGTTGGTAGTGCCGCGAACGGGGGTTCGATTATGCGTACTCGGTCCGTACTTCTTATTCAAATACTCGTGATTTTAGCCGGATATTCGGATTATTCGTATTCGAATCATTCGAATTATTCGATCATTCGGAAAAGTCAAATTTTCGAATAATTCGTTTACTCGAATATTCGGAGGAGTCGATTTTTTGAATAATTCGTTAATTCGAATATTCGGAGTAGTTGATTTTTAGAATAATTCGTTTATTCGAATATTCGGAGAAGTCAATTTTTTGAATAATTCGTTTATTCGAATATTCGAAAGAGTCAGTTTTTCGAATTATTCGTTCCATCGAATAATTGAAAATTTTTATTCGTTTGATATATTCTAGAGCTATCCCTAGATGATAATTCTGAGCAAGATAATTATCGGTTGTAGATAACTTCTCATCCCAAATGAGCTTCTCATTCTACACCCCTGCTTCTTCCATGAGTTACTGTGGAACTTCTCAAATCCACCGCCGATTCGAAGAACATCTTCTCTTTCTCCTATTATCACTTTCAGTCTCAATGAATCGTCTTCTGCTGTGCGTGGTGGTGCTGTTGTGCTTCGACGTCGCCGTCAGTTCTCACTTCATTGCCAAATACGATAACACAGTAATTTGTACCGCAACGGGCCACCCCGATATCAAGAAGAAGCCACTTGGGCCCTATAGCATGCTAAGTAAGTTAGAGAGCGTACGCTGCAAAACAGCTTGCACAGAGGAGGTTTGTCTTCAGACTGAATCATTCCGTTTACTCTGGAATATACCTAACTATCTTATTCAGGGATGCAAAGGTGGGGCGTGCATACAAAAAAAAAAGCCCGGACAAGTTGGAAGCCAATGTTCTTGTAACGATTGTGCTGATGGTTCGTCAGAACCCGACAGTTAACTCTACAGAATAAATTCTTGCATATCATTGTGTTCATTATCCTGGTATTATCGCCATGTTATCGCAGGGAAGTGAGTACTTATTGTTAGACAATACCAGGTTGTACAATAAGTTGTGTCGTTCGATAAGAAAAACACAATTTTATAGTTCAAAATACACTTCATTATTCAGTATAATCTCCCTGATTATTAATACACTTGCTTCAACGATCCTCCAATCTGTGGATCCCATCCCTGAAGTGAGAATCCGGAAGGTCTGCAAAATACGCTTTAACAGCCGTTATGACCTCTTCATTTGACGAAAAACGCTTGCCACACATGCATTTTTTGAGTTCTGGAAACAAATGGAAGTCGCTGGGGGCCAAATCTGGTGAATACTGTGGTTGCTCCAACAATTCGACCTTTAATTCATGGATTTTAGGCGGCGTCTAGAGTTCATTCGCGACGCGACGTTATGATTAGCCTACGTATCGATCAAGCGACGTCGCGTCGCGTCGTCGCTAGGTGTTTACAGTGAAGAGGCGCGATACATCGAATTTGACGCGCAAATTATAATCGCTCCACGACCATCGCGTCGCGTTGCATTGCAACGCGACGCGATGGTCGCGGAGCGATTGTCATCATTTTTTCTTCCATCATCGGGGACTCAAGGGGCGTTTTTAATTTTCTCAAGCCTTTTCAAAGAGTAGGTTGATTGAAGTTGTTATGGGTTATTGTGTTGTTCTCGGATGATACTGCAAACAATTTTGTGTGCATACTTAAGGGCAGTGTGATGAGGATGATGGTTTCAAAGTATAGTTGTACAATTTCGAAAAAAATGTCGAACGAACGAAAATCGAAATTTTTTCGTTCGAAATCTTTTCGAACGAACGAAAAATGAAAAAATTTCGTTCGAAAAAATTTCGAACGAACGAAAATTGAAAAAATTTCGTTCGAAAAAATTTCGAACGAACGAAAATCGAAAAATTTTCGTTCGAAAAAATTTCGAACGAACGAAAATTGAAAAAATTTCGTTCGAAAAAATTTCGAACGAACGAAAATTGAAAAAATTTCGTTCGAAAAAATTTCGAACGAACGAAAATTGAAAAAATTTCGTTCGAAAAAATTTCGAACGAACGAATTTCGAAAAACTTTCGAAATTATGGAGGTCGAACGAACGAAATTCGAAACAAAGCGAAATTTCGATTTTTTTCGAAATTTCGTATTTTTTCGAAACTCGTCGAAAATTTCGAAATTTTTTCGAAATTTGTCAAAAATTTCGAATTTTTTTTCGAAATTTGTCAAAAATTTCAAAAATTTTTTCGAAATTTGTTCGAAAAATTTCCGAACGAACGAATTTCGAAAAAATTTCGAAAAATCGGATTTCGAACGAACGAAAATTGCAAAAATTTCGTTCGAAAAAATTTCGAACGAACGAAAATCGAAATTTTTTCGTTCGAAAAAATTTCGAACGAACGAAAATCGAAATTTTTTCGTTCGAAAAAATTTCGAACGAACGAAAATCGAAATTTTTTCGTTCGAAAAAATTTCGAACGAACGAAATTTGAAAAAATTCGTTCGACGAAATCTCGAACGAACGAAAACGAACGAAAAAAATTTCGAAAAATCTTTCGAAAATTTTTCGAAAATTTCGTTCGTGTACAACTATATTTCAAAGAGTTGAAGAGCTATAGAGTTTTTTCACGGTTTACAAACGACACAAGCATAATCCTCCCTATTCTGTACTATCAACTCCAAGAAAAAAAATTCTAAGCATCAGTTACTCCCGATGTCTTTTTGATTGTTTCGTCATTAAAGAAGCAATTTGTCGCAACGAAAACAAAAATGTGCCAGAATAATACAGATAAAAGATAAAAAACGTACATTACACTTAAGTATCGTCCATCACTGGATGAGGGATCGCCGCGACGCTGCTTGGCGGGAAAAATTGCGCGATCAATAACCACTCTCCCTTCGTTTTCCCGCGCGCAATTTTTCCCGCCAAGCAGCGTCGCGGAGATCCCTCATCCAGTGATGGACGATAGACAGAATAAGATCCAATATTGATTAGTATTGCTTGGGTACGAAAAATTGCGGAAATTACGCAATTGCGCGTAGTTGCCTAGGAAACCTAGGAAATTTTAGTAGGGCGGTTCACACCTTGATTTCCGCGCAACGCGATTTTCGCGTCGCGCTGACATGTGCCATCGCGTCGCACCGCGAAAACTCTGAACGCCGCCTTAGCCATTGTCAAAATGCTCTTGCGACACGGTGCATTGTTCTGATAATAAAGATTTTTTTCTTTGCAAACCGGGTCTTTTGTTACAATTTTTTTCTTCAACTGGTCCAAAAGGTTGCTTTAGTATTCAGATTTAATTGTTTTCCCAGATTGCAAGTAATCCACAAACAAAATTCCTTTCGCATCCGAAAGAACTGATGCCATAACCTTCTTGGCGGATTTCCGGACACGAACTCGTTTCAAAGTCGAACAACCAGGTTCACACCACTCTTTGTTCTCTTGCTTTGATCCAGGACCATGGTGGTAGACCCAAGTCCCATTCATAGTGATGGATCGACGCACAGAATCCAATTTATCCTTTTTAAAACGCTCCAAATGTTGCTGAGAAAGTCGCATTCGAAAATGTGTTTGTTCCATTGTGGCACCCATTGTGCACACAGCTTTCTAAACCCAAAATTTCACTTAAAATATGGCTCACACTGCCTGATGAGATGTGTAGAGCCTCTACTGAATCCCTCTCAGTCAATCGACGATCTCTCAAATCCATATCCTGTATTTTGGCTATGATTTCTGGTGTTGATGCGCTTTTTGGACGTCCTTCACGTGGATCGTCTTCAAGGGTTGTACGACCACGTTTAAATTCAGCAACCCATATTTCTTCTGTTCTAATTGTAGGTGAACAATCACCATACACGTTTAAGATTCGTTCGTGAATTTCTTTTGGAAAAAACACTTTCCAAAAATAAGAATTTTATCACTGCACGATATTCAATGTTTTCCATTGCTGTGACACGGCGACACTAAATAGCTTGTAAACAAAGAATGAATTGACAGATTGAAATGAAACTTCACATACGTCCATATAAAGAGTGTACCAACAAAACATTAAAAAAATTGGGCTAGTAGCAACGCCCTGTCTTATCGAACGACAAAACTTATTGAACAACCCGGTAGATGCGGACTGACGGTTGGCTATCAAGACCTCTGCGAGCGGTACGCCAGCAAGTTGCGGGCGAAGCGCTGCCCATCATGGCTTCGGCGGGCGGATGTCTGCCCTTGTTGCCTCCGCGGGCGAATTGCTGACTACTGACATGCGGATGACCGGCTATTGGCAGGCGTATGGCGGAGGGATGTCGGTCCGCCCGCCAGAAGTGCCAGAATATAAATGGCCCGCCCGGCAGAATATATATGTTTAGTACGCAAACCAAAAGATATATTATTTTTCCATGTTCTTGTATAGCTTGGCCTCTTTAGCGAACGAAAATGTCAAAAGAGAACCAGTTTGAATACACTGGTAAATATAATTTGAAATTCGCGCCAAAAGCGTTTTTGAACTTTTTCTGGAGACCTGGCCACAGCCATATTCGAAGTTTTTCTGCATGTGGAATTCGGAATACATACTGTGCTTATCTGGGTCAAATTCCGGTTCGCAATCGCGTCTTGACACGCTTCGCTGCCGCACCCGTTCGAGTCGATCGAGTTTCCAGCTCCAAAGCAGACTCGATATGGCTTTTTTATACAGTTTTCTTCAATTTGTTTAGTTTCGAGTTTTTGAAACCCACCGAGAGTCAACAGATCGGCTGCTGCGGTGTTGGAATCTCTTCCGACTCGAAAGCGCGCGGCCGCAAAGCGTGTCGAGACGCAATTGCGGACCGAAATTTGACTCAGATAAGCACAGTAATTGTTTTCCAAGTTGTTTGCCCGTTGCGTCAACATTGGGACAGGAGCTGTCTACACACCGGGGGAGGAGTTGTCCCGTTTTGTAGTTTGAAACGTCAAACCACTCAACGCGAGCGCAGTGGCCTCGAGTGGAATTAGAGCCGCAAAAGGCGGGACAACTCCTCCCTCGGTGTGTAGAGAGCCCCTGTCCCGTCAACATTGTATAGAAAAGTGCTAGATGATAGACCCAGAAATGCCAGATGATCGACCCCACAGCAGTTTTTAGGTGGCCATAAATTTTAAAGGGCGCATTTTCAGAATCTCACATTTCGTGATTGATGTCAACTAGCCCGAAATGTCCGATTGCAGGCAAAAAATTGAAAGTGATTCTCAGCGCGCACGGTGCTTTCAAAGGCATCAAACACGACGGATATTGTTATCGGATTTCCTATTGTATATGTGATCGAAGCTCTGTCACGTAATATGATAGCGTCGTTCGAAAACCCCGAAGAAATTACTGGAAACTTTATTTTCACACCGAAACTTCTACAATCGACTTTTCACAAAGGTAGAGGCGATTGCCAGAAATCGTCATAATATCACGTAATCGTATAATACATGGCTTTTCATAATAACAGAACACCCTCGAACTTCACTGTGGCACTTTTTTCGTTAATTACGGTGCTTTTCCGTCATAACTGTTGTAATCAACATGGGAAATAATCCTTATAGCCATTTATCTAGTTCATACGAGCGCATCAGGTGTTTTAAAACACATTCTTCTTTTTTTGAACTGTTTAGTATTGGGGTGAGTCATAAGTTCTTGGAATTTTTCAAAAATTCATATTAATTCGCGCGCGAATAGATCAAATGCCATTCGTGCGCGGTTGTTTGATAGGTAGATCAAACCTCGTTAATCAACACCTGACAGCCCTCGAAACGCCATTCGTGCCTCAGTAAAATGTCGGAAAAAGAACACGCTCGCGTACTGATTCTTCACTACTTCGAAAGAGGTTTCACAGCTGCTCAAACTGTTAAGGAAATAAGGGCCAACGAAGGAAGGTATCGAATTGCTGCCAGTACTGTGTACAACTGGTATCAAAAGTTTCGCTCCGGCAGCTGCTCTCTGAAGGACAAGCCGAGACGTGGAAGGCCACGAATTCACGACCCCACGTTGGCGGCGAATGAGCTGGAGAAAACCCCGCACCTTCACAGCAGAGGTCTCGCCCAGCTTACAGGGAGTTCGCAGTCGACCGCAGTTCGCCAGCTACACAATATGGGACTGAGACCGAGAAAGCCGTCCGTGATTCCTCACACTTTATCCGACACCGACAGGAATCGCAGGATGGCCATTTGTCAAGAACTACTGAAACGGCACCACAAAGGAAGATTTTTTGGTCGCATCATTACATGTGATGAGAAGTGGTGCTACAATAACAATCCTGACCTGTCTGTGCAATGGGTTAAGCCCTTTGAGTCGCCAGATCCTGTGCAACGTAGGGATATCCACGGAAAAAAGAGTCTACTGACCGTTTTTTTGTCCACTGATGGAGTTGTGTTCTGGAAAAATTACTTCCGCCAGGAAAGACTATAGATGCTGACTACGTCTGCCAAGAACTAGAGGAAATGGCCACCAACGCGGAGAAAAATGGACGAAAACGTGACCAGATCCTACTGCTCTGGGACAACTGCCGCCCACACATAGCGAGAAAAACTCAAGAAAAATTGAAGGAGCTGCAGTTGGAAACTCTCCCTCATCCAGCCTACAGTCCAGATATTGCTCCATCGGACTACCATTTATTCAGAAGCCTCGAACACTGGTTGAGGGGAAAGCAGCTTAAGACCGAAGAGCACTTGAGGACCGAGTTGGACGCTTTTTTTGCATCGAAGCAGCGCTCATTCTACGACTACGGTATTCGAAGTCTCGCTCGTCGTTGGCAGAAAGTTGTTCGTTGTAATGGCTCTTACTTTGAATAAATTTGTTACCTTGTGTTTAAGAAAAAAAAACAAAAATAAAAAATTCCAAGAACTTGTGACTCACCCTAATACTTACAGAACACCTTAGGTGATCCGTAAGTTTCTTGCTCATATCAGCGAAATTACCATATATTCATATGAAATATGTTTTGTGCCACTGTTCAGCATTTCATTCAGATGATTGAAGGCATTTCTTGGAAGTTTTCGAATATCTGTTATGTTGATTCGGTATCAGTCATCTAAAACCTCACGTTTCTTCTCCTTCACATCCTCCATCTGCTGATGGCTACACGTTTCAGGCACGGGTGTGCGAAAAGATTTTCGAAACCCAAAAAAAACCGAAAAACGAAAAATTTTCTCTGTCAACAATTTGTTGATTGCTAACCCACACTATGTTATGCTGCAAAAGTACACTTTTTGAGTTTTTCGTTTTTTCGATTTTTTTGGTTTTTTTTCGGAAAATCAATACCAAAAAAAAACCCGAAAATTCTCTGAAAAAATGGTCGCACTACAAATGACCCATCTGCACCAAAAAATTTGGTCTCGAGACGAGAATCGGAATTTTTCAACTTCGGGTTTTCGGAAATTTTTCGCACGTCCCTGGTTCCAGGGTGAAAAAGACGCAGGAAGCAACCAGAACATCTGAGAAAACCCATCGGTCGCGATTTGAGGCGAACTCTCAATGAAACGTCTGCGGGCCAATATCATCTGACATGCAGAATTCAGGGTTGACCCTTCTTGCACAACCGAAAGACCGTATTTTACTAGCGACTCCTTCACCTGCACCGCAATGATTTGGAGAGCCGTGTTTTCGTTGCTGTAGGTCTGTAACAATACATAAATGACCCGTGCTCGAAATTCCCTAAAAGCCTCCGAGGTTTCAAAAAAAGGGCATTTCCATTGCTTCACGAAAACGTAAGGGACACATGGGAAATTTCGGGGTGTTCAGAAAACAATTTCGGATTCCACTCAAAACTTTCGACTGGGGGCGTTGAATGCGAATCTGGGGTCGCGACTGAAAACCAATGGTAAGAAATCCAGAAGTGTTCAAGAAAGAAATTCAAAACTGGTAACTCTATTAAAAATTCAGTTTTTAAATTTCTTCTTTTTTGGGAGAAAAATGGAAAATTTCCTTGATTATCGCATTCTTGAAACAATCTCTTGTGACGAGATTCATGGGATTCAAACGAGGTTCTGGTATCAACATTTGAAAATTGTTCTCCTAAGAAAATTAAACTTTTTAGAATTTTACATTTTTTTCGCGGAAAGAATTGATTTTTTTCGAATTCAGATATTTAAAATGAATGCTGATTAGATTTTTGCGCTCTCCATGAACAGCGAAACATTCCTAGAATGTTTTCAAACTGAAAATTGAGATTAAGATAAAATTCAAATTTCATTTGTTTTTTCGGGAAAAAAGATTTGAGATTTCCACGACGCCCACATTTTCGAAATAGCTTCGTATAATGAAGCTAGAAATACGTGGAATTCAAAGAGAAATATGGAAAGAAATTCAAAACTTGTGGTCTCACAAGGGAACCACAATAAGTCATAGTGACCATCCCAAAGGAAATGTACTTTTCTAGAACCATTTTTGGACGAAAAGTCCGAATAGGCTCATCGCAGCTGCCTAGGCCCCATCTGAAAAAAGTTATGAGCGTTTTTTAAAGCTTCGCGGCAAGGTAAAGCTTCGCGGCATGCAATTTTTAGGGTGTTTTCAAATTTTTCTTCTGATTCTGCTACAAACATGTATGTAGGGGTAATCTGGGGTGCTGAACACGAATATGGGGTTTGCTTGCCCAAATTTGAAGGTTTACTGTAGGTTATGGTAGGTAATATGCCATTTAGGAGGCAAAACTTACTTAAATATTCCAATAATCGACAAATGGACATCAAATTCGTATTCAGCACCCCAAATAACCCCCACATAGGAACTTTGAGACAAATCTGAGACTTTGACCAAACTACTGTTTACCCACCGTAATCTACCGCAAGCTGCCACAAAATCGATAAACCGACATCAGATTCGTGTTCAGGACTTCAAATAACCCTCAGAGAAATAATTTGAGCGTATTCTATGGTAGCACTCCGGAAATCGTCAGAAGTCGCGATTTGCCATCAAATTCTCCCCCGATGGGAATCTGCGAACGAATACAGTCGAAAACTTCGGGAAATCGATAAGTGAACCTCAGATTCGTGATCAGCACCCCAAATAACCCCCCAGAGCGAATTTTTAATCAAATCTGGAATATTTTTCTAAAACGCTTCGAGAGCCCTCTTATTGGTATAAATAAACGCTCAACCGAAGATCCGTACAAGTCCAAAACACAGTTAGTCTGCGCAAGGTTTGGAAAATGTTCCTTCAACCTAACTTCGCTTAGTGGGGTAGTTTTGGGCGCTGAACACGATTATGAGGTCCGTTTCCGGATTTTCGTAAAAATAATGCGCTTTTTGGAGGGTACAATAAGTTCGAAATTCAGAGAAAAAATGCGTATAACTTTTTTCAGGGTGGGTCTAGGCAGCTGCGATGGGCATATTCGGACTTTTCGTCCGAAAATGGTTCTAGAAAAGTACATTTCATTTGGAATGGTCACTATGACCTATTTTGGTTCCCTTGTCAGTGAAAATACACTTTCGATATTTTTTTATTTTCCGGAAAAATAATTGGAAAAAGTTAAGAATTCAATATTTTTAAAAAATAATTCTGAACGAATTCATGCGCTATGCACGAAAAACATAGAACTCGAGCAGTATTTCAGCATGAAAATTGAAGTTGGCCATTTTATAAAAATTTCAATATTGAATGAAATTTTTTTCAACTGTTCATTTTTGGTGTATTTCCATATACTGGCTGATTCTGAACATGATTTCTTCGTGTCAGGAGAAAGAGCAAAGATTGCGAATCGAATTCTTTACATTGTTGTCGAAATGCACTCTGATACCTACCTTTTCTGAATGTGAAATCAAATAATTAACCCAATTTCAAGGCGCGATTTCCGTTTAACTTTTGTAAAGTGAATTCTCCTCGAAGTTTTGCAATATATTCCAGAATAAGTCACTAATTTAGAAGAACTTCGTGATTTCGCCGCATTAAAATCCATAAATTGTTAGGAAAAATTAATTTTTTATGAATTTTTGTAAAATTTTTCGCTGTCAAATGTTTCAGAAGAAGCGCAGAGGATCACAAATGGCATATAAATGTGCTAAATACGAGGAAACGTCGAGAAATCTACTTATCACAACACTTAAACGCCAGCTCCATTTGGGCACGAGGGTCGCTGGATGGCTACCGTAACCCAGAATCTTCCACTGAGTTTCATTTTTCAAAATTTTATACATTCAGTAGATCGCATTCTTGATGCTGATTCCGAATTTGGCTTCCGTTTTCCGATTGGACCACATTGAAGCGAGTTATTCAAAAACGACGCCAAATGGCACGCTCCGGCGCTCTAGCGCGCCCAATGATCAAAAGATAGGGTTGTATGTGTATTGTATTTGTGCCCAGACTCAGGATTACTGTATGTTGCGTCAGGCATAATGTCTCTTAACTGGCGTTACTTACCTTCAGATTTCGAAAATCGAAAAAAATGACATCCCATTCGCTTTTCTTAAGAGAGCGGCAGTTCACATCTCCACGCCTTTGGAAATTCTTTTCAATTTGATATTTCACAGGTCAGAGGTTCCAACTAGGTGGAAACATTCCTTAGTGGTCCCACTGCCAAAGAAGTCTCCGCACTCTGAGGCACCCAATTATAGGCCAGTAAGCATCACCTCGATTTTCTGTAGACTTTTTGAAAAAATTTTGAAGATGGCTATTGTAACATATCTGGAGGATAATAATCTGCTGTCTGATCGACAACATGGGTTCAGGAAAGGGAAGTCAACTGTTACTCAGATGATTGAAACGCTAAATCAGTGGACCTCTAGTTTAGATAGAAAAAATAATGTGGATGTTATCTATTTTGACTTTCAAAAAGCGATTGACAAAGTTGACCACACAAAGCTTATCCTCAGACTTTATCAGCTTGGCATCCACAAAAGCATTGTCAGCTGGATTAAAGCCTTTCTGACACAAAGAACCCTCCAGGTTTGTGTTTATTCTTCCATTTCCGGCTGTAAAAGTGCTCCAAGTGGGGTTCCACAGGGGGGAGTCTTATCTCCTATTCTGTTTAACATTTATGCTTATGACATTCCTGAAATTGTTGAACGGTGTGGTGCTAGGTGTGAAGTTTTTGCGGATGGCATTAAAATGTACCAAGAAGTAGGCGGTGGTGGAGTCACACTCTTACAGAGTGGTATTGATGCAGTTTATTGCTGGTCCCTAGCTTGGGGCCTTCCCCTCAAAACAAAAGCATTGCACCTGGGACATTCCAACAACCGGGCCGTTTACAAAATCAATGATGTACCAATCGAGGTGGTCAATAAAATTAAGGATCTTGGATTCATAGTCGATGATAAACTCCTTTTTGATGAACATTGTAGGCACATTGCTGCTAAAGCGCAACAGAGGCTTCTTTTATTATTCAAGTCCTTACGGTCTAAAGATCCGCAGCTTTTGACCAAAGCTTATAAGATTTACGTCCGGTCTGTGTGGAGTATGGGACCTGTGTTTATGCACCGCATAAGCGAATGCTAGTTCAAAAACTAGAAGCGGTTCAACGTAGCTTCACGAGGAAGGTCTTCATACGGGCAATGGGATTTTCGTATAGTACAATTCCTAGGGGATACATTAGGAATAAGAGGTTGCATTTGGACTCGCTTGCTGTTAGAAGGAGGAGAAATGACTTATATTTGGTTTTTAAAATGTTGAATGGTTCGGTAGGATTGAAGCTTTCCGAGTTTTTTACCCTCACACGTTCAAATACAAGAGAACAAAGGTACAAACGTAGCTTCTTTAGGCCTCGTTCCCAGACTAGGCGGCATTTCTTCACCATTCGTGCGGGATTGGATTATCTGAGCTTGAGCAAGAAATGGGAAGTTCCATCCACCTACTCTGGTTTCAAAAATATTGTCGGCCAGTATCTTCAACAGGAGTCAATTTCATTATAGCTTCTTTAGTAGTAGTGTTTCGTTTTAGTGATTGAATTTGTTGTTTTTTTCTGTCGTTAATTTTCTTTTCATTTGCTGTTAATTCACATGTGTCTCGGCACATGTAATAAATCGAAGAATGGACTTCGAACTCGTGTTCACCATCCCAAATACCACCCCACAGAGAAATTTTGAGTCAAATATGAGACTTTGACCGAGCTACCATATACTCACCGTTACATACAGTATTCTGAGAAAAATCAACCAGATATTTGTGTTAGGCAGCCCAAATAACCCCTATGTACAAGTTTCAGAGCAGTTTCATCGTAGGATTTTCTTAATAGTCAAAAGTCGCGATTGGACAGCAAATCTCCCCCCCCCCCCATTCTGAAGCTACGGACCGAACCACGCGGAATTTTTCAAATATTGACAAATGCGCCTCAGATTCGTGATCAGCACCCAAAACTGCCCTAGAAACAAGTTTCAAGCTCAATACGAGGCAATTTTTTGAACGAACTAAAATTGCCATTTGTGTACCCCTATTTCTCATCGCAAAACTACGCGAATGCCCACTTTTGGAAATCACCTGTATATCCCTGAGGCATTTAGGGGATTCGGAAAACGGACTAATATTGCTGTGTTCCATACCTACAACTATCAAAACATGGTTTATAAAAGCTCTTGGCCAAGGTTAACCCCAGATAGTGCCAGACGACAGTTACTCTGGGAGTTTTGGCCGCGAAATAGCCCACCAGGCTCCGCAGCGGCTCCTAGTGAGCTATTTCTCGGCTAGTTCGCGGCTATTGCTCGGATTTTCAAGAAACGTAGAAGAAGTAGCAGAGAAACAGCCGAGATATAACCGAGAAATATTAAGAAGTAAACAAAATTAACCAAGACGCAACCGTCGCCTGCTCGCCGAGCCACTATCTGGGGCCGCTAGACTTGGGTAATTGAACCCACGGAGGTGCTGACTTCTGAATCATGCCTCTGGAATGCGCCATATCTACCTGGAGAACATTATTTCTCGGCTATTTTGCGGCTACTTCGCGGCGAGCGTTATTTCTCGGCTATTACGCGGCAAGCAGGCATTTCGCGACTAAAACGCGGCTATATCGCCACCAAAACTCTTAGAGCGAAGGGCCGGCCTCTTTTGACGAGATTCGAAGTATTCGACCTCCTATATCTTCGCAATTGCGTTGGTAACACAGCAAACTCTACGTAAGCACTTAAAGGCAGTGTTCACGATAAAAATCGTTTTTCTGTTTTTTCGCCTATCTTGAAGATGGTCCCATGCTGATTCCAATAATGTTTTTGGAATCGTACAAGACCTTCTAGGAACGGAGTTATGGTCCCTCGAAATATGAGCTAAGGAAACATGGTGGACGAGTTGTCCGAGGCTTGTAACTTCCGTCTTTTGCAGCCGAAGTATGCGAGCTGACCTGAGTAAAGAGAAAAGTTGAGAATGAAGGGAAGAACGGGGCTAATGATTGGAAATCATCGCTCATCTCACGATCTCGAGCATTCATTTGTTCACGTCGGTGGGCGTGTGATGCGCTTTCGGGGTTTGCCTTGCGCTCGAAGTGGCAACTTCGGGCTCTTTCGGGGCTCTTCCTGGCTCGTTTTCATGCGTTCTTTCAACGTCAACGTCACAGTGTACCCTTCCACTACCCATTCCTGGTGGAAACATAAACACATTTTTTACCGTGAGCACTGCCTTTATGTTCTCAGGCGGGTCCTACCAGTGATTCAAACCCCAAAAAACGGTTAGTGGCCTTCAGCGCGTATGATGCTTTCAAGGTACTTAGAGGATAGGACTTTTTCCTCATCACAAGGAATTTGTCAGTAGAATTGTTGGAGGCGGGCCGAGGCGCTCAAAAGAGTGTTCGCTGTCTTCTGAGCGCCTCGGCCCGCCTCCAACACTAACTTTCTGATAGAGTAACCCTCATCTATATCGCTCTCCGCCCTCATAAACACCAACACCGATGTCGAGAAGGTCCACTTAATCATCTGCGCGCTTCTTCCAGGGAATGTCTTCCCGTCTCTGTCATCCCGTCAATCAATCAATCCATAAGGAGAATGTGACTCCACAATTTTTTTCTTCACTGCTGCTTCAATGGCAGTGTTCACGATGATTTCCGTCCCAGAGTTTTTCACATAAAACCATGCGTTGGCCCCCAAGTATTAACAAAATTACGAAGAAACGGCGAGAAACGCATTAAAACGTCGTATTTCAGTGACATTATTCTATAGCAAGGACTAGTTGTCCGGTTGGATTAACACGTTCATGGTGGTTGTCACCAGTGGAAAATTGAGTCAATCGAAAATAGAAGAATATTTTATGCAAAGCAGGATTAGTTAGGGCCCTAGGGAAAGAACGGAACAATAAAGAGTAGAGAATCACGAAGGACGGGTCCACAAAAGATCTCGTTGTCACAACAAGCAAGTCCTGTGATACTTAAGAGGTGGGGTGATACTTGAGGATTTCGTGTACTTCTGGTGCGTTTTTCTCAATTTCTACCTCATTTTGGTTCTACCCGGGGCCACTTAATCAATATAGCGAATAATTTCAAAATTGAAGATTATCGTGAACACTGCCTTTAACTGGAATGAGGAGAGCCTTCAGTTATTGAGCAACGCAGAAGCTCTTGCATTCTTTTCGAAACCACTTGTCCGGAGAGCACTTTAAACCTTACATTGACGCTCTTAGCCAGCACCATGTTTTCGCCTGCAGCTGTTGCTCACTATATAATGGTATTGTTTGTCCAACTCATTCGCATAGTCATAAGAGCTAAAAGTTGTTTATTGGAACACTTAACAACTGCCATCTCACCTAATGCGTTGAAGCCAGTGTAACCACCTTGAAGAGTTTGCAGGTTGGCCGAAAAATAAGGTGCAGTTTGTGTGACATAAAAATGTTCCAGCCTTTGTTTCAACAAGAAAAAATAAATGCGTCTGAGAGATTTTCTGGTAAATTCAAAGAGTTATGGAAATTTCTTATATTTTTAAGAAGTAAGCGAACACAAATAAACAAGTTTTATGTGACAGGATATCTACATATCATCACCAAGAATTTCAGAATGTTCCAAATATCCAATATTTTGATTTCTCAAAAAAAAGGAAAATCGAGATACCCGAAAATTGAAAGTTTTGAACACAGAAATCAAGAGTTCGAAATAATCATTGGAGTTCAGAGCCCTGCTGGAGGAATCGTCCGAGAAATATTTTTATACAAATGGGTCTATGGCTTGATTCCTATAAGACAAAACATTCAAATCTCCTCCGTGGCTGGCGTGAGCGGTTTAAATATCACAGGCGGCTGGCAGTGTTGTAAGCTGATCGGCTGCGCTCTTCTCTCAGCCCGAATCGATTAGCGCGCCGGCGCACGCGACGGACACGCCAGTGGCGGGTGAGATTTAAATGTTTTCTTTAAGGAAAAAAGCTAAGGCCCGAACTACAGGTAAGTTCTGTGTTCACGAATGATACTTTGCGTTTTTTATTGTGTATCGACGCAAGACACATTTCATGACATGAAGAGTGCTAGAATGGGACTGTCCGCCCACGCGGGCGGCGCGCAACTCAAATCTACAAGGAGGCTCTGTGTTCTCGTTTCCATTAAGGGCCATTTTTTCAAACTATCACAGGCAATCCCAGATTTCAGATGAAGCTGAAGTTCTGGCTTGCAATTCTGCTTGGAATCCTTACTCTGGCAGGCCTCATGCTCACTGTTGCGGTCCTGATTGCCGTTCTTAAACTGGCCATTTTCAAACGCAAAAGTCCAATATACGTCATATCAGCTGGTAATATGATCTGTGACACTATACAGCTCCTGCTGGCGATTTTCTATCTTGTGCCATCAATCGCTGCTGATGTAGGTCCTTCTTCATTCATTTCCTCTATATACAAACGAGTAGAATTGAGCGCAGCAATGAAATTTTGTGATTTTAGAAAATTTTGAGTTTGTGTCTGAGACCTCTGAGAGTTTTGGCCGAGAAATAGCCGCGAAATTCCTGCTTGTCGCGTAATAGCCGAGAAATAGCCGCTAAATAATGCTCGCCTCGAAATAGCCGAGAAATAACGCTCTCCCGGTAGATATACGGAGCATTCCAGAGGCATGATTCAGATGTCAGCACCTCTGCCGGTTCAATTACCCAAGCTTGAGGTACTTGGACCTCGTTTAGCCTCTAGAGACCCCGCCCAAGCGCTGGCGGCCCCCAGATGGCGGCTCGGCGAGCCGGCGACGGTTGCGTCTTGGTTAATTTTGTTTACTTCTGAGTATTTCTCGGTTATATCTCGGCTATTTCTCGGATACTTCTTGTCCGTTCCGTGAAAATCCGAGAAGTAGCTGCGAAATAGCCGCGAAATAGCCCACCAGGAGCCGCTGCGGAGCCTGATGGGCTATATCCCGGCTATTTCGCGGTCAAAACTCTCAGAGTCTGATGATCAAGGATAGGAACTAGCGTTTGAGACCCTCGGACAAAAATCTCCTTTTTCCAGAGTTGGTTGTTCGAAGGAGGTCGAAATAGTGAAGCTGTTCAGCTTCTTGGAGCGATTTTCCTCTTCTGCTGGTACTACGGCTCTGTCGCTCAGATTCTCATGGCAGTGAATCGGTCCTGAGAATCGTTTGTCGTTTTAGGTCAGACTGAAACTCATTGAATATTTTCCAGCGTGGTCGTCGTTTGCATACCGAATATTGGCGTATTTACCTTTAAAAACGTTTCAATTTTTGTTATCGCCCTTTTTCCAATAGCCGTTTTGGTCACCTGGATATCACAGTACATCAGCCCATGCTGCCAGTGAGTTAAATTGATCTACTACTCGCGTTTCATAGGAAAAATCCATACTTCCACGAAATCAAGAGCTTTGGGATCTTCTCAAAAAAGGGACGGGCCGAGTTGGGTGAAAATCATATGGCTCAACAGACTCATATAATCAGCCGCCCACAGAGTAGAAGAGTTGTCCATCTGGAGAGTGTTATCGATGAATAATGGGCTGAAAATTATCAATATGGAGCGACAGTAGATAACAAAATCTAGAAATGTGTAAGAAATCAATCTCATATCAAATATTAGTGGGACCGGAAAGTGATGTCGTTTTCTTACGCTTAATACAAACGCATACAATCCTAGCGAGTCTTTATTTTTATCAATGATGTATTCCATATCATTGTCGATAACCTTTCGACATCTAGAATTTTCAATCCATGATCGATAAAGATCAATTTTATCAGCAGAATATCTAGAGATGGCACTTTGGATATCATCCAAATTTGCAAATTTTCTGCCCTTTAGGAAGTGTTACAGCGCTAGGAATAAGTGGAAATCCGTATCGTCGTTCTCTAGACGGCGGGCAGCCGCGTCGAATCCGGAGTTGAGCGTGTCGAGCGTATGGGGTGGCGCCGTCATGAAACAAAAATCGACCGACATGGCGCAGCGTTGCACTTTCCCCACGGCATACGCTCCTTCCTCATCTTTCTTTCCCCTTCCTTTCCTTTCCATCCTCTTTCCTCATCTTCTCAACTTTCTGATAACTTTCTAATAGTTGTTCGTGTTTGAATTATGCGTATTTAGCAGCTTACTGTGCTTCTCTGGGCCAAATTCCGGTCCGCAATTGCGTCTCGACACGCTTTTCGGCCGCGCGCCTTCGAGGCGGAAGAGTTTCCAGCGCCACAGCCGCCGATCTGTTGACTCTAGGTGGGTTTTGGAAACTGGAAAGTAAACAAAATTGGAGAAAACTGTATAAAAAATCAACATCGGGTCGGCTTTGGCGCTGGAAACTCGACTGACTCCAGCGCGTGCGGCCGCAAAGCGTGTCGAGACGCACTTGCGGACCGGAAATCGGCCCAGATAAGCACAGTATGTGTGTTTATCTCTAACGCTGTATGGTCTCAATATCAGAAAAAAGCGCAGAAGTGGCGAAAATTTTGTGAATCCTGTTTATACAAATATAACACATAAGAAGATGAGAAAAAGGATGGAAAGGAGAGAAAGAGAAACGAAAAAAGAGGAAGGAGTGCTGACCATGGGGAAAATGAAACGCTGTGCCATATCGATCGTTTTTCCATGACGGCGCCACCCCATACGCTCGACGCGCGCAACCCCGGATTCGCCGCGGCTGCCTGCCGTCTACAGAACGTGGATAGGTGCAACATCGGGAGACTATGATGGATGAGGCAGCACCTCCCGCCCCAATTGATTAATTTTTTCTAGGGTTCGCAGTTGACAGTTGCTGACCACTTTCCAAATCAAGACTTATTGATTCGCTGCAACGAGATTTTCGCTGTAGAGGTCTGCATCAACAGTTTCTCCAGGTTTCAGCAATTCAAAATTAACAAACCCGCGATTACTATACCAAACACAAAAAAAAGAAGCGGTCAATCAACGCTTCTACCTTGTGTCGTTGAAGCAATAAGTTGCATGAATTCATCGGTTAGGCGGAGTTCAGAGTTCATTCGCGGCGCGATGCGACGCTATAATTAGGCCTAGTGCATATTTCCCGCGACAGGCGACGCGACATAGTCTCTGTCATACATATCGACCGAAAATCGATATGGATGATACGCCCTGTTGCTGTCGCGCGCCGCGGGAAGTATGCACTAGGCCCTAGCCTACGTATTCATCAAGCGACGTCGCGTTGCGTCATCGCTAGGTGTTCAGCGCGATACTTCCGATATGACGCACAAATAATGATCGCTCCACGTCGATCGCGCCGCACTGCGACGCGACGCGATGGTCTTCGCGCAAAGGCCTAACGAAAAAAAAATAAATTGAGTATATTTAGGACCACTTGCGCTCAAGCAAACACAAAAGAACTGTTACTAACTTTACCAAAAAAAAGCTGTTGATTGTTTACGCGAAGTCGCGTATATACGCGATTCAGCGTAATCGCCCAGCATTCAGACCTGAATTCCTACGCGACGCGATCTTCGCGTCTCACTGACATGTGCCATCGCGTCGCCCCGCGAAAACTCTGAACGCCGCCTAAGGCGACAATCATACTCTACGCGACAGCGACAGTGCAGAACAGGCTTAACGATTTTCGGTCGATATTGATGGTAAACATTGCCTCGCGTCTGTCGTCGCCGGAAGTATGATACCGACCTTAGCCTTGTTCCGTTCGGACAGATTATGCGGGATTCGAACACCTGCTCTGCTTACTTTCCCAATCTTGCATGGTCGAATGAGGTTGGCTGAGACTATTTGACAACGACTCGATCGTCTGATTTGCTTCCACTTCCGCCCTTAACACGTCGTTAACGGAAACGACATCACTTTCCGGTCCCCCTAATATGTATAAAGGAGGACCGATCACAAGTTTAGTGTAAACTTGCTTCTTTCCCCCAATCACGCGAATACTTTGTTCACTACAGATTCTCGTTTGACCACGAGTACCTATCCTACTCGTATACGGCGATAGGTAATACAACCAACTACTCCAATTTGTATCTCGATCTACCGCTCAACTCGTCCTCATCTGCGATCTGTGCTATCTGCTACGCTTATGTAAGTGCACATTGCATCTTCTGAAGAGAAATGAAACAAATGGTAAGATATTCCAGATATTCTTCTTCGTGCGACGAATGAATCACCTTTATAATAGCGAGACAACGGGGAGTAACACTCGACTAAAGGAATACAGGTGATTTAGGGGCATCTAAAGCCTGTCCGAATGAGAGTGTCCGCCCATGCGGTCGGCGTGCGTCTTCCATCACGAAGGCATTCTCAGGGCGAGATCTTCGACGACTCGGCTACCTATTTGATCTAACTGCTAATCAGTTCACAGATCCGAGAAATGCCTTCGCGATAACAGGTCTGCTCGCGCGCGGACCGCGTGGGCGGACAGTCTCATTCAGACACACTTCACCTGTATAGTCTTACCTGCATCGTATGAGCCGGACTACTGCATGTGGATCGAATCCACACCGCGGGTGTGGCCAAGGAGCATTTCGGCTAGCCCACGAGACGAAAAAACGCTGTGCGCGCTTATCGTCCTTGGGGCGCGTAAACCGAGGACCTTCGAAAAAAGTAGTCGTAGTCCCATTTTAGCCCTCCCCCTCATTCATTTTTTGCATTTTATTCATGTTTTTTTTGTTCATAATGTGCTTTTTTAGACGCAATGCTTCCCATACCATCGTTTCAATGGAATTCGCACTTTTATACAAGTTTTTTTAGAGTTCTTTTTGTTTGCTCCTTCCGACGCCGGCCCTACGTCTGACACATCAACCTACATGAACAAAATGCAAAAAAAAAACGGTAAAGTGGAACGGCCAAAATGGAACAACAACAACAACAACAACTTTTTTAATGCCCTCGGTTAACGCGCCCCAAGGACGATGAGCGCGCACAGCGTTTTACCGTCGCGCGCGTCATGTGTACCAGACGAACTGCTCCTAAGCCACACCAGCGGTGTGGATTCGATCCACATGCCGACGGACTACTTCCGATTCAGATACGCGCTACAGTTTTGTGCCATATCGATCTTCTACCTGACGGCATGGGTTACATTTCGTATATTTCCAATCCTCATCGGGGAACGAGGGGTGGAATATTTCATTGTTATATCTATGTGTGTGTCCATAAACTCAGCAGCCAACGCTGTGGTGTACATCTGTACAAATCATGAGGTTTGACCACATTTGAATTTCAAAATTTTTATTATCAGGACAAAACGGTGAAGTGATTCAGCTAAGCTGTTACTTCAAGCGCGTTCGTGGCTGGATGGGTGCATGAAAATTCCTGAACTTTTAAGCATTGTTCAGTTCTGATCGCCTCGACTACTCAGAAAATGAAAACAAGTTACTTGTAATATAAATCTGACTTATTTGAATGTCTCAAGCAACATACATTTATATTACATGTAACTCAGAGTTATATTGCATGTAAGTTACACACATGTTGCATGTAACTAACATTTATTTATTGAACATGGCGGCCTTCACTTGACGCAGACGACACGCGGGGCAGAGAACGCCCCCGCACGCGTCCCAGACCCACGCCAATAGGAAGACGCTGTGCGGGGCCTTCAGCGTTAGTGGGGGCTCAAGTACCTCAAACTTGGGCAAATGGGCCACAACAACGCCTGTCCTAAGCCTGCCCCCGAGAGTATACTTTTCTCGAAAATGCCTTCTTGACCGATTCAAGTTACATGCGACTTATTTTCTACCATTTAGGTTACATGTAACATATTAGAGGCGCACTGTATGCGGTATCCCGTTGATATGTTGCATGTAACTAAGATAACTTGATATCACTCGCAAGTAACTTACATCGGCTTAAATATGCTACAAGTAACTTGTTTTTGACATTTTATGTTACATGCTATTTGTTTTCACTTTTCTGAGTAGTTGCTACACTGCCAACTGTTACAGAAACCCGTCGTGACAGCAGATCTTGCACTGATTCACGACAGGTTAAAACAGTTGACGACTGGAAAATGAAGGACACTAACCACTGCGCTTCAGGTTCCAAAACGGCGAGTGAAAGTCTCAACCTGATCTGTCGATTGGGCAGTCGGGATGAGAACTTCCGCGTGTCATAGTAAGGTTCATGAGTGATTTCGCCAAACAATTTTCAGGCACTTTCATGAGCTCGCCTGTACCTTTTCTTATCGCTGCTTCGTGAACACACCCAACTCTAAACGACTATATTTGCAGGTGAAGTCCGTACTGTCGTCTATCAAAAGCTCTGCACCTACGCTCCTCGTAGTCAGTGTGGTGTCCACTGGCCGCAATTCGAGAACGAATCCGCCTATTATTTCCTTCTAGAGAATAATGGCTATCTAGAATCGACACAATCCTCATGAAGACCGCGTGGCGCCATCCGCAACATGGGTATTATGGTTGATTAACTACACAATTCATTCCAAGACGGAGGACGCAGCTAAAATATCCAAGCACAATACCGCCTTTGGCGAAAACGCGATGCTATCGCTCCTCAAACGAGGCTTGGGCTCGGTCGGTCCCGCAACGAAAGCCTGAAGCACGGTAGATACGTGCGGCGTACTGGTTCGGGCGGCTCAGTCTGAGTCATCAGTCTTCGCCCAGGCCGCGACTGGGAGCGGTCTTCCTTATTGCAGCTCGGTGCTGCTCATTTTCTCCTCACCGTTGTCACGCTTAGTTTCGGGGCTTCCGGCCTTTAGAACACAACTATTACACCTGTAATACAGTTGACTCGCGACGAGCATCCTCATTGAAGAAGTCGCTGGCCATAACCCAATTATTGATCGTGATGACTATTCAAGTGGTGCTTGTTTTCCTTGTAATATCTATTCCATCTGTCTATTCATCCGTCTAAAAGATTTCTCCACATTGTCCTGTAGTATGAAATAATCTAATTTATATCGTGTTCTGTCGTGTATGCAAGAGGGTCGTATATATTTCGCAATATCCATAATACAGTCGGGATGTGTTGATAAGTCGTCCTGTCACAGGAGCACGTGCTGCAATGGCGCAAAACTTTCGCCACACCCGAATTGTTACTGTAGTAGCAAATCGTCATATAAGAGGAGCACGTGCTGCAAACGTGCAAAACTTTTCCCTTACCCGAATTGCTATTGTAGCAGCACATCGTCCTGTCACAGGAGCACGTGCTGCAATAGCGCAGAACTTTCGCCTCATTCGAATCGTTCCTGTAGCAGCACATTGTTCTGTAACAGGAGCACGTGCTGCAAACGCGCAAAAAAAATTCCCTCATCCCAAATATTACTGTAGCAGCACGTCGTCATATATGAGGAGCACGTGCTGCAATGGCGCAAAACTTTTCACTTACCCGAATTGCTATTGTAGCAGCACATCGTCCTATAAGAGGAGCACGTGCCTACAAACGCGCAAAACTTTTCCCTTACCCGAATCGCTATTGTAGCAGCACATCGTCCTGTCACAGGAGCACTTGCAGCGATGGAGCAACTTTTTTGTCTCACCCGAATCGTTACTGTAGCAGCACATCGTCCTATAAGATGAGCACGTGCTGCAAACGCACAAAACTTTTCCCTTACCCGAATTGTTCCTGTAGTAGCACATCGCAAACGCGCAAAACTTTTCCTTTACCCGAATCGCTATTGTAGCAGCACATCGTCCTATCACAGGAGCACGTGCTGCGAACGCACAAAGCTTTTGCCGCACCCACGTCATAAAAGCCAATCACACAATTCAACACATATTGAGACACTATTATATTTATCAGAGCAACAAATCGACCCAACACAGGCGCATCAATCGCCATGCGAAACCCAGCACAGACGTATCATAAACAAGTTATCGATGTGAGAAAGAGATGAAGATGAGGGCGTTCCCTCAACGACCACGCGGCTAGCAGAGACAAACTGACGGAAAAACAGACAGACGCACACACTGACAAGCACTTTTAGGCCAGGTTTATGCTTCCATCGTGGAGCGATGCGAAATCGATCGATACTCACCAATGTCATGTTATCGCGTCGCGCCGCGATGGAGCTCTGAACCCGGCCTTACACACTCAATCAATACCGCTAGTGGCCATATCGGGAACACGACGACACAACACTAATCACAGATACCTCGAGGACAACAACGAAAAAACACAGGTACTCTACCCGAAGCGGAGAAACGAGTTCACGTCTTGTCACAAATTTTCCAATGGTCTACATATTACAACAGCTATATAATGTAATCAATGAAACTAAGCTATTTTGTTAGTAAATTTTTAGTCAAAATCGAAGGAAACAATAGTATAGTACATAGACGAGAACAAGTGAAGGATGGATCAGATGTGGGGGGATGGGAGCACCAGAGATCGGACGGATGGACGGACAAACGGACATCAGGGACTTCTAGACAAATGGACTTTTGGACGTGCGGACAGACGGACAGACGCAAACGTTGGACTTGAACCACAGACAGGGACCAGGCTTAGGAATAAAGGCTACACACGTAATCAAATTCACAACGGACTGCGGACCGGACCAGATATACGACCTACGTACACACACACACGTAACTGCATGCATTAACGACACTAACAACATTAAACAAAGCCTACAACACACTAAGAACATGCACTATTACACTAACTATTTATTATACGAGTTTGGGCACAACCTGATGAGAACCCCTGGCCACATTCTCGCAACCCTAGTCACGGCTAGCCAATCTATGAAGGAAAAATTCCAACCAATAGGAGACACTGACCACGCCCCACACAGCCACCGACCAATAGCAGCCAAAGGTCACACCAAACAAGTTCACTGGGCTGCTTTCCCAGTGATTGATCAGAGGTTACTTCCCAATTACCTCAATCGTAAACTAGTAGCAGCAGCAAGCCACGCCCATTATGGTCAGCAAGCCAAGCCCACCATGGTCACCAAGCCCCGCCCACATTGACGACCGACCGTTTCTGCTAGTTAAATCAAACACTAAACCTTCAAGAAAAAATTACCAACGAGAAAACGATGACCACGCCCACTAAAGGCGCCTAAACACTGACCAATCACACATGAAAGTCAAAACCAATAAACGGCTGTTTTTTTCTTCATCAACCAATTTCACCAATATCAAAGTCCGAATTAAATCGACCAATGAAAGACGAGTGACACGCCCACAGTGGGCAGCTTCAGGTCCCATATGATTTTTTAAGAAAACTAACGGTGGGCATGGCCTATGGTTCCTATTGGTTTATCTTTGGTTCTTAGGACGATATGGTTAGAAAGCACCCAACCGGCCAGAATGGGTGTGGCCAGCAAATTTTTGTTCCCACACTAAAATTCAGAGGCCACGCCCACTTTTTATGTCGGGAACTATTAACCAATGACAATCACAGGCCACGCTTACTCAAGACCATCAGTAGACACCTGACTGAATGATAGCTTTCTCCTTTTTATCAACTCAAGCCTCCAATAGCCACGCCCATTTTGATCAAACACTCTCAGAAACAAAAAACATCAACCCAATAAATAGGCCACGCACACATTGAGACCTCAACAACCACATTATCGATCGGTTTTCGTTCTTTAACTGAGAAAGGAGAATGAAACGACTACTAATACAACTAAAAGCCACGCCCGTTCGGAGGCAGTGCCTAGTCACCCATTTGATAGGCCACTTTTCCATTATATTTCTAACGGTTTTTAGTACGACATAGAAGAGCCAGTAAGATCACAAGTAGAAACCATAGGCCACACCCTTTAAACGGTTTCTAGCCACCCAATTGGCCAAAAATTTCCCTTCCTTCTAACCGTTTGTACCTTATCAAAAAGAATGAAACAGCCACCGATGGGAACTGTGAGCCACGCCTACTGGGTTAGTTACCAATAATACTATTGATCGGACATCTTTCCACAGATTTGTATGCGTTTGTAAGTTTTAAAAAAATATGGGAAAGCTACCACCGAAGGAGCTATAAGCCACGCCCACTAGGTGTGGTCCAGTTCACCCTATTGGTCAGATACTTCTTCCATCGATTTCTATCCGTTTTTGAACCCTATGGTCAACCCTATTGACAAAATTATAACAGCAAAAAAATGTATTTACCCGTTTACGCTTAGTACGACCCCTAATTTTGACCCAATTCAAATAGTGCTTGTTGTTCCATCCTAATCACTGCAAAACCCAGGACAAAAGTCAGAAATCGGGGGCGTGGCAATAAAACGCCACGCCCCCATTGGTGACAAATGTCCAAACCTACCCAAAAGCCGGGTGTCCCACCACGATTGTGCTCTCAAGTAAGACATAAACCCGTTAGCGACCAGTAACTCGTACGAGGAGCCAACAGGAACATCACAACCCTACAAGAAACACACACATACACATGCACACACACACACATAAAGTTAGAGAGCGGCCTGATAAAAATATAAGCTAAATATGTATAAATGCATATACATATAGACATATATATTAATATTAAATGTAGATACATATATGGTATAAACTGAAAACATGCAACAAGGATCTGTATAACAACAAAAACCACACAGAGGACAATGGATACGCCGTGCTTGATGATCGGCGTTGGTATGACTAGACTTGATTTTTTGAAGAAAGAGAAAGCGGTTAAAACTGGATTGACCCAGGTAAAAAAGAGGAGGGGTAGAACATACCAGTCGCCTTACCAGGGCGTATCCACAGACACACACATACAACGCTTTTCATAACTTAAGGTCCACATTAGGATTTCACGATTACATGTGATGCACCCGAATTCGGGCACTGCCGCTAATCCTATTCGATTAGTCATATCAGAAAACCCTTGTACACACACTAAGGGTGGCTGAAAAATTACCTGTGATTTTGGGATAAAACAAAATCTTAAAATACAACTTTAGATAATCAGAGGTCCAGCCACTAGACCCAGCTTGTATTCCAATCATTTGGGGTTATAGCGACTCAGATTCAATATACAAACGATTGACAGTGCCACAGGAGGGATAATCTTCAAAATCCTCCGCTCTAAGATGGTGTCCTGTCAAGAAAAAGACCAACGCATCGCCTCTGCACAGGCAGGATGGAGAAACCGAAAAAAATGGGCGGAAATAAAATCCAATCCTGTATTGGCGTGAACAAGTTGATGAGTTATCTCGCAGCCGATAGCAAAATGAAGAATTCTGGGAGGCCGAAGAAACTGTTGAATTTAAGATGTGAAGGGATCCACCAACTTTTGCCGAACTCGACCGTGAGTCACAACTATGTGCATAGTCACACTGCACTTGTAGCATTCATTAGGACGTTGGGGGGACTGTCAAACGCTACAAAAACATTTTCAAAGGGAGAAATATGTCAGAGAAGGCACTGTAGCGGTTCACAGACGTTGGACTAAGGTCTACCTCTGGCCAGCATGACACAACTTGGTCCATACCACACTCACGAGTTGACCGCGGCCTTTCAGTTCTTAGAGGAATTCAAATGTTTCAGGTGATCTCCACTGATAGGTAAAAATCTCTTTGCCAAATAAGATCACATGAAACGTTTGAAATCCTCTAGGTGAAAACTGAAAGGCAACGGTCAACTCATGGGTGTGGCATGGATCAAGTTGTGGCAAGGTGGCCGGAGGCGAACCTTAGCCGAACGTCCATGAACCGTTACCTTCGCTCACATATTTCTTCTCTTTTGACAATGTTTTTGTAGCGTTTTACGGTCCCTCCAATGTCTTAGTGAATGCTACAAGCGAAGTATAGCTATGCACATCGTTGCGACTTAAGGTCTCGTTCAACAGAAGCTGGAAAATCCCTTCATATCTTGGCTCAACGATTTCTCAGACCACCCGGAATACTTCTTCTTGCTTTAGGTTTTGAGATAACTCAGCAGCTTGCTCACCCCAATGCGTGATTGAATCATAATACCGCCCAATTTCCTGATTACTCCATCCTGCTTGAGCAGAAGCAATGCTTTGGTTCTTTCATGGAATGACAGCTTCTTAAAGCAGAACGTTTCAACGATTATCCCTCCTCAGGCACTGTCAAATGTTTATATGTTGAATCTGCGTTGCTATCATCCCAAATGGTTAGCATACAAGCTGGGTTTAATGGGTGGACTTCTAATTATGTAAAGGTGTATTTTAAGATTCTGTTTTATTTTAAAACCATAGCTTATTTTTCAGCCACCCTGATTGTGCATATAGAGGTTTTCTAACCTACTCAGTCGAATAGGAGTAACGAGAGAGTCTGAATTTGAGTGCGTCACATAGAATCGGCAAGTCCTCATGTGGACCTATAATTGTGAAAAGCACCATAGACACACCAAACAAGGGACTGGCAACAAGCACATACATAGATGTGTACATAAAAGGACAGGGCACTAGTCTAGAGAACCTACCCACCTAGGCAAAGTTCCTTAAACCAGTGCCAAATAGACATATACACACATAGAACATATAAAACTTGTTTAGAGTACCGGGGACACCACGCATTCATGTGGACTCTGACAGTGTTTGATCAGCTTTAAAACCGAACAATACAGGTTTTGGGACGAAAATGATGACCAGCCGCACTTCGTCGGTGCCCGCTCACTGTGGACGCGCCCACGGTGGGCGGGCAGCCACGAAAATTGCGCCAATTTGGTTTTTCCAGACGCGTGATTTTTCCATATAGGACCTGCTTAAAACCTTTAAAAAACACTGCCAGACCATCCACACAAACATTAGGTAAGGTCAACGAAATTACTGGCTCTGAGAACCCTAGAATTTTGCTTGGCAGCATGCCATAACCCCTTTTTTACACCCACACACACACACGTACACACAAACAAAACTAAAATCATGCTATGGCTGGTAAGTAATATAAGGATGGGCACACTCATATGCGGATATTCAACAAGGAAAGCCACCACATAGACACTGAAAAGGCACACTACTGGGATAGAAGATGACAAGAAATAGGGAGCTGTATATATCAAGATGAATAGTATAAATTACTCGCTCGACGCGACTCTCAAACTCTCAGACATTGTACTGAGCAGCTAGACGTTCCCGGAGCGGAGGTGGAAATTGTGCTGTGAACGCCGTCCAGTTCTCTATGCCGACTTGGGTCCGGAAACCATTGAGAATCTGAAGAATATAGCTAACAAAAGTACCCTGAAGGGAATCATTGTAGCAGGAAAATGGAGCATCAGCTTCTCGTTAGAGCTACCGTCGCTTCCGGATCCGAATTCCGATCCGCATTTGCGAACAACGGCTGTTGCATCACGCTTCAAGATGATAATCGTGCTGAGGCCACTTGCTCCCGACACGATTCACCTTTTTCCCACCACGATTATCAAGTGTCGCGTGATGCAACAGTCGAAGTCCGCAATTGCGAACCGGAATTTGGCTTCGAGAACGACAATACATGTTATACTCTGGTTCCGAGCCAAATTTACACTGTTCACTCGCGCGCTTGTGGGGTGGAGACAGCGAGAAAGTGTGAAGAGAAGGAGGCGCAGCGCACGCGCGCAGACGCACTCGATGAACGAAAATAAATTTCACTCGGAAACAGGATACGTCCCAGTGGAAACGTTTGTACACTTATACACGGGCAGGTTTCAGGTAGCTCAAGCAATTAACGACACCGAGCCGCATCGAACAGGAGTCAGAGTCGTCTGACAGTTCGGCACGTTTTCCCAATCTCCGGGGCACTGACGTTGCTGTTCGGGAGAACTGTAGGAGCCCATACAGCAACAGCAGCGGCCCGGAGATTAACAGAAGCTGACCCGCAGATTGGGAGAACGAGCCGAAGCGGCTCGAGACCAACAATCAAGCCTAGTTTTGACTGCAGGTGGTCGCTGCGGCCATGCGAGGGACAACTGTTATTTTTTCATCGCGCGTAATGGAAAGCCACACCAATTATGATCGCTTCGTGGCAAACGTCCTACATCGCTGGGTCGCGGCGACGAAATCCTATGTTTTACTGCATCGCTGCTTGACCATCGCTCCATCGCGGCCAAAATGGCAGCGATGGAGCGATTGCCAACGAATGACACGTTTCGTTTAGTGAACGTCGACCCTTTCATATGACAAGGTCAGTGTTTACGGGTCGAGACGTGCTATTGATAATTACCAGCCATTAATTCCACTGATTGATTGAATTTCTTCGATCATCCGTGAGGCTATGCACTATGAACAGAATCGCTGCCGCTGCTACATCGCTGCAGCAGCGGGTGTGAAATCGCTGCGATGAAAAACAGCAGCGATGCAGTCAAAACTAGGCTTCACCTGAACATGTTGTATCGGACTATTCATCTAATCGGATTCTATTTGATAGTGTAATTAGTCTTGATTTTCTGTTATTTTCTCATGTCCTGACTTTCAGTCCACACATTGTAAGGGCGAGAACTTACAGGCTGGATACTCGGGACTAGAGATAACCACTAATCCGTTATTGGGAGGTTCTGACCCATGCATTACCCGTCAATTTTGGAAAGGGTAGAGCCGAAAAATGTATTACTGTCCATGTCGGAACGAAATGTCGCTCCAAGGTTGCGAACAACCACTGCTGCAACAAGCAACACGCTGATAATTGTGCAGGACAAAAATAAATCGGGGCGGAACCACCTGGTATCAGCACGATTATCATTGTGTTGAGTGCTACAAGAACGGTTGTTCGCAACTGCGGACCAGAATTTCGCTCCGATGAGGACAGTATGTGATTGGGTCTTTATGAGTTTTTGTTATCTGATTTGTATTTGTTCTTTTTTTCAATTTTAAAATTATGGTATATAGAGACCTACCGCTGATTTTTTCAACGTTTCATTGAATTAGCCTACTTTCTACATTATTCATTTCGGCGAATGTAGGGCAGATTCAAGAGGAGCCACTGCACGCACACGGTCGAGTAATTGATCCTCGCGCTCAAGGCCAACCAAGTCTTCTACCCATATGGGGTTGGGTCAATTGGTACCAGACTTGTCTGCGAAAATGAGAACACTGGCTTGAACATTGGCAGACCTCCGTAAGTCATTGTATAAGCCCAAGGTACATTCAAGAACCTCTACTATTCTGAATGGAAGTCGAATGTGTGGCGTATCCTCAGAGGGATTTCTTTTTTATCCTCTTGCATTATTCATTTGTTCTTTGTTTTTGTCTTACTTCGTTTTTTTTTCATTATATATTATCTATGTACTATTTAACGAAAAAAATTCTGTTATTCGCTATCCGGTTCTTTTCGGGAAACTTAAATCATAGCCGTTATTTTGCTACTCCTGGCTCGTTTTCTACCGTTCTTTTGACACTGGGAGCCTAGTATACTTGTTCCGAATCGAATAATCGGATGAGTATCCGACTGTTTCAGTCGGATAAAAAAGTCGACTTCTTATTCGAAAAGTCGAATATTCGAAAAAGTGCGATATCCGACTACAGTCGAAAAGTCGAATATTCGAAAAAGTGCGATATCCGACTACAGTCGAAAAGTCGAATATTCGAAAAAGGGTGATATCCGACTACAGTCGAAAAGTCGAATATTCGAAAAGGTGTGATATCCGACTACAGTCGAAAAATCGAATATTCGAAAATGTGTGATATCCGACTACAGTCGAAAAGTCGAATATTCGAAAATGTGCAATATCCGACTATAGTCGAAAAGTCGGATATTCGAAATAAATTCCATCTGGAACAAGTATACTGCATAGTTTACATATTCCGAATCGAATAATCGGACGAATATCCGACTGTTTCAGTCGGATAAAAAAGTCGACTTTTTATTCGAAAAGTCGATTATTCGAAAAAGTGCGATATCCGACTACAGTCGAAAAGTCGAATATTCGAAAAAGGGCGATATCCGACAACAGTCGAAAAGTCGAATATTCGAAAAAGGGCGATATCCGACTACAGTCGAAAAGTCGAATATTCGAAAAAGTGCGATATCCGACTACAGTCGAAAAGTCGAATATTCGAAAAAGGGCGATATCCGACTACAGTCGAAAAGTCGAATATTCGAAAAAGGGTGATATCCGACTACAGTCGAAAAGTCGAATATTCGAAAAGGTGTGATATCCGACTACAGTCGAAAAATCGAATATTCGAAAATGTGCAATATCCGACTATAGTCGAAAAGTCGGATATTCGAAATAAATTCCATCTGGAACAAGTATACTGCATAGTTTACATGTTCCGAATCGAATAATCGGACGAATATCCGACTGTTTCAGTCGGATAAAAAAGTCGACTTTTTATTCGAAAAGTCGAATATTCGAAAAAGTGCGATATCCGACTACAGTCGAAAAGTCGAATATTCGAAAAAGGGCGATATCCGACTACAGTCGAAAAGTCGAATATTCGAAAAAGGGCGATATCCGACTACAGTCGAAAAGTCGAATATTCGAAAAAGGGTGATATCCGACTACAGTCGAAAAGTCGAATATTCGAAAAGGTGTGATATCCGACTACAGTCGAAAAGTCGAATATTCGAAAATGTGCAATATCCGACTATAGTCGAAAAGTCGGATATTCGAAATAAATTCCATCTGGAACAAGTATAGAGCCTAGTATCCTTCTCGCCCATCATTTCACTGTGGAAAGTCACCGAAGATAATCATCGTGAACGCTGCCTTCAAGAATTGCCACTTTCAGAGCTTCCACCAGCCTTGATGTTATGAAAGTAGCCGTAAGAATCTACCTAATATCTCAAACACCAAAATGATCAATTCTGCTTTATGCATGCATTCAGCACACAGCCTCAGGCCATTTCATCCGCTGAGTTACCCTAATTCAGTTCGCTCCGGGCACACTAGTTCAATTCAGTTTCATTTCAGTCTTCCGATAATTTCGTATCCGGAATGTTGATACCCTGTCATACCCAAGCCGCCTAACTGTTCGTCTCGTTCTCCCAATCTTCAGGTCGGCTTCTGTTGCTGATCGGGCTCCTCCAGTGCGCATGGACAGCAACAGCAGTGGCCCAGAGATTGAGAGAACGAGCCGAACTGTCAGCCGGCTCCAATTACTAATCGATGAGACTCGAGGACGAGAATCACCTGAGTACGGGAAACCTGCAGCTCGCCCAAGTCAGAGGCTTCAAAGCATCTGCCTTTCGCGCTTCAGGGTCAACTCAAAATAATGGCCGAACACGAAAACAGAAGACCCCTTCTCAAACCTTCAAAGAACGGATCAAACCCACTCTTGATCCCGATCAGGTACCTAACGACGGTCGTTAGACCAATACCGATTTGTTTCCTTCAGCACCTATCTTCAAACAACACTTACCCGTGAGAACATCTCCTTCAGCTCTGGCTTCGGCGAGGTCCACGACGCAATCGCATCGCACAAAAACACAAAGTCCTGAACCCCAGACAATAATTACAAGAACCCAGCTAGTCACATAGAAAGCTTGTTAGACCACAAACTCACATTGACCACTCCCGACGGATTCAAGTTGATCATATAGCAAATTCCACGGAACGCGCTTTCTTTCTCCGCATTATCTCTGATATTCCGGAGGCTAAAACAGGCTGGCCTGATAAATGTCACCAGATGTGGTGCCACCTCTTCAGCACAAAACGTGCCCAGCCGCCCGATTGTGATCGCTGCAACTTAAAAAACGTTGAGAGTTAACACCACGGTTCAAGCTAGGAGACAGAGCACCCACCAGTGTTCTCCAACAACGTCCTCTGACCATCCTTCTGGTTCATCACCCGTATCAGATGCGGCAGTATTGATAGCACATACTGCTTCATTTCGACACCCATTTTGAGAGATATCTGCAGAGGCTCATTTAGGCCAGGTATTCTTTGTTTTGAAGGAAAACCTCAGCATACCTCACCAAACGCCCAGATTGCGTTGTTACAAACAGAAATATGCGACGGATCGAAATTCATGGCCAATATCGGGATGAAGGTCTCTGAAATTTATCAAATACAGTTTCCATTCTTTGCCTAGAAACAAACCGCTATCCCAAGGATTGATTATGATATCAATACACGGACAGCATCTGCACAGAATGACCGAAACGTGAAACAATACGATAAACGAGAAAAGACGAGGAAATCACTAGCGCTGCCCATGATGATATAATCAGGAAAACAGGACGTGACCCCTCGTTTTTGAAGGAGAACAATGAATCTTCAGAATTCAGATCCTCTTCAGAATTCGAATTTCACAACGGCGTGAGCGTTTAATTGTCCATCAGAAAAGTTCGCGATTTCTCTCTCGGGTCGAGGCGACTATTTTCCTTCTTCCAAGGTTTGGAGGCGGGGTCTAGCGGGCCGTTCTCCCGCTCTCTGTCTGACTGTCTATCTGTCTCTCTCCGTCTCCCTTCTCTTTCTCCCTCTGTCTCTCTTCTCTTTCTCCCTCTGTATCTCTTCCCTTCCTCATTCTGCCTCTCTCATCCTTCTCTTTCTTTCTGTCGTCTCTTTCTCTTTCCGTGTCTCTTCTCTTTCTCCTTTTATATCTCTTTCCGTATGTTTCTGTCTATCTTTCTATTACTCTTCTCTTTGTCTCTCTACTCTTTCTGTCGCTCTTCCCTTTTTTCTCTTTCTGTCTCTCTCCCCTTTTTCTCTTTCTGTCTCTCTTCTCTTTTTTTTTCTTCTCCTGTCTCTCTTCTCTTTCTGTCTCTCTTCTCTTTTTCTTTTCCTGTCTCTCTTCTCTTTTTCTCTTTCTGCCTCTTCTCTTTTTCTCTTTCTGTCTCTCATCTCTTTTTTTCCCTTTCTCTATCTCTTCCCTTTTTTTCCATTTCTGTCTCTTTTTATTTTTTTCTCTTCTGCCTCTACTCTCTTTCACTTAACGTCACTCTTATCTTTCTATTTCTGTACCTCTTCTTTCCGCCTCTCCTTCCGTGTCTGTTGTTGTCCCTCATCCCTTTCTCTTTCTATATCTCTTTCAGTGCCTCTTTCCGTCTCTCTCTGTCTATCTTTCTACTCCTCTTCTCTTTTTCTCTTTCTGTCACTCTTCCTTTTTTTCTTCTCTTCCTGTCTCTCTTCCTTTTTTTCTCTTTCTGTCTCTCTTTCTTTTTCTCCTTCTTCTGTCTCTCTTCCCTGTTTCTCTTTCTGTCTCTCGTCTCTCTTTTCCCTTTCTGTCTCTCGTCTCTTTTTTTTTCTTTCTACCTCTACTCTTTTTCTCTTTACGTCACTCTTCTCTTTCTATTTCTGTTTCTCTTCTCTTTCTGTTTCCTCTTCTCTTTCTAATCCTCTTCTCTTTCTATTTCTATTTCTCTTCTCTTTCTATTTCTGTCTCTCTTCTCTTTCTATTTCTGTCTCTCTTTCTCTTTCTCTTTCTGTCTCTCTTCTCTTTTCTCTCTACCTGTCTCTCGTCTCTTTTTCTTTCTTTCTGCCTCTATTCTCTTTCTCTTTACGTCACTCTTCTCTTTCTATTTCTGTCTCTCTTCTCTTTTCTCTTTCTGTCTCCCATCCATTTTTTCCCTTTCTGCCTCCTTTCTATTTTTTTTTCCCTTTCTGCATCTACTCCCTTTCACTTAACGTCACTCTCATCTTTCTATTTCTGTGCCTCTTCTTTCCGCCTCTCCTTCCGTGTGTCTATTTTTGTCCCTCCTCCCTTTCTCTTTCTATATCTCTTTCAGTCCCTGTTTCCGTTCTCTCTTTCCGTCTCTCTCCGTCTATCTTTCTACTCCTCTTCTATTTGTCTCTCTTCTCTTTTTTCTGTCTCTCTTCCTTTTTCTCTTTCTTTCTGTCTCTCTTTCTTTTTCTCTTTCTGTCTCTCTCTTCCCTGTTTCTCTTTCTGCCTCTCTTCCCTGCTTCTTTTTCTGTCTCTCTTCCCTGTTTCTCTTTCTGTATCTCGTCTTTTTCTCTTTTCCGCCACTATTCTCTTTCTCTTTACGTCACTCTTCACTTTCTATTTCTGTCTCTCTTCTCTTTCTGTCTCTCTTCTCTTGCTATTTCTGTCTCTTTTCTCTTCCTATTTCTGTCTCTCTTCTCTTTCTCTTTCTGTCTTCTCTTACTAGTTCTGTCTCTCTTCTCTTTCTCTTTCTGTCTCTTCTCGTTCTCTTCCTGTCTCTTGCCATCTGCCCCACTCGAAACCGCGTAAAGAGGGATCATTTTCCCGCGACAACCAACAATGCATATAGAGGATATCGATTTTCAGTCGATATCGATGGTAAACACTGCCTCGCGAGGTTAGTCAATGAAAGTATGATCCCGGCCATACATCATCTAAACCTCGCTCCAAAAAAGTACACGAGCTAGAGGTACGATAAGTGCAACACTTACGTGTGTACGGCTTGATGTGATGCCAGCAAGCCTTCGTCAGATCACCAAGCAACGCGAAGCTACTCTGTCGAACCTCTGGCGTTGGATCCTTCAAAAATAAACACTACTACTTCGAAATTCGAAATTTCACACTGCAAAACCTTACCACTGCACACAACGATAACAGTTGCAGCACTTCATTGCTACCCACTAACGGCTCTATAAGAGAACCCAAGCTTTCCGCCAGTCCAGACAACAAATCCAGTGCAACTATGAGATAGTCCTGAACACATTCCATCATATTATAGACTTATAGCCACTAATTGACGGGCAAAAACTCCACCTTGTCCGGCATTTCCACCTCATTCGGCCGTTGCTGCGCCTCAACGGACTGACGCAAAGACTGGGTTATCAGTGTTATACACCTAAAAGAGTAATCGTATACTTTTTAGGAAGATCTATTGTATCAACAAAGTTGAGACAATATACCTGGTGTAGACTGGCTCACAATATGGAAGGAAGGCTATTCCCATGGCTGACGCTACCGATGACACGCACTCCAGGAGAGGAAACAGCTCCTACAATGCACATTACCATGGCTTGAGAAATATATCCTACTCCGAAGACAGTGTCCGACAGAGGGATCGCACAGCCGGCTGTGTCCAAAGGGGGTAGCCCAACTGCGGATGGCGCGGGTAGTCACGTTGCGCTCGAGACGAGGCAACACACGAGCGCTACCTCTTCCTGGAGAGTCACTCGATGCATGCGGTCTGCAGCCGGGCGATCGCCATCTGACTCGACTGCATAGGTGGCCACCATAAAACTTCAGGCTCCATCGAGAAAAAGCAGCCAAAATTGACATCCTGGTCGAGAAAAATCTGTAGGACAGTAAGTCTATAGTTAGGTCCGCGGCTTGCCTCCTTATAAAAAAACATTTAAATTTCATCCGCGGCTGGCGCGGGCGATCTAAATTTCACCGGCAGCTGGCGGTATGGTAAGCTGATCAGTTGCGCTCTTCTTTCGGCCCGAATCGATTAGCAGGCCGGCGCACACGACCGCCGCGGGTGAGCTTTAGATGTTTTTCTTGAGGAGGCAAGCCACGGATTTAACTATAGGTACACTTTGTGGACTTTCTCTGGGTCTCTCTCTTCATGCGAAGGCCGCTTACGGTTGCCAAAAAAAACTGAATGGATAGTTTTCTCCAAGTATTCCGTATCTTTTCGACACTGTTTTTCGGACTCCCACGGTGGAACAAAATCCCAATCAAACTTCATCCATGAAGAGGAAGGTTGTTTAGTGTGCACAAACCAAATAAGAGAGAGATCCGCTCTCATTTCTTTGGAAGATAACGTAAGGGATACGATTGTTTGGTCAGTGTATCAGATTTGGCTGCGACTTCCTTCAGTAGGGTTCCACGGGATGCTAATCACAAATCCTATGCTTCGTCTCCAATTTACCTCAATCGCATCAAGCCTACCGTACCCTACCGTAATACCTCTAGAATCGAGGAAAAAATGAAGAAAAAAACCCGACAAGGGAAGGATAATTACACGCCGTGGCCATTTCAAACGAGATAAGCCTCGCTACGATCAATTTTCGACGTAGAATCCGAATTTTTACATTGCAGCTGCGAAACGTTTCTCTGAACGTAGTTATATATGTTTTTAGCGCTTCACTGGTAGACGCACCTCTTCTTCTTCTTTGCAGCCACGAAGAGAGTAATTGCTATAGGTTCAGAAACTGGGCGACCAGCGTTGGATTCGTCCAAAGGTCTATTGTAGTCAATGTTGTAGGGTTTTTTGGACAGTTGAATAAGTGTTGCGTATTGTGGCCAGGACCACCACAGTCCGGGCAAACGTCAGGAGTGCTATTGTCGATCCTGTTCACGTAGGACTTCAGGAACGTTGAGTGCCCACAGCGCAACGAGGCTAGAGCGCATCTGGCGCGTCTACTAAGCTGAGACTCAGACTCAGAAACTCGAGGCGGCACAGTACCCAGAACAGGATTAACAGCCGCTCTTTCCAGATACAATCTGACAAAATGGGTGTGCTCCTCGCGCAACAGACGGAGGCGTTCTTGATATGAATCGTGCCATCTTTGCAGATCGACTTTATCTGGAGCATCGGCGAAAGGTTTTCTGATGCCTCTCTCTCTTACAGGCTCAAGTACTCTCCAAGATGGGTGGTTGGGCTGCTTGACGATGTTAATGTACAGCTGCTGGGCCTGGAGCTGACAGTGCTCCTTTACTGGTAGCACCCGTGTCTCGGCGTGTAAATGCTCGATTGGCGAACTCCTAGCACATCCGGTTGCGATCCGAAGAGCAGCGTTTTGTACACGCTGCACCTTAGTCCAGGATGAGTCCGACACTAAGTGCTGCCAAACCGGTGCCGCATACTCTAGGGCGGGCTGCAGTATAGCCTTATACGTGGTCAGAATGGTTTCCTTACTGCTGCCCCACGATGTACCTCCCAGTGCCCTTAGCACATTGAGTTTAGCTCTTACAATTGCTTGCTTTTGCTCGGTGTTCTTGTGGAACTTCAGCGACGGATCGAGTATAAGGCCGAGTAGTTTGACGAAGCGAGCAGCAGGCAGGCGATCTCTACCCCAGCTGACATCGGGATGGGCGCTGTGCTCTTTGGGGTCCGTTGTGAAAACTGATACTGAAGACTTGGCAGCTGAGACAATGAGCATCTTGTTATCGAAATGGCTTTTCAAATCCATCAGGTACTTGTTGATCCTGCTCGCGGCCACTTGTATGTCGCGGTTTTGGCACATGATGGTCATATCATCAGCGTAGGCAACAACTTTAATGTCCTGGGGAGGTTCCGGAATGTCCTCTAAGTACAGATTAAACAGAGCGGGCGATAAGACACCGCCTTGCGGAACACCGGCAGCTATGGCGATACTTTTAGAGACATGATTTTGAAACATAACTTTTGCTCGACGGCCCTTGACGAATGCTGTTATCCAACGCTTCTGCCACGGTGGAATAGAGGACTTCAGTATGTTATCCGATAGAATACCCAGGTTAACACTGTCGAATGCTTTGTCAAGTCCAGGGCTACAGCAACGGTCCTGAGGGGCTTCCTCATGTTGAAGCCGTCGATGGCATAGCCAACGATCTCCAAAAGCGCCGTCGTGGTGGAATGTAGCTTCCTAAAGCCGTGCTGGTGATGTTGTTTCTCATTATGCTGAGCCAAATCATTGACGACAAGCTTTTCAGCAACCTTGGCTAGAGGTGACAGAAGGCTTATTGGCCTGTATCCTTTCGCTGATGACAGCGATTTACCGGGCTTAGGCAGAGGAATGACATTTGCTGTTTTCCAGTTTTGTGGCAGTGTGCAGGTTCGGAATGATGTGTTCATTAAATCAGTGAGCAGCGAGAGAAATTCACTGGGGAGCTTCTTTAGGACTGCTGGACAGATTCCGTCAGGTCCAATGGCTTTGGAATTACGCATTTCCTTTATAATCTTCACCACCTGCGCAGGAGTGAAGGCATCAGCCGTGCCCATAAGCGGAAGGCGGCACAGCTCCCTTACTGTCACTCGGTTTTGCGGGCCACGCTTCGCACATGTTATGAAGAAGCTCTTGCCCAGAGCGTAAGCGGCATCTTGTCCTGACTTGAATACATTGTTCTCAAACTCGATAGTAGATACGGTGGCGGGTGTGGTTTTTCCGGAGAGTTTTCTCAGGATTTTCCATGTCGCAGCACCATCTGCCTTGAAGTTCAATTTTTCAGTGAACTTCTGCCACTCGTCTTTCTTGTGCCTGTCCAAGTCTTTTTCTAATCTCGTCGTCAAGTTCAGTGACCTCCGGGTCCAGATGGTTGGCAGATCTCTTTTCATCTCTTGTCCTGATTTTCTGAAGTATTTCCCTGGTGACATTAGGGTAAAACGTTTTCACGCGTCCTTCTGGTATGGCCGCTTTCATAGCCTTCCGGATAGCGTCAGATATGTGACTCTCTTTTCTGGTGCACATCGCCATTCCATGGATATTCCAGCCGCTCGGTGAAGTGCAACCTCTCTGAATAGGCTCCAGTCTGCAAGGCCTAAATTGAGATAAGAACGGTGACGAATACCAGAATAAGGGGCTAGAGAATTTGAGAGATCGATATGGACGAAAATGGGAATGTGATCACTAGACAGAGTTGTAGAAGTGAATCACGAGCAAGCACTAGAAAGATTGGAGGAAACGAGCGAAATGTCTGGGCTAGAAGATCGGCCGATGGAAGGAAGGCGAGTGGGCTGATCATCGTTTAGGATAACCAGGTCGCACTCCTCCGCCCATTCCTCGATGTCCTCTCCTCTAACATCAGAGTCAAGTGAAGAGCAAAAGGTATGAGCATTGAAGTCGCCCGCGAAGACGACTGAGGGTGAGAGGGCGCAGTCGTTGAGTTGTTTTAGAAGAGGGATAGGATTATAGGTTGCGGGACAAGATGTAGTTGGGGGAATGTAGATGTTGAAGAGAGATAGGGGAGTTTTGAGTGGGAGATGGATGGGGACGAACTCGAGAGTACCGTCCGTAGGGACATTGGGAATTAGATGAGAAGGAAGAGTGGATAGTACAAAAGTAGAAACTCCTCCACCGAAAGACGATCTTGGAACATGGTATGAAGTATAGCCAGGGATATTTGGGTGAGAAGAGGTAGCAGAGGGGGAAAGTTTGGTTTCCTGAACCATTATAACATCTGGATGGTGAGTACGAGCAAAGAGAGAGAGCTCAGATAGTTTGGCACGAAGGCCATTGAGATTTATATGTACAATAGAAAGTGGGCGATTGGAGGTAGAGGAATCAGAGTTGGAAGGTGAGGAGCATAGGACACAGCGAAAAGCAGAGTTATGATGCCTCACAGAACTGAGACCCGAACAGAAGAGATGCACCCACCTCTGGCATCCGAAGCACTGGACGCTTGTTTTACTCCATGTGACATCCTTGCCGCACGTGGCGCATGGGTACTTCTGAACGGGTCCAGGATTCCTCTCCACGCCGGCCCTTTGTAGGAGAATCCTTAGGAGAGCTGAGGCCAGCCAGCATCTCTCCCATAGCAAAAACCCTCTTCGTGGAGGGGTTGATGTCGGTTTGCACGGAGTTGATGTTGCTTCCTCCACACGGCCACGGCACGAACGTACGACATCTCGGCAGCGTAGACGCACCATAACGGGTAATCCATGAGTCTTCGTCGCCTCATGAGATCCATCGATGTGATTTCTACACCAGGAATCAGCCCATTGTCATCTGATGTTATATTAATCATCTCTGGTGTGGAAATCACATCGGTGTATCTCAGAAGGCGACGAAGACTCATGCATTACACGTTATGATGCGTCCACGAGTGAGCGCTAAAACCCTATATAACTCCGTTTAGAGAAACCTTTCGCGGCTGCAATGTAAAAATTCGAATTCAATGTCGAAAATGGATTCTAGAATGGAAATTCATTTGGAATGGCCACGGCGTGTAATGACCCTTACCTTGTGAGATCAGCAAAACGAAGAATTATCAAGAGCAACGCGCCAGCGGACCCTGAATGATCGATCTACAACCATTGACATACCATACCACCGTAATCTTTTTAACAAGGGAGTGACCAGGCCGATATACCAGAACTGCCAAAACACCCATGTTTTTCTGATCCACTATTCCGGGTGGTCGTGTGAATACCCTACTAGCTGCCCAAATATCAGTGGAAAAATTTTGAGGCATTTTTTGAAATGAAGTCGAAACCACCCCGCCGAGCCAAAATGGCCGAGTTGTTCAAGGTGCGGATTACCAGCTGTGACTCCCGGGTTCAAACTCCGCGGCTGGAGAAATTTTTGTCACGATGTTTTTTTAGTCCTCGTTGATAACCGTCATAGAGAAGAGCAACAAAACACGGAAACGGAAGTTCTGATGAAAAATCACTCTATATGACACTTCGTCTATCCTGCAGACCTCCAAGAAGGAAAATAAGCAGCAATGTCTTAGCAGCTATATCAATGAAAATCGATATTTTCAATGTTCGACGTGAGTCTCAACTTTTAAAACAGTATTCGAGCCGAAAGCACTGCGCATTCAAATGAATATAAGCGCGCCCTTGTGTTCCAAAAGGCTAAAAACCACTGCACCATTTACATCAAACCAGAAGCTCGGTACGCCTTCTTGTCGGGAGATTCGCTCACACTACCAGGCTAAGGCATGACGCTGTGACCGGTCCGTGAGAGGCGCGGCCCCCTCCGTGCGGCATGGAAATTTTTGCGGCCCCCACCCTAACCATAAATTTTGTTTGGCGGCTTCTAAGGCGGATCATAAGTGTGATGATAAAAAAATTAGCAAAATCGAATGATTTTAAGGATAAATTAATAATATTGTTGCATTTCTAACTGATTTTCGAAATATTTTCCATCACAATCTTGATTTCACAATGCTTCGCACCGCCGAATACTAATTAATTTTGTCTAGACAGCAGCAAGGGCTGCGACCCCCCTCCCCTTTCCGGCGTCCAGAGCTGCGCCCGCCTCCCCTATCCGGCGTTTAAGCTGCGGCCTCCTCCTCTTTCCGGCGTCCATAGCTGCGGCACCCCTCTATGATCATCACAGCGTAAGCCTAACCCTGCACACTACCCTGAAAACCTACCTTATCATCATTTCCAAGTCGCTGCCATTTCTCCATCAAAGGCGGCATAAGCACCTGCACGTAAACAGGTTGACCCAAAGCACTGCCCACGGAGTTCGCCAGTGTTCCCACCGCATCGTAAAGAATCAGCAGATTCTTCGCCTAAACACCACGCTCACCAAATCTGCCCTAACCAATGCTGAAAAACAGGAACCCACCTGATAAATCCCAAAGGCCTGCACCAGCGTCTGCAAGATATCCGAAAGATACGGCGCAATAAAATCTCCACCTTCTTCCTCTACTGTGGCGAACGCGCTACATGCGGCTTCTTGCACACGCTTATTGCCGTCAAGTACTCGCAGGAGCAGCTAAATCACCCACTGGATAGATTAGGTACTACCCAGGCCCTGAATAAAATTATCAGATCCACATACCCCTTTGAGAGTCGGCTCGAAATATTGCTCGCGCGCCTCATCCACGACCCATGAACAATATCGCGACAGCGTCCAGCACGTGATTGACCTGTATAGGGAAACGTTGAGTGAATGAACATGATCAAAAGCTGCATCTGTGCCCCACCTAACCAGCGGCTTCTTGTCTTCCAACATATTCAAGAGGAATGGAATAAGCTCATGGAGATGAGGAGTGATACCGTTCATACAGCCCTCAGCCACAGCACCCAAGGCGAGAATCCCTGATTCTTTCACCTCCCACTCTGGATGACACAGCGCCTCTTTGAGTATTGGAAGCAGTATTGGTAGCATTTCCTGCTTGAATATCGATGCCAGCACATCCAGTGAAGCTGCCGAACACCTTCCTGAAATACACTGAGGTGTTCTTACCTTTACCGGCGATTTCCTAATGGAGACTCACGTATATTCCATTCCGCATAAGTCTCGTCTCCACCATCGTCTTCATCCTTCAAATAACAAAAATAAATCTGATACTAGACCTGGATACCCTAAAGGGGTCTGTACACCTGCGGCCGGCCGTAGGTGAAGATTGAGTCTGCCGCCGCGACAGGCCACCAATTACGACAACGGTGTAAATATATTATGTATCAACAATGCACGCTTGAAGAGCACAAAGACCGAAGCGCACACGGTATACTCCGAGATCATCCTTAGGGCAAGATCACACTTCCTCTCGCAGCGATTAGAGATACACAACATCGCGATTATAATATGGTCGTCGCGTAGCTGTCTAGTCACGCAAAAATAGCGGTGATACGCTGCTCTAAAACTGACACTTAACGGTAAGCGCGACGACAATGCGTCAGCGACCGACCTGCACCTACGTCGCGCATAGCAGTTACCGGGTTGTAGGCGCATTACACGCCAAGGGAGGAGCTCAGACGAGCTTTACGTTCTGACGCGACGCGCGCGGCGGGCAACCTTTATTCTTACTCCATCGCTAGAGCGCGTTTACTGAAACATTCGCATAAATTTTCAGGAGCTTATGGTAAACGCGCTCTAGCAATGGAGTAAACAGAATGGATTTCCGCCGCGCGCGTCGCGTCAGAAGATAAAACCCTTCAAAGCTGCTACCTCAATATGTAATGTTTCTATGAACCGCGTCACCCATTTCTACCCGCACGATGCATGACGCGTTCACTTACTCGTCGCGATTGGCGTTCTCGGCTCATATGGTACCGGCGACCAATTGCTGGGAAGGCAAGTACAACCCTTTGCCCCTGGTATACTTATCGCGACGCGTGACTTTCAGCTGATTCAGACAAAAATATATCCATACCACCGCCGCAACTGATCGCTGAGCCGAAACCATCGCGCAGAATTAGTAAACACAAGCGCAGCACGAAAAAGGCACAGCTGCCACGCGCCGCGCACTCGCTCGTCAGTAGCTGACGTGTCATACTTATCGTCGTCGCGCTTGCCGCTCAAGGCCGGGATCATACTTCCATCCACGAGCGTCGCAATGTTTACCATCAATATCGACCAAAAATCAATACTCCTGATATGCACTATAGCTGTCGCTCGTCGTGGGAAGTATAATCCCGACCTAACGTCATCATGGAGCGACACATCATCGGCATTCCACTGCATAGCAACACAGTGACGCGGCGAACACGTCATATTCGCGTGACCCTACAATTTCAACCTCAGCGCTTCGCTCAGCGACGGAATGTATGATTCCGGTGTAGCAGATACAGTTGGCACGAATCGTGCTGATACTTTGCATTCTTTATTGCGCGTTGACGCAAACTCGGTGCGCACATGTTATAACATACGCGCACCGAGTTCGCGCCAACGCACAAGAAGGAACGCAATGTATCAGCACGATTCATGCAGACTGTGCATTTATAGACAACACGATTTGACCGCGACACTGGGAAGTATGATACCGACCTAGCAGCTACTCCCTTTTTTTGGCGCGCCGGACTATGCATGACACGTGAGCGACCGAACGGTGACGGCGTCGTATGGAGCAGCTTGCCAAATTTCGTCACGCGCAGCGCGTTTTGATTTCAATTATTCATCACGAGCGGCGTTCCCGACGCACATGCTCCCGGCTCATGTTATACTTCTTGCGACATTCGATCGATTCAGATTACAAGTGCTATATCGTGCCGCTCCTCGCGACAAGGCAGCGCGACTACCATATCCCGATCGCGTTGACGTGCTGATATGATGGATGCGACTCTATCGCGGCGACAGTATGTTCCAGACATTTCTAACCGAAGCGCGATTTCAACGCAGCGAAGGGAGGTACAACTGCCCTGATCCTCTTTCTAACGACTGCGCGTGACTGCGATGCGTGCGGCAGTCACTTTATAGAACAGAACATACCCATTAAACTCACAGAATATTCCAACAAACTCACTTCTCCATTGATCTGTCCTGCAGCCACTTTTGACTTGTGAAATCGCGGCTTGATATCCTCATCTCTGTCCGGGATCATCGCATCCTCTTCATCACAATTTCCCTAAAAAACGCCTAAATTTTCGGAAAAATGTCACACAAATACCCTAAAACCTCACCTTTAGCGCTATTATGTCACTCTCCGAATACCGCATACATTTGATCAAAACCGGAACTAGTTTGCCCAAAAACGGTGTTAGTAGCTCCTTGCAGACCTCAGCATTCTCAGCCAACGACAGCCAAAACTCACACGCCTCCACTCCAATGTTCTCATTCGGGTCCTAAACCTTCAACATTTTTTCGAGAAAAAAACATCAAAAAATTATTCTGAAACTCTCATTATGTTTCCTTAACAACATTTTTTCAATTTTTGAATTTTTTTCTGGACTTTTACATCATTTTTTTTACAACTTTCCCCAAGTAAACCTAGCCCAATACGCACCTGAGTCTTCATAATGATGTAATCGATGACATTCGGCAGATGAGGTGCCAACTTCTCGAAATGGCTATCTAACAAGAGCGTCAGCGACCTACATAGTTGTTTTTGGACTTCCTGAAAAAAAAAACAGAGCTCTTTTCGGCCTCTCAATGACCCAGTTGGAGCTCAACCTACCGGATCCTGATCATGAGCACGGCCGAAAAGCTGTTGTAAGAAGTCGTCTATCACCATGCCAATGGGATCATTATTGATCATCAGTATACTATTTACCGAATTCATCGACAAACCCCTGAAAATCTCATTTTTTCAAAACATAAGAAGGAAAATTTCACATTACAAACCTCATTTTAGGACTCCCCGAACTGAAAAACGAGAGAATTTTCGGCATCAGTGGATGCACATGCTGCTCCGTATCCAAGCGGTCTCCCGAATCCTCGAAAATCTTTTGGATAGCACCCATCGAGCCCTGCAATCTTCTTTCCATGTACATTTGCACCATCACCACATGTATGAAGCCTCGTACACCCAAAGTCTCCTAGCTCAACCCTAGGTTTCTGCTGCTTCGCGCAGTGGTAAAGCTCAATCGGACCACAGTACGCTTTAAACTCGAGTTGCTGAGTCTAAAGACTCCTTCGCAGGAGCACGTGCTGCAGATACAGACACTTTGGAGAGTTTAAGACGACAACGTGCTGCAAATGTGCAGAACTTATACCGCACTCATATCACAACGGAGGGATCACGTCGCCCTGTAAGAAAAGCGCGTGCTACAAAAAGCTAAAAACTTTAGCCGCACTCAAGCAGATAGTACATGAGCACGACGTCCTGATTCACGGAAATGGGCAGGCGTTTGAAGCGTCGTCCAGTGCTTCCATGAGGGCGAGGTTATTTTTTCTTGAGGGATAAGTCACGCACCTAACTGTACCCTTCTTAGAAAACAAGGCAGCGATTTTTCCATGAAACCGTTGAAAGTCAAACCCCGAAAACAAAATACCCAAAAAAATGTCTCCCACCTCTTGCATATTGGGATCTGGCTGATCCAGAAGGTGTCCCAAATATGGCAATAACGTCGGCCAATGTCCAACACCACCTTCTTCGACGACAATGGTAGTGACTGCAATAGTCACAAAACACTTGTTGATCTACAGCTACCAACCTACTGTGCTTCTCTGGGCCAAATTCCGGTCCGCAGTTGCGTCTCAACACGCTTTACGGCCGCACGCGCTCAAGTCAGTCGGGTTTCCAGCGCCAAAGCCGACTCGATGTGGCTTTTTTATACAATTTTCTTAAATTTTTCTTAGTTTCCAGTTTCCAAAATCCACCTAGAGACAGCAGATCGGCGGCTGCGGCGCTGGAAGCTCTTCCGACTCGGGAGCGTGCGGCCGCAAAGCGTGTCGAGGCGCAACTGCGGACCGGAATTTGGCCGAGATAAGCACAGTAAACTATCAAATAAACCCACTTATAATCCCAACGGTCGCTCGAATCAACGGACTCGGATCCGCTATACTCGCCAAGGTATTCGTCTTGACAAACTCTCGTATTTCGTCCGGATATTTCGTCCATTGTGACCGCACATTGTTCTTCAATATCAATCCAGAAAGAGATCGGCTGGCCTCCTGCAAAGCAAATTCACCATTAACAACCCATAACTTCGTTTTCTTCTGGATCTCGATGAATATTTACAACTCCCACCTGTTCCTCCTTCATACCGCTCAGGATATGCACGAGATAACAGCAAAATGACTGATGGCCATTGAGCATATCGAGCTGTTGCTGAACATTCCGCTGCACAACAGTGTCTGTCGACTGCGAATGGTGCAGCAAGTGCAGCACCTAGATAATAGCACGTCAAATATTCCTTATTTTACTCCGGGAACACTTCGAGATTCTCGCCTTCAAATAACCCCGTGGACAGATTTTGAGCGCATCTTTTTACCACTGTACTCCAGAAAAAAGAAATTGATTGATTGAAAATGGTGAAAACACATTTTGCGGTCGCGCTGTTGTTGTTGTTGTTGCTCATCTTCCCCCATAAACACAGCTGCCGGTTCCAACTTTGGGCATGTAGACGAATAATCAAAGCAAGTGGCTCCCCTTCTTCGGGGGATCCCTGATGTGACTTTTTTTATTTGCTCTCTTTCCTCATTTTTTTTGCATTTTTTCGATTTTTTTCGTTCTTGTGCAATCAAGCGACAGAAAATCGGCCACCTCCGCGACTTCATGCGAAAGATCATCAACCGCGAGGTGGATTGGCTTTCACGAGCATGAGAAAAAATCGGTCACAATCGGAAGAGCGGTCGTTGCCTACCGTCTCAAGCTCAAAACTTCTTGGGATCTGCGGTTCCGGTCGAGTTACACGCACTATGTCACCATAGGGGACCAGCAGATATTCAAAAATCACTTCGCCATGTTGATGACAAGTCCAGTGATAAGACGATGGACATATCTACCTGGACGAAAACGAAGTAGACAGAGTTGATAGCTAAGTCTACCTCGGACGAGAGGTAGCAAGATAAAAAACGACTTACCAAAAGGGACTGACCGACGAAGAACAGCAGAGTGGGCAGCGATGGACACAGTCCAAGAAGTGACCAGCGAGATTCAGGATAGGGAGGTGAGGGCTCACCTGCTTGATTCTACGGTGCTCCCTGCACTGTGCTATAATACCGAGACGTGAGCCAACATTGAGGAGACCTCTGTTGCCCTCGGAACAACGCATAGGACATTGGATAGGCGCGCAATGAGCACCTCTCCAATGTCCTGTGCATTTTGAGAACGAATCGACGGTGACAATAACAAGAAGGACTGAGCAGCCAAGAACTTCAGAGATCACCTGGCACACCGCCATTGTTATACCCCACGACAGTCCATTCGCGGTCGCAGAACACTGCGAGGCTGAGGGCCACGATACTGGACTTGGCTGAGTCGCCGTCGCTGGCACCCGTCGCAGCGCACTGAACTGCGACAGAGAGCCGCGACAGAGACCGACTATCGCACGCTTTTCACATTTCAGGCAGAACATCCCTCTTTGAACCAGCGACCGCGACAGGTGCTGCAAAGTGTTCTTGCGATAAGAAAATTTTACTGGGTGGGCCTGGTCCTAGCACGATTCGTAACAGATGACAGAACCTGTCGCAGCCGCAAAAACTTGGTACAACAATGGCCTACGAGTTGCAGTATCCCATATCGAGTCTGCAAATCACAGTTGGGTAGGACAAGGGCTACATACGGCTCACGACAGATGGAGTGCCAGGATCACAGACTTGTTCTCGAGTGAAGGCTGGACTCTAGGGCGACCCGCGAAGCGTTGGGCGGACACTTTCAACAAGTCATTCAATCAGAAATGCTTGCCACACTGGATGAATGTTGCTTTTCTAGGAAAATCTGTAGCGATTGTGGTCCACATCGAGAAGACAGCCGATAAAGCTGGACCATCAAGACTTCGAGAAGACGGAGACTGGTGTAATCCACCGTTTACACTTCCCTTCCATATTACGAGCCAACCGGGAGATAGGGAGATACAGCGTTTGGGTCAAGCCTTCACGGTAAGTATAAGGTTCTCATGGGTTCACAAACTCCGGAAACCAGGAAACCTCTTGTATTTGGGAACCGAAGGGAGGGCGTCGAGCAAAACAAAACTTCCGATCGAAGGAAAAACGCAGATGTATACGCTGCACTCAAATTTGAAGACCTCTGCTTGGGAAGCCACTACAGAAGCACCAAATGCTAAGATTTTCTGATTCATCTTAATATTTGAAAACCGAACGCGAACAATTCGAATCCCGATCGAATGTCATATCTAAACAAATTGAAGATTGAATTCCCGGATGGATCAAATGAATTATCTTGGAAACAGAATTTCGGAATAATTAACTTTCTTCCTAAAGAAATTTTCAATCCGTTCGCAATCTCAAATTATTTTTTTTTGAAAATTCGATAACAGCAAAAAATGATAATTCGTTTTTCGTACACCGATAGTTTCCGAAAGAAATTCTTATAAATGCCCGAATATTCATACAATCGATAAAATAGCTTTTTTGAATGCATCCAATTATTTGACAATTCTGACGCGGAAAATATTCCCTCGAAACTTTTAACACACCTTTCTCGAATTCTTCATTTATTCGACGAGTTTTAATAAGAGGTATACATAAATAAATCGCCTTTTGAATATGAAACTTTAAAAAAGTCACAAGAAATTAAATTAATATTATACTCTACCTGTTGCAGTTCGTTCTGATCCGGTTGCCATGATGTCATGACGCACTATGCATATGGTAGATAATAATCTTCTAAAAATTTAGCCAAACACAATTAGCAAAATTAAACAAAAATAATAGTAACAAAATCTCAAATGTTAAACCCATAGGTGGACAGAAAAATAATAATTGCGAATTTTTGCCCGTCAAGTCCGCAACTACACAAACCACACATTTTGATAAAAATTTAGGAGAATCAAAAACATGTATATTGGGAGGGTTTATAACCACAATAGTCATCTTCATACATCGAACTTCTCAACAAAACTTTATCTTTCCAACAAGAACCACAGAAACGGGTAACAATAAAGGCTCCCACATAGTCCGGCGGGGCGACTGGCGCCGCAATGATAGGGAATGAAGGGCAACTACGAAGCTTAGTAGCCACCCCCTCTCCGCTATAGTGGCGGCGCGACTCAAAACGCCGACTATGTGCAACCTTAAATAACAACAACATATCGCAATGCTATTTACTAGTATAACAAGCCGGGTAAACTTTGAAGCAAGCTAAATTTAACAAAAATAGCAATAAACAACTCGCAAAATACTTTTACCGGTAATCTATATCAACTTCCTAAATCACTCTTAACAACAACTGTAACAACTCACCATGCAAACATTTGAAATGGTCTTTAACAAGAACTTGGAGCTAATTTTCGCGGCGGCGGTAAGGTCTAACTCGTACAAGTCCCGCCTACAACGCAAACATGCTTGCAGTTAGGCGAAGAGCCATCCTATAACATTGATCACGCGGCGCGGTGCAGCGACGCGTGGTCAATACCATTGAATTGCATTTGGCCGCGACGCTCGGCGGCGGGAGTATAAACGACACCTACGCCGTCTGAACGTGACGTACGCGGCGAATATCCGGTCAATTCACGTTGTTGATTTCAACATGAGCCTACGGTGAACGCGCTCTAGTCACAACAAGAACAGAGCGTATTTCAGGCGCGTGGGTCGCGTCTAGGCGGCTATCCCGTCCGCGGCTCCTCTTTTTCGTGTACTGGGACAACCACCCACCTCAGAACCTCGCTCCGCGCCTCCATTCCGGGCGACCCGCGCACTCGTTAATAAATGCGTGCTCGCGTTTCGGGTGAGCCGCTTACCTCTCGATCGCTCCGCTCCACTCGCTGCAGTGAGTCCCTCACTCAAAACCCTTCGTACGCGCTGCCCTCCGCATTCCACGGCATCGCGCGCCACCCACATCGCGATTTCGGGCAACCCGACTGAGCAGTGGAAAGTCGCCCGGTATTGGGTAACCGGACAGCGCGAACCCAGGTTTTGAATTCAAAAACCACATTCGAGTAAAGGCAGTGTTTGAACGAATCACGCACCGCAGCCGCCGTGAAGGTTAGCCTCGAGACTCTAATGTGATACAGAGCAGAGCGTGCGCATATCCTCTGCAAAAAAAATCAAAATTTCCATTACTCATAAAGCGTGCCGCGGGCGATGCTGCTGCCCCCATCAGACCTACGCTCTCTCCCTGTCTCCAACCACCGCTCCGCATCCGCACACGATAAAACGACGGGAATTTAGTTTTTTTTCGAACCTATACGTGAAACGACTTTGACCTGTACAACTAACAAAAAATGACCGAAAATTCTCTTCTTAAGAACATGGATTATACAGCATTGAGTCAACCATGGGTTACTGATGGGACGGCGCTGACACGCTGCAGTGAAAAATTACGCGCTAATCACAATAACACTGGCAGACGGGTCGTCTGCGGCACTATTAGGCCTCGTTTATACTCTCGCGCTGAATGGCGCGGCACAGTATATCTCTGTAATACTGATCAAGCGGCGCGGCACGTTCGATATTACAGGGGTCTACAGAAATAAATCGACCGGCGAATTTCCACCGAGCGTCAGACTTGACGCGGCCACAAAAATGTTCTAAAACATCATCGTCGCGGCGTTGGTTGCCGCAAAATAGCAGGGTAGTGGCGGCTTCAAAACGCTCTACGATGCCCGCTCGTCTCCCTTCACGCCTCGTCGGTCACCGCATCGCTGAATCTGATCGATATTGCATCACCCAGTGCTGGCTGTAGCTGCTAGCAACTCCGCGTCTTGAACTCTGTAGACCACTTCGCAGCGTCACTCGACCGCAGCAGTAAAAACGACGTCTTAGGGCTCCAACGCAGCTTGATGAGATTTTGTGCTGTTGGAACCGATCGATATCGCGATACGCTTCGATTTACATCCAAAACACGTCGCGCTGCTTAGTGAAGAGACTCTCTAATAAGTAGGCTAAAGCCGAAATCATAAATCCCGCGATTTGTTAGACTTTCTCGTCAAGTAAACATGCCCACAATGTGCGCGCTCACTCTGACCTAGTCAGTTCCCATCTGCTCCGGCTCCATTTCAACCCCTCTCTTCTTAACGCCATAAATCTCCCTCATTCTCAGGTATTTCTTCCTATCAGCCTCAGTAACCGAAGGTCGAATATTCTGGATAGCTTTCAAGAAATGCTCCATTGTCACGGAATCCACAGTGAGATCATCGGTGAAGAGACGTGCTTTCAAGGCGATTATGGACGCTTCGTGGACCAGTGCAGCCAGATCAGCACCCCTAAAGCTCGAGCCTTTAATGAAATTAATGCACGAAGGATTCATACATTTGGTAGCATAGAACACTCACGTGAAGCCATCCAGTTCGGAGAAATGCGCCAGTTTGTCAAAGTCAACATCCTTGCCCAATTTCGGGTGACTTCCATCCTGAAAATGTGATAGTTTAGCTCCGAAAACGACATGTTGAAATGCAGGCTCAAAGTAAAAACGGAACAACATTCAACCCAGAACAACACATTTCCTTACTTTCGCCATTCGAATCTACGCGATTTTTTGAGACAAATTAGAGGTGTTAAAGTGTTTCTAGAAACTCCGCTGTAATCAGTTCTTTTTTTGTTAATTCTTTTTTTCACATACTCTTTCGCTGACTCTCTACTAGCTCCGCACACGCTTGCGGAGGAGCAAAGTGAATTTTGCTCGAAATTAGACAATACTGTGGCCCAGGGTAAGACATGACGCTCTGATCGGTTAGTGCGAGCGTGCGGCCCCCTTCTATTCACCTCAAAAAGTCGTGCGGCCCCCTTCCTTCTGCTTGAAAATTTGTGCGGCCCCCGGATGTGTCCTGAGTTTGATCTTTAGATGAATAAAAAATTTAGCGAAATTCCATGATAATAATTGAAATTTTGACGAATTCGTATGACTGACTACCAACTTCATACTTTTGTTGGTGGCTAGCGGAGAGCCTACGACTCCCTTTTCCCGCTGCCGCAAGCTACGGCCCCCTATTGTGATCATCACAGCTTCAGCCTTACACTGTTTTTTTTTGCTCTGAAGGCACAAAATACAAAAAAACTGCGCGTGTAGCGCACTAGCAAGGAGGGCCACTGTAGCCGCAAAGGGTCAAGTTCGAGCCCTGCCGAAGGCTTATAAAGCCTGTTATCCCCTCAAGATTGGGAAAATTGAAGCCTGATCTGTCTTTTAGGTTATGAACCAGCTATTAAAAAAAATTTGAAAATGTCAAAATCTGGAAAAACATCGATTTTTGCAATTTAGACACTTGAAGTCTTCGGAAATCAATAAATTGTTAATCCTGTAGATTTTACATTTTCTTCTGTATTTTGATATGTTTCTCGGAGATCGATAACCGGAAATCGGAAGCCCAAAAACTTACTAGGGACTGATCCCAGCGCAAACTGGAGTTTTAGGAAACGATCTGTTGAATTTTGTGGGCGAGATGAAAAGAAACATGTTGAAGTGCGTTAAATTTTCTTAATGCACTTGGGTAGATCAAGAACCTCAAAAAACATTTCTTTTAAATTCCAAACACTTCAAGCCCGAACTTCGTCCGTGATGGTAGGTTAGGGGCGCTGAACACGAAAATAAGGTCCATTTTCAGTTTTTCGGCAGATCACGGTAGGTTACTGTAGAAAAATGATACTTTCCTACTGCAACCTATACTAATCTTATGAGAAACTGAAACTGAACCTTATAATCGCGTTCAGCGCCACAAATCACCCCTCTTGACAATGTTTGGGCCGAAAATGTTCAAATTTCTGAAACCAAAAAATAATTTTTTTGCAGTTTCTGACCTACTCATGTGCATTAAGGAAATTTACCAAACTTTAAAGTGTCTATTTTCACTTTCCTAACAACATTCAGCAGACCATTTTTCAAAATTCCAGTTTCTGCTGGGATCAGTCCCTAGTTGGACACTGATTGTGAGATGCTGAGGTCCAGGATTCTGCTAATTCCTGCTAAGAGCACTAATATGAACTGCGGCTGACGGCGTGTGGCGCATACCTATTGATTCACGCACAATTTTTAAATTAATAAAAAATTTGAAAAAAGGTGAAAACAAACTATACCTTTGTAGTCTTCCTCAGAATATCTGCCCGGTCGCTAGCTGATGGAAAATCAACGAAGAGAATTTTATCAAGACGTCCCGGTCGTAAGATTGCAGGATCAACAATGTCTGAAGAGAGACAATACTTATCGAAATTCGGCTAGAAACACGCCTCAGTCGGCGAGAAGGGGCATAAATAACGAGAAACCCATCAAACCAACCCGGCCTATTTGTTGCTCCAATAAGGAAAACCTGTTTTCGAACTTCAACGCCGTCCATTTCCGTTAACAACTGATTCACCAGACGAGCTCCGCCCGATGACTGAAATAGAAGGATGAAAATCTGCACAAATATGGGCATCGTACTCGGAAGTTTTGAGGTAGGATCAAAGGACAGTGGCGAAAAGGTCCCAAAAAAACCTTGAATCGTAAGGACAAAACCCAAAACAAGTCAAAAAAGCATTCTGAGTTGTACATATTCCATTACAGTTTTCTAACTTTCTCAACAGCCGCATGATATTTCATCAAAAAGTGATAGTTGACTGTCACAGAAGTCCGCCCCTTCAATCTCCAGAGCGCTCTGCCTTGAAATGTCTCTTTCCTAAAGGCAGTGTCCACGATAAAAACCATGTCTGATTTTTTGGTGAAGATCGGCAGCTGCGGGGCCTAGCGCAACCCTAACGTTGAAAAAACTAGGAGAAAAATAAGTTCGGAACGGTCCCCTACGGCCCCAAAGTTGGACAACCGCCAGCTCGTCACACCCCAGATGCACTTTCCACGCCCACCGACGTGACCAAATGAATGCTCAAGATCGTGAGATGAGCGATGATTTCCAATCATTAGCCCCGTTCTTCCCTTCATTCTTAACTTCTCTCTTTACTCAGTCCAGCTCGCATACATCGGCTGCAAAAGACGGAAGTTACAAGCCTCGGACAACTCGTCCACCATGCTTCCTTAGCTCAATATTTGAGGGACCATAACTCCGTTCCTAGAAGGTCTTGTACGATTTCAGAGACATCATTCGAATCAGCATGGGACCGTGTTCAAGATTGGCGGAAAAGCAGAAAAACGATTTTTATCGTGAACAGTGCCTTTAAGCATTTCAGAGAAGAACTGGCAAAAGACCCGTTGCTTCTCAACTTTTTGAACAGCCGCAAAACATTATATTCCGAAGTGATAGTTGACCAACATAGAACTCCGCCCCGCGTTCCCTAGAGCGATTTTCGCAAGCAAAAACCGGTTTGAGAAATTTTTATAACAGCAGAGGAAGTCTGTGCCGTTAGAAATTCCGAACTTTTGAACAGCCGCATAACATTCTATTCCAAAGTGATAGATGACCGACACAGGACTCCCCATAGTCCCTAGAGCGATTTTCATAAGCACAACTGGTTCTAGAACATTTTACAAGAGCACGAGAAGTTGGGGCTTTTGCAATTTCCAAACTTTTTCAACAGCCGCATAACATTCTATACCAAAGTGATAGATGACCGACACAGGACTCCGCCCCGTAGTTCCTAGCGTGACTTTCGTGAAGACAACCGGTTCTAAAACATTTAGTAGGAGCATAAGAAGTTGGCGCCGTTGTGATTTCCGAACTTTTCAAGCAGTTTTATAGCTATCTATTCCAAAAAGATAGTCGAACGACACAGGACTCCGCCCCATAGTCCCTGGCACGATTTTTTTAAGCAAAAACTGTGTTAAAACATTTTATAAGAGCACATGAAGTTGGTGCCGTTGGAATTTACGATTTTTCACCAGCCACATGATATTTTGCTCTGAAGTGATAGTTGACCGAGCCGCCCTATAGTCCCTAGCGCCATTTTAGCGCGAGTATGACTACTTACTGAATCAAACTTAATGTTCCACAGTTCGAGAATGAGCTCAGCCGGGCCAAGTGATGGGAATGAGCCCTAAAATCCAATCTGATTCCCCGCTCGCCCTACGCAATATGTGCGCAAAAAAGCAGATTTGGATTTTTTTCAGTTCAGTAAACAACTTGGGCAGGCAGTATGAACCAGGCTGGGAACTCAAAGTTGCGCTTCCACGAAAAAAAAACAATAGACTCCTGATAATGTCTGTAAGGTCTAAAAGATCAGGGTTTCGGGCCGGTCATCTATCACTTTGGAACGGATTGTCACGTGGAATCTATAGTGGCGTGTACTTCCTATGCTCCTGGTAGTTTTCTAAATCGGCTTTTTCTCCACAAACTAAAGTTCTTGCGGGATCCTTTCGCAAATCCTTTGGCGATATAGGCCATCAACCCATAATTTCGCTACTCACCTCATTTTGAGTCCTCTTCGGACACAAGGCATCAATCTCATCGAAAAAGATTACACAAGGCGATGAGTCACGAGCACGTTGGAATACGGTCCTCACAGCACGTTCACTTTCACCGACATACTGAAATTCAGGAAATTTAGGATAAAAACCAAGCCCTGAAATTCAAAGCGCTCCCTAATCGGCCATTCCGAATCGCGGACGCCAAAATTTGGCATGAATGGTGGCGTCGCCACAAACGTTGACCAATCCCGGAATTCTATACTCACTGCCAAATTTTTCGGATGATTACAGTAGGCAACGACAGAAACAAAGTGATTTACCACCCACAACTCCTTGAAACCTTCTTCTTTTCTTTGCAGCCGCAGGAAGGTTTTTGTCAAAGGTTCAAGAAACGGGCGACTGAAACCGGATTCGTCCACAAATCCATTCTTGTAAGAGTGGTAGGCCTCTTTGGGCATTCGAATAGGTGTTCAGTTGTGTGGCCACGGCTACCACAGTCCGGGCACTCGTCCGGCTTACTGCGATCGATCTTATGCAAATATTACATCAGCATAGGTGAATGACCGCAGCGTAACGAGGCAAGGGTACTTCTAGCCCGCCTACCGAGTTCCATCTCGGTGTTGCTGACTATGGGTGGTACGACCCCCAATATGGGATTGACGGTCATCCTACTCAAGTGATCCCTGACGAATTTGGTGTGCTCCGGACGTAAAAGACGCAGACGATCCAATTGGGAGCCCGTCCATCTTTGTATATTAACTTTCTCGGCAGCATCCGCAAAAGGCCTTCTGATATGTCTCTCTCTCTCACTGGATTCATGATCCTTCTTAATGGGTGGTCAGGCTGCTTGACAATGTTAATAACCAGTTGCTGCGCTTGGAGTTGGCAGTGCTCCTTAACTGGCAGAATTCGGGCTTCAGCATGAAAATGTTCCACTGGGGTGCTTTAAAGGCAGCATACACGCTCGTAAACGTAGTTGAGATAACTACGGAATTAGAATGGTATGGCACCGAACACAACGCCCACGCCTTTTTAAACGTCAAAAACGATCCACAATGACGCTACACGAGTGAGAAGTTGGGCCCGCCCCTGTATCTGCCCGCCTCCTGTATTTGCGTCCTCTTCCAAAACAGGAGTGCTGGGCCATTTCCACCTTCGGCGACGTTTGTGGGTGGTGGAATGGGTACAATAGGTAAACCATACACACTGACGACGGTGGAATTGGCCCAGAACCCCTGTTCTGGAGGAGGACACAAATGCAGGGGGCGGGCAGATACAGGGGCGGGGCCAACTTCTCACTCGTGTAGCGTCATTGTGGGTCGTTTTTGACGTTTCAAAATGCGTGGGCGTTGTGTTCGGTGCCATACCATTCTAATTCCGTAGTTATCTCAATTACGTTTACGAGCGTGTATGCTGCCTTTAAGCACACCCTGTGGCAATCCGAAGAGCAGCATTTTGGACTCGCTGCATCTTTGTCAACGATGAATCCGATATCATGTGCTGCCATACCGGTGCAGCGTACTCCAACGCCTGCTGCAATATTGCCTTGTAGGTGGTCAAAATTGTCTCCTTGCTACTTCCCCACGACGTTCCTCCCAGAGCTCGTAGGACGTTGAGCTTTGCTTTCACTGTAGCCTGTTTCTGCTCAGTATTCTTGTGAAACCTCAACGAAGGATCCAATACTAGGCCGAGCAGCTTAGGAAAACGTGCGGCAGGCAGAAACCTTACAAAACCGATTAATAGACCTCGCGATTTCTGAACCCCCAAAATGACCCTCTGAGAAAAACCTCAGAAAATTTCGCGCAAACTTTTTCAATATGGCCCATCTAAAATTTCCGAGTAATCATATTTTCTCTCGATTTCCTTGTATAGGAGTTTTTTTTTTGGTTCCTCGAATATAATGAAACCAAATCGATTCAAATAAATGTTTGGGTAAATATCATAAAAAACTGCTTAACTAGAATCTTATATGAACCAAACATTCGAAAAAGATAGATTCGATTCTCACCCTAAAGGAATAATCGCGACTTCGAACAATATGAATAATTGTGTACTACACTCTGAAGGAGCCCTGACCAATAGAATTGGGACCGAATCAAATAAGTATTCGAATATTCAAGCGCTAGGACACATGATTCATTGAGAAAAAGTTATGTCTTGTTTTTCTCGAATATTCGATTCATTCAAAAACTCAAACTATTAGGCTTTCCAAATATTCACTCCAGTTAGTCGAGAAACCAATTTTTTTTTGAATTTCGAATATTCGTTTTTTTTGTAAGAATGAAATATTCGATTTTTCGAATACTCGACCAATTTTGGGTCACGACATTCGATTATTTAGCCATTGAGAAAAAAGTTCAAAAATTTTTATGCATTATTTGAAATTAATTCGAAAGCTCGACTGTTCCTTCGAAATTTGAATGAATTCGCTTACTAGTCATTCGAATTGAACCAAGACAGGTTTTCGAATTCCTTCAGCAAACGTTGAGATGTCTTTTCCAACTCATTCATTAAATTGAAAAAGTTTAGAACGCGTTATTCTAGAAATTCACTTTTTCGAGATTGTCGAAAAGGGGTCATCTAAAATATTCGTTAATTCAAACGTGGCATCCAATGCCCATTTATACTACCCATGCCTTCAAAACGCAGATTGGACGAGTATTCAAAAGTTGAATATTCTTACATTTGAAATAATCGAAAACACCATCTCTCAAATTAAAAATTAATTTGCCAAATAAACGAATCAATAACACATAATGGGGGCCCGAGGAAAAATTCCGCATACAAGTCAAAATTTTGTAAATTACGGGTATTTTTGTAAATTCCTACGTGGACGCGAAACGATCCCCAATTTTCCCCGAGGGTTGGAATCCCTGGGTGGGTAAAATCCTGAAAATGATGCGAAATTTTCCGTCGACTCCCCCCCCCCTTTTTTGTGTAATCGATTCCAGGAGCTAATTGAAAAAAATCATTCAACAAGAAATCTTCAAACACCCTTGATACCATTCGAATTATTCTGTCGGATATTCAAAAAAAAAACCTATGAGAAATCACTTCCGGATACAATCCGTTTTCAGGAAAAATTGAGACCCAATATCCGTTTTTGCAACATTCACAGCATACGAAATCCGAGAAAACCCGATTTTCGAATTCGTATAGAATGTATACTGTCCGAGACGACAATATCCCCACAAGAACTCTCCTTCTAAAGAGAAATGGATCGTTCTCATTCTTCCACACCTGAATTTCGTCAACCCCTAGCCACCTTCTCGACAACAAAATCCAAACGGCAGCCAGCTGATATCGATCCGTTTTATGCGCAATATCTTGGCGTTTACGAGTCTTGTCTTCTTCCCTATTATAGCCGCCCAGGACACGCCCACATTTCGCCCCTCCCCTCTGGCTCTCCGAGCCCAGCCAGCGCTACTCGTCGACCTTTGGAAGGCGAACGGCGAGTAAAATCCGATACCAACCACTGTAAACACATGAGTTTAAAGCACTTTAAACAAGCACATGCGGGCACGCTTACACGCACACAACTCGGGTCTGAGGCACAAATGAGAGCGATTGCTTCTATGATTAGCATTTCCTAACAAACAATAACCCTTCAAGTTGAAACAAAAACCTTGTCACAAAAAGAAACGCAAATTCCAACACGGCCGGCGGAGGCTATATCGAATTTGAAAGTAGATATGTTTTTTTCGCAGAGATTTTGATCAAGTTACATGCAAATTGAAGGCATCGTACTCGCTAAGAACCATACTCCTGTTTTTGACATTTCAGCGCTACAATACGCCTGTAACAAAACCCTAAACTTGTCGAGAAATTCACCATTCAAAATACATGAATTTTCAAATTCGCGCCGGATTTACCTTAGGACAGTTGCGCTGAAGGGCAAAGAATAGTTCCTCAATTCGTCAATTGGGGCATCATCTGATACAATAGCGCATAAGGGGGGAATCAGCTGATCGTTCAATATATTTTTCAAATGTTTCCCTCTGAATCACTTTGTTTCTTTCTATTTGTTGTCGACGGCAAAGCTTTTCATAATTTTTCTTTTGTATGCCTTTCACTTCACGTTTGACCAAAGAGCAAAGAGAATTATCGGAAATTATTCGAAAATCTGAAAAATAAAACAAAAAATCGAGTAATATTTGAATTCTCACCCAAACATTGGTCCAAATCGAAAAAAAAACTTCTTCGAACGTTTCACTTAACCGAAAAAAATGTTAGGACGTTAGGTCACGGAAGTTCTTAAAAAAACTCTTAAAGGACATCGTGCGTGCTGGAAATCACTTTCAATTTTCTGCATGCAATCAAACAATTCGGGCTAGCATACATCACCCACGAAACCTGAGCAAGGTAAGGCATGCCCTGGTTATCGGCCCGTCGGAGGTGCCCCCCCCCAACTCAAAATGGCAGCGAGTATACCACGCAAAAAGAGTAAAACGTACTAGATTTCAATTACCCCCCGGTTACCGGGCGGTCTTTTCGAACACTCGTAACCGACGTCCCATTTTCAGCTCTAATGGGACCAATCTACCTGGGACTAGGTCAGTAACTTTCTTTGTGATCCTTTTCCAAATAAGCACTGCACAAGCCCAAGCCGGAGCACCCGCCTAGTCACCTTTTCAGACGCACAAAGTCAAAACTGCGTTTTTTCGCAACTTTAACGCCCGGCAGACACACTCTTCGTCCTTGGATGGGCCGCAAAAGGTCCGCGATTGAAGCTAGGCTTAGTATAGGTCCTTCAAAACCGAAGCCACCCGTCTGGAGACATTAGCCGCCGAGCGGCGCCTCGGTTACCCTGCGGTTTTTTTTTCGACGCTTTGTAACCGACGTCATATTTTCACCTCTAATGGGACCAATCGACCTGAGACTCGGGCAGTAACTTTCTTTGTGATCCTTTTCCAAATAAGCACTGCACAAGCCCAAGCCGGAGAACTCGCCTAGTCACCTTTTCAGATGCACAAAGTCAAAACTGCGTTTTTTTCGCAACTTTGACGCCCGGCAGACACACTCTTCGTCCTTGGTTTGGCCGCAAAAGGTCCGCGATTGAAACTAGGCTTAGTATAGGCCCTTCAAAACTGAAGCCACCCGTCTGGAGACTTTAGCCGCCGAGCGGCGCCTCGATTACCCTGCGGTTTTTTTTTTCGACGCTTTGTAACCGACGTCATATTTTCACCTCTAATGGGACCAATCGACCTGAGACTCGGGCAGTAACTTTCTTTGTGATCCTTTTCCAAATAAGCACTGCACAAGCCCAAGCCGGAGAACTCGCCTAGTCACCTTTTCCGAAGCACAAAGTCAAAACTGCGTTTATCCGCAACTTTGACACCCCGGCAGACACACTCTTCGTCCTTGGTTTGGCCGCAAAAGGTCGGCGATTGAAACTAGGCTTAGTATAGGTCCTTCAAAACCGAAGCCACCCGTCTGGAGACATTAGCCGCCGAGCGGCGCCTCGATTACCCTGCGGTTTTTTTTTTCGACGCTTTGTAACCGACGTCATATTTTCACCTCTAATGGGACCAATCGACCTGAGACTCGGGCAGTAACTTTCTTTGTGATCCTTTTCCAAATAAGCACTGCACAAGCCCAAGCCGGAGAACTCGCCTAGTCACCTTTTCCGAAGCACAAAGTCAAAACTGCATTTATCCGCAACTTTGACACCCCGGAAGACACACCCTTCGTCCTTGGTTTGACCGCAAAAGGTCCGCGATTGAACCTAGGCTTAGTATAGGTCCTTCAAAACCGAAGCCACCCGTCTGGAGACATTAGCCGCCGAGCGGCGCCTCGGTTACCCTGCGGTTTTTTTTTCGAAGCTTTGTAACCGACGTCATATTTTCACCTCTAATGGGACCAATCGACCTGAGACTCGGGCAGTAGCTTTCTTTGTGATCCTTTTCCAAATAAGCACTGCACAAGCCCAAGCCGGAGAACTCGCCTAGTCACCTTTTCCGAAGCACAAAGTCAAAACTGCGTTTATCCGCAACTTTGACACCCCGCAGACACACTCTTCGTCCTTGGTTTGGCCGCAAAAGGTCCGCGATTGAAACTAGGCTTAGTATAGGTCCTTCAAAACCAAAGCCACCCGTCTGGAGACATTAGCCGCCGAGCGGCGCCTCGGTTACCCTGCGGTTTTTTTTTCGAAGCTTTGTAACCGACGTCATATTTTCACCTCTAATGGGACCAATCGACCTGAGACTCGGGCAGTTACTTTCTTTGTGATCCTTTTCCAAATAAGCACTGCACAAGCCCAAGCCGGAGAACTCGCCTAGTCACCTTTTCCGAAGCACAAAGTCAAAACTGCGTTTATCCGCAACTTTGACACCCCGGCAGACACACTCATCGCCCTTGGTTCGGCAGCAAAGGGTCGCTTACATAGCGTCTTTCAGTGCTTATCATTCTTCAGCTTTCCAACGCATCGCATCCTACCCCGGCGCAACTTTATTACGATTGCTGTAAAGTAGTTGTGAAAGCTTTTGTGATTCTTTTTTTGTATTGAGTTGTTTTTCGATCTTTTGTGTTGTGTTTGGCAAAGCGTAATATAATGTAGCAATCGTGAGCATATTCTTTTCAACATCTTTCTGTAGTTTCCACGGAACCCGATATCTGTCGAGTTTCACATTTAAATTTAGTGTCGTCCAAGTAGTGAATATTTAAAACATCCCATTTTCGTCTCCTTCTATCAGAGCACCAAATCAGTCATTGCTTTTGGAGCTGTTGATCAGTATGAGGGCTAAATGAGAGCACCAAAACAGTTCACCGAAATCCTCTAAGTTGCGTAATTTTTGCCTTTTTGTGGAATTCGCAACTCCTACAATTCCTTCCATATGCTAAGACTTTAGGGTTTTCAAACTCCGTGGCTGTGTACTCTGATAAGTTTCCTGTTCTACGATGATTGATTGATTCGTTGATTTATAGACTTTTTTTTATAGAAAAAATTAAAAACTATTGTTGAAGGAATTCCAGGACTATTCAGGCGAAGGCGAACGCGAACGCGATCTCGCCGAAACGCCTTAGCCACATAAAGATCAGTAACAATCTTGAGCAGGCTTCAAGTAATTTATACCAATTATTAAAATAATGAAAAAAGTAGAAGATTAATTAATATCTTTAAATAGGGAGCTGTTTTTAGTATTTAACCACAAAGCATGGTGCGCTAAAGTCTTTGAAAGCAGAAGAAATTGCAGAAAGGCACACTCCAATGAAAAAGACGCAAAACATCGGGAAAAAATCTAATCTTTGGAAAAACGCTGGAATTTTCCAGCGTTTTTTTATGATTAGATTTTTCCCGATGTTTTGTGTTTTGTTAATGATAATATTAACTTTAATTAATCCGGCCTATTTTCAATTTTTTTTTATATAAAATTTCATAAAGTCAAATTTTTTGTACGCCATTTTGCATGATGACCAGTGAAGTCCCTGCGCCCCCACCCCCTTCCTCAGGCCCCAGAGCTGCGACCCCCCCTGGTTATGGAAACCGAGGGTGCTTTACTCTGAACCTGAGGCTACGAAAATATAATAGTTGTACACAAACGAAATTTTCGAAAGATTTTTCGAAATTTTTTTCGTTCGTTTTCGTTCGTTCGAAATTTCGTCGAACGAAATTTTTTCAAATTTCGTTCGTTCGAAATTTTTTCGAACGAAATTTTTTCAATTTTCGTTCGTTCGAAATCCGATTTTTCGAAATTTTTTCGAAATTCGTTCGTTCGGAATTTTTTCGAACAAATTTCGAAATTTTTGACAAATCTCGAAAAATTTTCGAAATTTTCGACGAGTTTCGAAATAAATACGAAATTTCGAAAAAAAATCGAAATTTCGATTAATTTCGAATTTCGTTCGTTCGACCTCCGAAATTTCGAAAGTTTTTCGAAATTCGTTCGTTCGAAATTTTTTCGAACAAAATTTTTTCAATTTTCGTTCGTTCGAATTTTTTTCGAACGAAAAATTTTCGATTTTCGTTCGTTCGAAATGTTTTCGAACAGAATTTTTTCAATTTTCGTTCGTTCGAAATTTTTTTGAACGAAAAAAATTTCGATTTTCGTTCGTTCGAAATTTTTTCATTTTTCGTTCGTTTGAAAATATTTCGAACGAAAAATCTTCTTTTTTCGTTCGTTCGAAATTTTTTCGAACAAAATTTTTTCAATTTTCGTTCGTTCGAAATTTTTTCGAACGAAATTTTTCCATTTTTCGTTCGTTCGAAAATATTTCGAACGAAAAAAATTCGATTTTCGTTCGTTCGACATTTTTTTTCGAAATTGTACAACTATAGAAAATATATCCTTTACAAGTTGTGGCCACCTGCATACTGCTGTGGGGTCGATCATCAATTACTTCTCGTCAAACAACATGGGGAACAATTTTGGTACAAAGTCCACATGCAGGAAAACTTCAAAATCGCAATGAACATATTTCCGAATGCAGAAAAATTTCAAAAACGATTTTGGCGCGAACTTCAAATCCATTTCTAGAGTGTATTCGAAGGTTTTTCTAGGGGCTCTTTCGATATTTTCGTTCACTAAAGAGGTCAAGTTACACAAATTGGAATCCGCTATTCAGAGAGCCTCCTTAATTCGAGAAGTTTCAAAAATGCGATATTCAAATTATCCATTCATTCGAAAACGGAAGTCCAACGCAAATATGTCTAAGGGTATTGCTGCGATGGCAACATACTAGCACCAAGAGTCGTCACAGCAACGCAAACACGATTTCAATTCCACTGTCAACAGCAGTTGCTGTCCTGTTGCCAAGGCCAGTTGGGCTACAGCCGGCAGCTCATCGAGGTTTACCTACCCTTACGCCTTATACCAGGATTTCAACTTCATACCCGAGAAAAAGCGGAATTTTTTGTTCGGAAAACGGAACGACCGAATAAATTTCAGAAATCGGAAAATCGAAAACTACCAAAAATCAGGAAACTAGAAAGAATTCCACGATACTTCCGATTTCCGCTACCATTCTGATGCGTTTCTTCGGGACTCGGAAATCGGAAGGAAAACCAGTCAGAAGTCGCAACTGCGCCCGTTCTTGGTATGCATCACAAACCTGTTTTTCACATAAAACAAATAAAATTGGGCCCTCACCATGTTGAGCAGCTCAGGTCCTTTCACACTGATAAAGTTCATTCCAGTCTCGTTAGCCACGGCTTTCGCGAGGAGAGTCTTTCCACATCCAGGCGGACCACACAGTAGAATACCCTGCGGCTTCGCATTGATACCTAGCAGGGCAAAGTCTTCTGGACGCTTCACGGGGAACTGAAAAAGAGAAAATAAACATCGCTAATAGCCAATTATTTTGTTACTAACTCCACTGCTTTTCACCTGCTCCCCCAGTCTGGTGTCCTCTTAACACCATTTCATGCCATTCTTTCACAAATTAGATTTTCTTAATCAATTACTCCTTATTACAGCTTTCCAGAAACAAAGCAACGATATTACCACATTCAAGAATAAAAACAAGACATGCGGAAACAACTACATATAAGAGCAAACCTGTCTAAATCTAAGCTGGGATTCATGAAAGGCAAACCACGGTTACGGCTGGGCTAGCGGAGGAAACCGGCATTCACGAAAAATCCGGTTTGGTTACGGCTGGGCTACGATTGGGCTACGCGTAACCGCACCTCGGAGCTGCGGTTAACCGCGGTTAGCAGCGGTTTTGCGGCTTAGTCGTCGAATTGATGGTGTGCCGTATTAGTGCACAACACTGAGGGTCGAGGAAATACCGTTCTGGTTAATCGCAAACAAGGGGTTTCTCAGGTTTTCTGAATAAAATAACGTTTTATTTTTTGATATGGACCATGAGCACAATTAAATCCAAAACTTTTTGCGAATACGCATAAAAACTTGATATCTTCAAGGCAAGCTGAAAATATAGGAATGCCGCTCGTTATTGACTGCCACATTATAGGCCCGCTAGCCATAATGTGTTCCTCTCGATAACAACGAAAATTCTCAGAATCATCAACCTCATCTGTAAGTTTTATGTATGTTGCCCATGGCTAACTAAAATCTCTATGCCTCTCCTCCCTGCTCTCGCTCTCTTCTTTATTTTATCGCTCATAGTTGTTCTTTTTGTCTCCACTTTTTGTTCCTAATTCTTGTCTTCCGTGCGCTGAACATTTACCGAGCAGCCACAGGCTCTTCGCTGGGGTTTCTTTCCCATTTCGGCTCCGAATTCCCTCATTTTTTCCTCAGAATTTTTTCCCAGAACTTTTCGTACACGTTTTCGTCATTTTTCTGTTGGAAAACCCTAACTTGGTTTGGTACTGTGATGCATGATTCGGTTTTTTTTCGCATTTACAACGTTTTCTTCTACTTTTTTTTCCGAAGCGCCCACTTGGATTTCAAATGTTAATGTTTTTTACATGGTTCTGTGATCAACCTGGGTTTTCTCGATGTTTTTAGTTCAAACTTGTTTTTCCCTTGCATTTTGAGCTTTTTCCATATGATTTTTCTAAGGAGTCGTTTTATTTTTCTCCTGTTGTGAGCGACAATAAGCTTGTGTGAGAATGACAGAGAAAAAAAAAACAAAAAAGGGATTCTTAGACAAAAAAAAAGAGATGGAAAAAACTCGGAACTCAAACGACAAACGGAGAACTTGAAGCCGAGAACTCATCGAAAGGACGATGATGATCCCTGCAGCAACACCTAAGCCATGTGAAACAAACAAAAAAAATTAGAGGGGCAATTCGAAAAAAAAGAAGTTGAAAAGGCTAGTGATGCGAGAAAAAAAGCTAAATTGGGGGTAAAAATTTCACCAGCAGGTTTGCGGCTCATCGTGAGAGAGCGGCATCACTTTATGTACTTTCAAAAAACCAAAAAGGATTTTTCAAAAAAAAAGGAAAAAATGAAAAACTTTAAAATGGGAAAAACATCTCCAAGTTGAGGAAAATCCCTTTAAATGCCTGCGATCCATTGAAGAAGGTAAAGCACAAGGTAGACAAAAATAAGAATTCAAAAAGCAAGCAAAATTAGCAATCATGTGCAACGAAAACAGTGACGGGATAGGGAAATTCCGACCCGAAAGCCAATATTGATTTTCTCCAATCGAGATTCTCGGCGTCAATTGAGTGGCAAGTACGTGGCCGCGGAATAGTTAGCCACCCAACCGCGATGGGGCGGTTGTGAATGCCGGTTCGCGGTTTGGCTACCGCTGGGGTTGCTGCCCTAACCAAACCCAAACCTAGCCGGCTGTGTTCATGAATCCCAGCCCTAACCATGAAAAATATTCTTCTCTAATTTCAATTCTTCTTAAGAAACCCACTTCAGGTTGTTCCGAAAAAGATGCTCGTTTAGTTGTGAAAAATAGCCTAGCTTCCTTATTTTGAGCCTTTCGAAGTAAGGCTTATCGGGCTTATCATGTCCAAATCCCCTTATCACTGTTATATTTTTCCGCCATGACCGACCGCTCCGCAGCTTGGTCCGCCCAAATTCATCCGAGCAAGCCAGGCTTTAGATTTCCCCTCGTCCGGTTTACAAGGGTTCGACAAATGGTTGCTAACGCCGTTTGCAACGAAATTCTTCCCACTTGATGCGTTTTCAAGGACTATTTGAAATCTATGTTTGCAGCAGCTGCGGAGTTCTCTGAATCAATATATGGCGGGTTTCCTCAGTTGGGCGGAAAGGTTAGGGTACCCATTATGAAATTTTTAGGGTTTTCAGAAAGGAAATGTTTCCGATTTGGCTCAAAACTTTACCCTAGGGGTTATTTAGGATCCTGAACACGATTATAGGGTCTGTTTCTCGATAAGCCGAGGCTTACTTTAGGTTATGGTAAACTGAAAAATGCGGTTGCGAGGTAGGGTATTCCACTGGGCATACTGTAGGTTGCGCCATAAACGACGGCGATTTCGTAATTTTTTTTCTGAATTTTGGAGAAAAAACACCGGGAACTTTGGAAAGCGGTGACTTTTCCCACACACACAAATATTATCGATTCACCTAAAGTCTTGACCATGGATACATGGATACCATGTACACAATAAGAGACAAATTTCCCTCAGTTGTTCCCATTTTTCTGATTATTCTTGCGTGTATCTATGACAAAGACATTTTCCTGCGATTTTTTTCTTCCGAATATGGGAATTCCAAAAATCGATGAATAGAATTCGAATTGGTGTTCAGCACCCAGAAAACCCCCAAAAAAGTTTTGAGTCAAATCTGAGGCATTCCCGTCCCAGAACTGAAAAGGAACGGTGAAAAACGGCCAGGAAGTGGGTCAAAACCGTGTGCCGCAGTCGACCCAGTGCTACAGCCATTACAGTCATTACCGATCGGTGTGGTCGGACGACTATAACTCCTACAAATTGTGACCCGCAGACATTAAAAACGACCTATTCTTTCCTACTGAGGTCCCGTACACGTTTTACAGCGTCGTGCGCTTTCCCACTGGGGTCCCGCACACTTTTTTTGGCGTCCTGTGCACTCCCACTGTTGGGCCGCACACTTTCTGCGGCGTTCGGCTCACTCTCGTTTGGGTCCCACACACTTTCTACGGCGTCCTGCGCCCTCCCACTTGGGTCCCGCACACTTTCTATGGCATCCGGCGCATTCCCACTGAGGTCTTGCAGACTTTCTACGGCGTCCTGCGCACTCCCACTGTGGTCCCGTACACTTTGTACGGCATCCTGCGCATTCCCACTGGGGCCCGCACACTTTCTACGGCGTCCTGCACATTCCCACTGGGGGCCGCGCACTTTCTGCTGCGCCATGCGCACTCCTGAAATCCTATTCACACCAACCGTCTCAAAGAGGAAACAATCTTGGGCGGAAGCCTATTATTAGCTGTGTTGATTTTCATTAGTTCATTTTTAAAGTTCAGTAAGCGTCGGAGGGTTTACAATAACATGTTTTTACCCGTCTTGAAGGCCAGACCTATCTTGAGGTTCCGCAAAAATTGAGCTTTCAGCTCCGAAATTGAATAGGAGCTAGCTGCATCCATTTCCAGCCTCCTGCCAAAAATTTACTTCCTAGCTAAATTTTAGGTTTTGCAACAAGATCGTGAATGCCGTCTGAAAAAGGAGATCAAAAGTTTCTCGACCAAAATCACGTGGTTTTCTCCATCTTTCTCAGGTGCCAAGAAACCATCCCACAAGGATCATCCCTGTTGTGATCCTAACGAGAGGTGGGGGATGACCCCACCACCACTGTTCGCAGTGGGGTCCACCCCACTGCAAACTGTGGGGAAATGGGCCCATACTTGGGTACCACCTCCCCCCCCCCGAGCTGTGAGGATATCCCCCCTCTTTGTCAATAGAGCGGGGTCTGAATTCAATAAACTACTTCGGTCAGGTTTGATAATGGGGAAACTAAGTGAATTCAAAAAGACACTTGAGTGTTATCTGTTGTCCCAGGAGTAATGTTTGTAAGATTTCTTTTCTTGATGGTGCCGATGTATGCCTAATAGTCAGTTGATCCATTTGTTTATTGTTGTTCGACTGATTTTAGTGCTTTTATTATTCTGTTGTTGTCTTTGACACGGTTCTACCGTGTAATAAATCAAATCAAATCAATCAAATCAAGATTATTCTCCCTTTGAGATGGTTGGTGTGAATAGGACTTGAGGAGTGCGCAGGACGCCGCAGAAAGAGACGATTATAATTTGCCACCGGCACAGCGCCGCTTCGCGACGCTCGGAATTGTGGTGCGCGCGAAGCGCGCACCAGATTTGGCTTTAACTCGCCCACGCGCAACTCTGCGATTACGAAATCGGCGTTCGGAGTGACTGTGGAAATACGGTTTTTCCTCCATTGGAAATAGCGTAAAAAGTTGGGGTATACACCCAAAAATGGTTTGGAACGGTTTCTTGGCGCTCGAGAAAAATGGCGAAAACCACGTGATTTTGGTCGAAAAACTGTTAATCTCCTTTTTTTTCAGACGGCGTTCACGATCTTGTGTAACCAGTTAAAATTGAGCTAGGAAGCTAATTTTTTGACAGGAGCCTAGAAATGGATGCAGCTAGCTCCTATTCAATTTTGGAGTTGAAAGCTCAATTTTAGCGGAACCCCAATTTTGAGGGTCAAGACGGGTAAAAACATGTAAACATGTTATTGTAAACCCTCCGACGCTCACTGAACTTTAAAAATGAACTAGTGAAAATCAACACAGCTAGTGATAGGCTTCCGGCCAAGATTGTTCTCTCTTTGAGATGATTGGCGTAAATAGGACTTGAAGAGTGCGCAGGACGCCGCAGAAAAATAGGATCATAATTTGCCACCGGCACAAAATTCTCACTCAGGAATTATCCTATTAAAGCTGCGCTCTGGCTTACTGGGGCAAGTTCAAACCTGTTTTACGTGTTCTTTATCAAGACGCGTATAAAATACACATGTTTAGACAAAGGTATTAACAATGTTGCTGGTATAAAAGGCTCCTCATCTCACCGTGTGCCTCAGTCGGCTCTTTGGAGCCGGACCTGGAAGGTGGCCTTAGTCACTTTCCAGGAGATCCACCGGATAATGGAGGATAATTTTTGTCGCCTAGGGGATATCCTCACAGCTCGGGGGGGGGGGAGGTGGTACCCAAGTATGGGCCCATTTCCCCACAGTTTGCAGTGGGGTGGACCCCACTGCGAACAGTGGTGGTGGGGTCATCCCCCACCTCTCGTTAGGATCACAACAGGGATGATCCTTGTGGGATGGTTTCTTGGCACCTGAGAAAGATGGAACAAACCACGTGATTTTGGTCGAGAAACTTTTGATCTCCTTTTTTCAGACGGCATTCACGATCTTGTTGCAAAACCTAAAATTTAGCTAGGAAGTAAATTTTTTGGCAGGAGGCTGGAAATGGATGCAGCTAGCTCCTATTCAATTTCGGAGCTGAAAGCTCAATTTTTGCGGAACCTCAAAATTGAGGGCCAAGACGGGTAAAAACATGTTATTGTAAACCCTCCGACGCTTACTGAACTTTAAAAATGAACTAATGAAAATCAACACAGCTAATAATAGGCTTCCGCCCAAGATTGTTTCCTCTTTGAGACGGTTGGTGTGAATAGGATTTCAGGAGTGCGCATGGCGCAGCAGAAAGTGCGCGGGCCCCCAGTGGGAATGTGCAGGACGCCGTAGAAAGTGTGCGGGCCCCCAGTGGGAATGCGCAGGATGCCGTACAAAGTGTACGGGACCACAGTGGGAGTGCGCAGGACGCCGTAGAAAGTCTGCAAGACCTCAGTGGGAATGCGCCGGATGCCATAGAAAGTGTGCGGGACCCAAGTGGGAGGGCGCAGGACGCCGTAGAAAGTGTGTGGGACCCAAACGAGAGTGAGCCGAACGCCGCAGAAAGTGTGCGGCCCAATAGTGGGAGTGCACAGGACGCCAAAAAAAGTGTGCGGGACCCCAGTGGGAAAGCGCACGACGCTGTAAAACGTGTACGGGACCTCAGTAGGAAAGAATAGGTCGTTTTTAATGTCTGCGGGTCACAATTTGTAGGAGTTATAGTCGTCCGACCACACCGATCGGTAATGACTGTAATGGCTGTAGCACTGGGTCGACTGCGGCACACGGTTTTGACCCACTTCCTGGCCGTTTTTCACCGTTCCTTTTCAGTTCTGGGACGGAAACTACCGAAAGCTCAGGATTGTGCGAAAAAATTGACATTCGTTTTATCGCGAACACTGCCTTTAAAGGCAGTATTCACGATAAGAATAATTTTTCTGCTTTTTCGCCCATCTTGAAGACAATCACATGCCGATTCCAATGATGTTTTTGGAATTGTACAAGACCTTATAGAAACGGAGTTATGGTCCCTCAAAAATTTAGCTAGGGAAAATGGTGGACGAGTTGTACGAGGCTTGTAACTTCCATCTTTTGCAGCCGATGTATGCGAGCTGACCTGAGTAAAGAGAGGAGTTGAGAATGAAGGAAAGAACGGGGCTATTGATCGGAAACCATCGCTCATCTCACAATCTCGAGCATTCATTTGTTCACGTCGGTGGGCGTGAAAAGTGCATCTGGGTGTGACGAGCTGACGGGTGTCCAACTTTGCGGCCGTAGGGGACCGTTCCGAGCTCATTTTTCTTAGTTTTTTCAACATGAGGGTTGCGCTAGGCCCTCCCGCTGCCGATCTCCACCAAAAAATCAGACATGGCTTTTATCGTGGACACTGCCTTTAAAGGTTTTGCCTCTCCAGAATGGGAATTACTAAGCAAAAATCAGGTCACAAAGGGAACCTTTGGGAAAAATATATGAAATTTCCGAAAGTTTAGCTTCCTGGCAAAAGTAATGATTTGGCAATGTTATAACTACAAGAAATATAGTAGTTGACAAAATAAAATTCAAAAAATCAACTCGAAATATGTTTGAAAATGATTTGGCACAAAATAACCAGAACTAATGAAAAACTGGGAAATGTAGTGAAATGACCAAAACCGGATTTGGCGGTCATTCATAGGTCAACTTTTGATAAGTAGTGTAAATTTTACAAGACTCTCCGTTAAACTTATCAAAGCTAAATTAAGCGCGCGACGGAAACCGTAAAACATTTCATTGAAGCTGTAATACGGAAATCAGCTTAGGTCAACTATGGTCAACTATTACGCTCAAATCCGATGAGCGCTTGATTTCGCTTTGATAAGTTTAACGGAGAATCTTGTAAAATTTAATCCCTCGTCAGTCACTACTTATCAAAAGTTGGCCTATGAATGACCGCCAAATCCGGTTTTGGTCATTTCACTACATTTCCCAGTTTTTCATCACTTCTGGTTATTTTGTGCCAAATCATTTTCAAACATATTTCGAGTTGTTTTTTTAAATTTTATTTTGTCAACTTCTATATTTCTTGTAGTTATAACATTGCCAAATCATTACTTTTGCCAGGAAGCTAAACTTTCGGAAATCTGTTCTTTCAATCTTAATGCTAGTCGGATATTGAACTTCCCGGATATCCACATTCATGAATGCACTCGAATATTTAACTTTTAAAACTTCACCTACTGGGCCATTGGGATCTTCGTCTTTTCTGAAACAGAGTGGCTCTAACTACTTTTCTTAAATAAAATAGATGGGTATGCAGGCAACTATTCGGTTCTTCCGTAAGAAATGTGGCCCCCGTGGTCAGGAGATCTGCGACGCGAAATTCAAAAGCCTTCGAAAAACATTTATTCACAAAAAACCTCAAAACTTATTCCTGTCAACTCACTACATCATCATATCGATGATCCCTCATTGTTCAAGTGCTCATACCCACACATGTACGCTAACCCACCCCCACGCAGGCGACACAGCCATTTGACCTTAGTGCATCTGCCCTTTACTAGCGAGACACACACTCGCACTCTTCTTACAGACGGATGGTCGACGACACCAGTCACACGGACGTTCATGGCCTGGTCAGCGACGCAGAGGGGGCATATGAGAGGCCGCCCCATCCGTCGACACCCGGAACTGGCCCAGCCTCTCCGCCACGGATACCACCACCATAACCACAGACCGCGTACCCATGCGCTCAACCACATCCGGCACGACAGGCATAATCCAATAAGGTCATGAGCGCACGGCGTTAACGAGCAGCGACAGATGTGCAAAGTGCACAGAAGGCAAATCAGCTGACTCGCTAAATATGACGTCAATTTCGAAGGCTTTGTTCAAGTATCTACTTGTCTTCTATGGTCAAACGGTCTCTGTAGCACGGTTCCAACCGCTAATCCTAGAGTTATAAGATCGAGGCAGTAGGCTGCTTCTAACGTGACTAAGTTAGCTAAATTAAACCTACCGAAACCTGCTATAATTCTCCGAAAAACTGAAAACTGACGTCATATTTGCCGTCTACGCTCCAAAAAACCCGTTTCAACTAATTTCGTAAAGCATTTTTAGCCTTCTTAATTCAGAAGTGGATATTCCAAAACTCGCAAAGGAAGTGTCTAGAGTGTTAAGCGCATCTGTGAGAACAGATTGCATTGCTAGTATCCTATGGGCATCCATCGTAGAACTGCGTAGTATCCCATCACGAGCTGCTCTTTCCAAGGAATAAGTTCAAGGTCGTTTCTTGTACCTAAACTGCACAATATCCCCCACCCCCCCCCCGAGATGCTGGTTCAAAGAAGTTGGAAGCACTTCAAAACGGTCGTTTTCTGTGCCTACTGTACCTTCCAAAACGCGCAATCATATTCCGAAAATCTGCAAATGAACCATATAAGCTCGTGATCAGCGCCCAAAACACCTCTCACGATTTCTCGCTGTTTTCGAAGGAACAGAGTGAGTTTGGCTCTAAAATACAAGATATGTCAATTATGTGGTTCCGAAAACGTTCAAGAAAAATGTTCCAGATTTAACTCAAAAATTTTCCCGGGGATACGGGGGTATTTGGGGTCCTAATCACGAATCGATTTGTGACAGATTACGGTAGATAACGGTGGGCCTACGGTAGTTTGGTCAAACTCTCAGACTAGGCTCAAACTCTCTGCGGGGGATATTCGGGATTTCAATGCCAATTTGATGTCCATTTGTCGATTTTAGGAACACTGAGGTGGGTTTCTCCTTTAAATGGTGACGCTATTTCATAGAGGAAGAGTATGGGGAACTAACAAAAAACGGACGAAAACTGGATGCAAATTGGGAAATAATGGGTTATTTTTGTTGAATGAAAGTGGACGAGTTACACCGCAACATGCCCGCTCGTTTGAAAGACAGTAGGTGCGGGCAGATCGCTGGCTTTTGGCGGGCGAATCGACGTCCCTCCCGCCATCGGCCCGCCAGTAGCCAGCGATCCTTCCGCCAGTAGCCAGCGATACGCCCACCAGCAGCCAGCGATCCGCCCCCAGTAGCCAGCAATCCGCCCGCGACTAGCCATCGAACCGCCCGCCATTAGCCAGCGATCCGCCCTCGATGCCACATGTGGGTTATTCTGATGGTTCCCACCACAGTGTACGTGTGCGGGACCACCCCCCCCCCAGTGATCGTTCCCAGGATCGGCCTCGAAATGCCGAGTTAGCAATCAGTGCGATGAAGCGCCTCTTATACCTTTCGGTTTGCTTACTCTGCGCATGACACTGATACCAGAAAAGAGCTCGTAAATGATTGACAAATTTCACCGTGTAAAATTTAAGCGGACGAATCGCTGGCTATCAAAGCAGTGGCGGGCGGGTCGCTGGCAGGCTGCGGGCGGATCGCCGCTTTAGAGGTTGCCGGCGATCCGCCCGCTAGCATGATCAATAGAGTATATCAAACGAATAATATCGATTTTTCCGAATAAATCTACTTTTCTCTTCATGATCGGAATGGTTTCAACAGCACTTGTTATCACACATTAGAGTAAGTGAAAGGTTCTCATATTTAATAAGAATGTGGGATTTCGTCTATTCACTAACATGCCAAGGCCAATTAATTGAGATTTTATTTGAATATTCGAATAATCGAATGAGTGGTTATAGCTATTCAGTGATTGGACAGAAATTTACTTTTTCATCAATTATGGAAACCTTGTCCCTCACGTAATGTTTGATACCAAGGGCAGTTAAACCCATCTCGTCTGTGAGAAAATATAAGAGTTAATTGAAAATCGATATTATTCGTTTGATATACTCTAATGATCAACTTTCCCAGGCGCCGCTATCCGCCCGCCGAGACAACGAGTGGTAGCGATTCGCCCGAAACTTGCTGACGTACCGCCCGCAGAGACCTTGATTGCCAGCGGTTAGTCCGCGCCTATTGTCTGAGTAGTGGAGCTAGCGGTAAAGTGGAGCTAGTAGACCTCTATGGCCTGTACTAGAACGCGTACGTCGTTGGAAGTTTCAAAATCTAGCCGAAGTGGCTGCATTCAGACGATCTATCTGGTCGAGTTAGTATTAGGGTGACGACTGCAAAGCGAATGGTCGAGAGTTGATTTTTTTATTCAGCATGGCTCAAATACAATATTTCGACTCGTTTTTGACGCTTCCAACGGCGTGTGCGTTATATTTGGAGCCATACGACCACAGAAACGTCGTTATCTACATAATTTTTCGAGCATGTATGCTACCTTTAACAACCCAACGGAAGCTGACATCTCATAGACCGGTCGCCAGAGGTCGACAACCAGATACTCCCAGAGATTAGCATGTCATGACGAAAAAAGACGAAAAATTTCACCAGAATATTCCATTCCAACTCCTGTCGAATATCGCTCAGAGCTCCAATATCCTTCCATGTCACGTCAGGTACCGTGGCAAAGCCCTCCCGTTTCGCTGACGGCTGAACATTCTCCAAGGCACGCTCAAAATCCGACATCGTCACATGGAATCCACCCAGCTTTTCCAGCACATTCGGATCGTCATCAGCTTGCAACCACGCCAACACTGAAAAAAGAGGTTTCCAACAAAAAATTACCGCAAACAAAAACTAAATAATATACTTCAATACAGATGAACACTTACAAATTTAAGAATGTACAGGAAAAATAGAAAAAATCACATAAATAGAGAAAATAACAGCACCAGAAAAACACTCAGGAACCGATTTGACCCTACCCACCTTTCATACCCCAAGATCTGATGGAATTTTCGCTCAAAGTCACTACCAGTTATTTGGATTGGGTAGAATACGATTATGAGGTCCGTTTCCAGTTTTTCGAATGATACGGTAGATTCACTAGAGTTTCAGATTTGACTGAAAACATCGCCAGGGGGTCCTTTAGGGTGCTGCTCACGGATCCTATGTTCGATATGCAACTTCCCGATGAGCACGCTCTCACGGATCCTATGTTCGATATGCAACTTCCCGATGAGCACGCTATGCTGCGGTAGCTAAATGGTAATAATTTCACCGTGCCCAACCATAACCCTTCCGAGATCAAAAAAGGACATTAGATTCGTTAACACCCCCTCCAAGATTTCCCCTAATCAGAAGAATCGAGGAATACTAGACTCAGGTTCATTTTAGGTGAACTCCTAATTTCGATTATCACAGCGCGGAGCGGTGGCGTTTTCGTCGGAATATCCTTACCAGTAGTTATATTTCACCAAGACCCACCGCTCCGCTGCTCGTGATAATCGAAATGCACAAGTCACTAGGGGTTTGCCAGAGTCCACATATCCTCTGTTTCGAAGGCGAATTCAAATTGTTCCTTCGCGTGCTTAAGCTCTACCAGTGTAGAAACAACGGGAAAGTGTAGGGGTGAATTAGAGGCAGCCTACTGTGTTCTCGGAGCCGATTTCCGGTCCGCAACTGCGGACTACGGCTTTTGCATCACGCGACACGTGATAATCGTGCTGGCAGAGAAGTGAATCGAGCCCGTGACCAATTGGTCCCAGCACGATTATCATCCTGTTGCGTGATGCAACAGCCGTAGTCCGCGAATGCGGACCGGCCCCTGTTGCACCACGCCAGACCCTGCTACTAGACGAAAGGTGAGTGAGAAGTGAAAAGTTCAACCTCCATTAACAAACTCTCACCTTTATCCAACTCCTCTTTGATCTCCTCATTTGTCATTCGGCGCTTCGTCGAATTGTGGTTCACAATTGTATCAAATATCCTGAAATTTATTCAGTCTATACATCACCAATTTAAGGGTTTGGGAATAGATAGGCATTTGTGGACGAAATGACCCGGTACACAGGGCCAATAGATACCGTGTGGAATCACTCTGTCACTCGTTATGGAGTACCCACCGCGCCTATCTAAGGCGTTCGAGGCGCGTTGGGGATTGTATAACGAGTGACAAAGGGGTCCACCTATTGACCTTATGTGCCAGGGTAACTCGTCCACAGGTACCTATCTATTCCCAAACCCGTACACCAACGGTAATTAAGAAACGGATGAAGACACCTGGTGCGATTTCAGATATTACACGCGATCCTCCGATTAGGTCGACCTACAGCCCATTTCTGACCTACCGCACACCAAAGCTTGACCTTTTAAGTCAAACCTTGACCTACCACACCGAAACGCAGCAACACAACCAGCAGTTGAACAGGGTCTATCGAAGCGTTGTGGCCGATCTCCATGGCGCTACGAAACCATCCCATGGCGAAAAAAATCAAAAAATGCCCAAAACTGTTATGAACATCACCTTCTAGGCAAAAAAATGGCTTCAAACTCTTACGACCCCTCCACAAATTTACAAAATTTCCCTCTATGGGCCAAAATCTTTACGAACCCCTCACCCTCCGTGGTGCCCCGCCACAACTCTACCGACCCATATGCGACCCTTTCGGCCTTCTTCTCTATGACCCACAAAATGTGAAAAAAGATTAGCGTTTGACGCCACGTGCAGCAGTTTCGATACGATACCGTTTCTGCCACATCGCCAAAGACTCTCTTTAAACTTCTGACCTACCTGTTGACAGCACACTTTGCCGCCTCCCTGACCAATGCGTTCAAATCCGCACCAACATAGCCAGGAGTGAGTCTTGCCACCATCTTCATGTTCACACTATCATCAAGAGGCAGCCTGAAAAAGGAAAATTAAAGATTTCAGACAAAAAAAAACAACTAACAAAAAACCTCACTTGCAAACCGTCTCTAGAATCTTCTGCCGCGCCTGCTCATCAGGAATCCCCAGTGAAATCTCACAATCAAAGCGGCCAGCTCTTCTTAATCCTCCATCCACTGCATCTGGTCGACTTGTTGTACCAATCACCAGCACGTGACCATGTCCTAAACACACGACTAGAATAAAGTCAAGAGCTCCCACCTCAAATGGAAACCCGACGCCACACCTCTTTGGACGAGTTCTCCAATTCAAAAAAGAAGATGTCCCATAAATTTATGAAATCTTATTTCGTGTTTTCTATCAATTCTCTTCTTCAAGAGACGAACTGAGAAATCCAGTAAAAATAGTTCTCCAATTTTGAGTCGCTCAAATGTGGGCTTAGTTCATACTTTCCATGACAAGCGACGCGACGTAGTGCCCATAACACAGATCGGTTTGTAATCAATACAGCTACAGTGCACTATCATGCAAAAACGATAAATCACCAACTGGTTGCTTATACTGCTGCCAACGAGCGATGCGGCGAGGTCCAACCCTATAATACTGATCGTGGCGCGCCTCGTGATCGATAATAGGCCTACCTTAGAGTTCAACCGCAGAGCGACGGGACAGCATGACAAGAATGAAAATCGACGGTTATCCCAACGCACGTCGATTCTCATTCAAAGCATGGTATCGCAGCGATCGGCGATGGAACTCTAAAAAACACATTATAGGACGGCACTTCGTCGCGCCGCTCGGCGGCGCCTAAAGCAAAAAAGTCGTCGACAACCGGGTGAGCCCCCCCCCCAACGGTGGGTAGCTTGTGGCGAAGACGAAGTAATAAAATGCAGCTTTCGCTACGGTTATGAATAAGAAGGAGATCATCCATATATCTGTAGGGATAAAACGTTCTATAGGAAGAAATTTTCTCCACCGAAAATTCATATTCAAAGATCGAAAGCGTTAAATCAGCAAGTAAAGGACTAAAATTACCGCCTTGTGGAACTCAATTGATTTGTTTATATATAATTTGTCCAAAGGTGCAGAAACTGTTTTTAAGCAAGTAATCAATAAAATATACAAATCTGTAGCAGTATAGTACCTATGTTTATTAGATTTCACTCTTGAAGCGAATTTGTAGCAGTTTTTTAATATTTGCAATGATAACGTTATGGGGTGAATTTGTAAACATGTTAGTGAAATCAGAGTATAATAGTTTTTTCTCTTTCATCTCTATGTCTGTAAGTAGTAAGTTATATTACTTATGTTTATATCATTAATAGACCAATAATCAATGAAGTTTTCATTCCTGCTTTTGATAAATTTGTTATAACTTTTGAAATAATCTTTTATAAACGTGAAAATACTTTTCAATTCTACTGATAGAGATTTATTTATTCCATTACCATCTCCAGTGATGAATCTAAATTTAACTGGGTTTTTATGGAGCTTCGGCACACAATAAATAAGTGGAATATTAGCATCAGGAATCATATTAATTTTCATAGCATTATAAAGTGTATCTATTTAAATATCATCAATAGTTTCTCTATCATATTTTTCATATGTATTGTTACTGCCCCTTATATTGAAATTATTATTTTCATAGGTGATACCCATTTCTGTGCACATTGTCTGTAGATAATATTTTTTACAAATAAAACTATAATTATTGTTTGCTTTATCAAGAAGATATATAATAAAATTCTTCTTAAGCTCATCCAATTCAGATCTATTATACTCATATAAGTGTTCATCATTCAAGTTATTGTAATAAAGAAAAGGTTTGAATTTATTTCTGATGTTTGTCTTGAGCCAACCATTCATATCAACAAGGATATTGTCATCAGTAATTCGATACTTGACTAAAACTGTCCTTACAAATATATCCACTACTTTATCAATCCATATATATCTCTTTTGGTAGTTTTATTATTTTGGATATGTTTTGTACCGAAACTCAGGATCCTTCCAAGACTGTCAGCGTCCCGTTGCCCGGCTGCGATAGGCAGATACCTGCCTGTTGCCCTAGCCCTGAAAGCGTCCACGAATCCGTAGAGGGTATGAGACACCACCACCTAGTACTCCGCAGTCATTGGAAGGATCAGACGACTCTGGTGTTTGCAGCCAATAAAAAGGCCAATGGAAAGTTTTTGACGACAGGCAGACCTTTCGCGGCCACAGGCTGATCTTTCGGAGAGACGTGTGAGTTTTTAGCAGCAAACACTCCTAGATGTGGCGATCGGCAGAAGGCGGTTTGTGAGGTGAGTTTCTATCCACCTGCTGTTGACATTGACTCATTTTGTTGAAGTATTCGCATGCATACCCTTACAAACCGACACTCATCCAGAGGCAATGCTAAAGTCGATTCCAAAACCAACCACCACTTATCCTCTCCTCGTCGTTCAGAACCACTTCGCCATCATCGGTAATACGGATTTTTTCACTGATTGGCGTCTCCTTCTTTGGACCAAACAGCTCTGAAAACGCAATCTAAGTGTCTTGTATAGGTCAAGGAATAGGTTTCCGTGGGCTTTTTCAATCCGAGTTTGCGCATCCGACACTGAAAATTTTGTCGACTGTTTTGATGTAAACACGAATTGTCAAACGACAAGTGGCGTGTTCGTAAAGCTCATTTCTGTCAACAAAATTCACAAAGTGCGATTCTACTACTAGAGATCACCGTAGGCTGCGAACAAATCAAACACCGTCTTTTCATTAAACTGTTTGTTTGTAATGTATAAAAACACCATTGTTAACGTCGACAGTCATCCCGAAGTGCGACGCTGAAATGCAAAACAGTCCCGGACCTTTCAAATCTCAAATGTTCTATAATAAGTCAATCAATTTGATCTTACCAGGGTCAAACGGGGTTGTCACCGATCTCAGAGGGCCTGGGTAAGGGGTCATAGAAATATTGGAGTTGAGAAGAAGAACTTATAGATTCGAGGAGGGAACCGTTTAAATTTCAGACAGAATTTTCAGTTAAGTTGATAGGTTCGTAACAATTTCATTTTTTTTTTGAAAATTCCTGTCACCAGAAAAGGGGGTAGGAGGGGGTCGTAGCTCTGTCGAAACCGGTAGCGATGCCTCGCCGGACCCTGATCATTACGAATCCTCAAAGACTTGGAATATTCAAATTTTCTCATGTATATTGAGAATTCGTATACTAGCCTTTCCGAATATTCAAAGTCTAAATATTCGAATATTATTGAACTCTACGAAAAAAAAAACTGTTGGGTTATTCAACTAACTAGGACTTGCTTGATATTTTCCGCGAGATTTTGTGAAATGGTGTTTTAATCGTTTCAAGTGTGCGATAGAATCAGTGCTGAAGATTCCCTGAATGCCACCAGGGATTCAACAGAAGAGCGTTTTCATAGCTCCACAAAATGAAAAAGGGTACCCAATAGGCAAGGTTGTTCAGGAAAATGGCTCGCGATTTGACTGAAGGACTGTCTGCTGGGGGCTGTTTAGAATGACTTCTCAAGAATTTCGGCCACATCCAACCAGTCAAATTCTCCATCGAGGGACAATTTTGAGATTCAGAGGCGACTTTTGACAATTTACGCTTCTGATAAGGTAGAATCGGAGCAAAATTTCCCCATAGGGAGTATTTGGAGCTCATAACACGAGTATGAGGTCCGTTTATAAATGTTCCGGTATCTGCCCAAGAATTAGATCCATCCTTCTCTGCAGGGTTATCTTGGAAGTAGAACACGAATCTGACGAAATCCAAAAAATAGGGCAGGTTACGGCAAGTAAATGACGTTTTGTTTACCGCAACTTATAGTTACCCTCGCATCAGTGACAAACAAAACTCATAATCGCGTTCAGCACTCCAAATAACCCACAAAAAAGATTGGAGCCAAATCTGGAAACAAGAATCTAAACATCCTGAAAATTTCCCAGTACCACCCCTTACCTGCCTGCTAAGCTATGAAAAGGTCCTTTTCTGCAATTCCCTCCGGCATTTAGAGAATTATGAGCAGGGACTAAGTGTATATGTTCTGTCACACATCTACGACTATCAAAACACGATTTTGTAAACTCTCGCTGGGAGGTAAAAGCAATAATCCCCAGTTAAGGGTTTCTTCGAATATCGAATATCCGATTAAATCGATTACTCACCTCAAAAATTTCGGCTTCCTGATTGTATACAAAGAATGGAAGGCGTTTAGGAGCAGTTGGGTTGGCAAAATGGGCCGCACGAGGCGCTCCAGCGGCGACTTGAACGCAGTGGCTTTCCGTCCGGCGCATTGCACGTACCAGGCAAGCTGCTCCTAGGCGCTACCGCTCCCTGTATGTGTTCACGAAGCCTCGCAAAACACGTGAGTAGTTCAAATAGTGCAACATTTTAAATATTTAAAGTCTTCGAGAACTCGAATATTCAAGTAAGGCCACCGTCATAGTAGGCCCATAGCCGGACTGAGCCGTCCTCAGCCGTCCCTAGAGATCCTGCGCCGTCCTTCACCGCTCCTAGTGTGTCGGCTGCATGCCGATCAATTATACGAGCGTACTCGAGCGCACAACAGCCCGCTCAGTCCGACCACAAAGGAGGATTTTTCACCTCAATGAGCAATGTATTGCATACATATCGACCGGGACGGCCACAGCGGCTCAGTCCGGCCACATCGGGGGTATGTTCAACCTGAGTGAGCAATGTATTACATGCGTATCGACCGGGACAGCCACGGACGACACAGGCGAGCTCAGCCTGACTACAACGTGTGCATTTTTTACACCCGATTCGCATGATGAAGATGCTCATAAAACCGGGCCGGCTGCAGCCGATTGGCCGACTATGGCCGAATGACTGATTCTCTTAATCATTTGGAAATGTGAAAGTCGAAAAATAGATTCACTACCCTGTAAAACTTGATTTTCATAAAATCAAGTTTGTTAGAAATCTAAAATAATGGGCAAAAACTGGGAAAAGAGTTCAAAAAAAAATTATCAAAAAATGAAGCAAATTAACAAAAATAGACACAGAAAGACCAAAAATAACCTCACCATCCAACGAGTTGCTCAGCTGACTAACCACCCTTCGCTCCATTTCTCGCGTCGCCGTCTCACGTCTAGGTGCAATCGCGTCAATATCATCGAGAATCTAAATCACCAACCTTTGAACAAAACGCAGGAAAACGCCCATTTAGGTTGAAGAATTGACCAAATCGAGAAAAAAAAACGGGCGAATACCCACCAAAACACAAGGTGCATTCTGTTTTGCAATAAGAAACAACTGACGAATCTTCTCCTCAGTATCGCCAGACACACCAGAAACCAGTTCTGTAGCAGCAAGTTGTATCATTGGTAGATCGAATTGCCCGGCTACTGCCTGAAAGGATCAATTTCACCTGACTGGTAGTGTAGAAGACGAGAGTAGCCTTCGCGAGACCTTTTGGCTGAACAATATATCCAGTAAATGGTCCACATGAGGAAAAAGAGACGTTTAGAAGTCTAGAACCTGTGCGAACAATGTCTTTCCACATGCTGGCGGTCCATGAACTAGAAATCCCTTCGGCGGTTCTACTCCCAGCATACTGTAGGTGTGTGGTCGTTTCATGTGCATCGCCAGGCGACAAACCTCCTGTAATGATCTCGTTCCTCAGGCGCTAATCATACTCCTCAATGCCAGCGCGTGACGAGCGGGCGTGGCGTTGGAGTATGAATAGCACCCTGACTAGGGACTGATCCCAGCGCAAACTAGGGTTTCAGAAAAAAGATCTGTTGAATGTTGTGGGGAGTTGAAAAGAAACAATTTGTAGTTCGTTAAATTTTTTTAATACACCTAGATAGATCAAAACATTTTTTTTTGAATTTTAGAAATTGGAACACTTTCAGCCCAAAAATTGTCCATGGAGGTAATTTGGGGCGCTGAACACGAATATAATTTCCACAATGAGTTTTCAGGAAGACTACGGGTACAGCCTATAAAACAGCAAAATTCACATGGTTCCTACGCGTGCTGGTGCGGAGCGGAGGTTAGAGAAAGTGAGAGAGCGAAGGGCAGACGGAGGCTGAGGCGTCGCGCGCACCGCTCGCGCCTCCAATGATGCGAATTACGGCGTTTTATAGAGGGTACGTTACTGCAGACAAACAATACTTTTCCTACAGTAACTTACAGTAATCTTCTGAGAAACTGATAATGGACCTTACCGTCAAGGCTGCGATGACTAAGCCGGGCGGCGCTGAGTTGAAGCGGGCGCGGCCACGCAGCGTGTATCATATTGCCCGCCACTGTTATTCAAGTGTTTTCGCCAGCCAGTGAGAGAAATTGCCGCTGCGGCTCCGCGATAGTGCCACTTGGCGCCTACAGGCACCAAAGCGGCACCATCGCGGAGCAGCGGCAGCATTACCGCGGAGCCGTAGCGGCAACGCCGCAGTGTCGCTGCGGCTCCGCGATAGTGCCGCCGCGGCTCCGGAGCAGTATTTCGTACAAAGTTAATTGAGATTCGTAATAAAACTAGGGGAGCCTAAGAACAAAAGTACGCACCTACGGTTGTTGCGTCCCCTGTCTGATAAGGACAGAGGGTCACCGCCGTTTTTTTAATGGTCTGTTGATTGTTATGGGGAAGGTAAAAAGAAACAATTTAAAGTTTGGTAAATGTTCTTAATGCATACGGGTAGAACAAAGAAAATGCAAAAATTCAATCTTTAGGATTCCGGAAATTTGAACATTTCCAGCCCGAACTTTGTCCACGGTGGTAAATTGGGGCGCTGAACACGAGTATAAGGTTCATTTGCCGTTTCTCGGAAGATTACTGTCATTATAAGAAAAGTATTATTTGTCTATAGTAACCTACCATAATCTTCCAAAAAACTCGAAATGAACCTTACATTCGTGTTCAGCGCGCCAAATCACCCTAAGGATAATGTAGGGGCTGAGAGTGTTCGAAATTCCAGAATGCAAAAAAGTACTTTTTTTGTAGCTTATGATCTACCCAGGTGCATTAAGGAAATTTTGCGAACTTCAGACTGTTTCTTTTCTTTTTCCCCGATAGCATTCAATAGATCGTTTTCTGGAAATCCAGTTTGCGCTGCGATCAGTATTTAGTGAAAGCCACCCATGAATCATTCGACTGATCAGCTTGGCCACCTCTCAATGAAGAATTCAATCTACCATGGAGTTTTCTTTGCCCAGTACTCACCAAGAATTGCCTGTCGCAGCCACCCAAATCCTCAAACGTGACCGTCGACGGACGCGGCTGTACAGCAAGTGTTGGCACGTTGCCAAGCCCACGAGGCGCACTGCCGCTTGGTACAACGGGAGGAGCCTGAAATGGGCTAACCCTGGAACTACCGAGTTTATTTATCGAAAGGGTAAACAAACTAACCACCATATTTTTGCTAGCTCCAGCTCGCTTCTTTTTTGATACGGCAGCTGACATGGCGTTCAAAACTGGTGCAATATCGTCCTTCTTATTGCCACCATACAGGTTAAGCAGCGACTTATTCGCTCGATTAGTGCCCTACAAATCGAAACCTTGTCACTTGAAATTTATGATTGATAACTTATGGAATTCAGTGGACGGCTACCAGATATTTGGGTAATTAAGACTAACGAACTTATTGGGTGTTACGCCAAACGACTAACGAAACGAAAAATATTTTCGTAAGCAGTCTCAGAATTCGTTAGAAAATCAATAGCCATCCACATCGCACCCATAGTGGAAGGGAATTCTTTAAAAAAAACATCATCATACCTTAATTTCCTCAAATTTCCTATCATTCTCTTCATCACTGGAAATGCACACGTCCTCAACCTTCGGCGCAGACGAGGTAGAGCTGAAACACGCCACAATTGCACGGTATGCTCTATCCCGATCGAGTCAGCCAATGAAGAGCCCAAAGAAGCAGCGCCTTCTCTGCTTCTCTGTGGACGACACATATTCTTCTGATCTACAGATTTCGCCATTTGCTCAATACAAATGAAGCGCTTGGTGAAGTATACGGCTGTTAGTTCACCTTGTGCTTCAATCGTAAATTGTATAAAGCGTTTCAAGGTCGAAGTCTCTGGAGAATGCGGTTTTCCGGAATACGGTGGGGGATGCACTGTGAGATGCACCGTAATTCGGAAAACCGCATTCTTCGAAGACTTCTACCCTTACACGCTTTGTACGATTTCCAATCGAAGCACAATGTGAACTAACAGCCGTACACTTTGCCAAACGCTTCGTCTGTATCGAACAATAGACGAAAAACGTGGATTAGAAGATTATGTGTCCTCTGATGTTATCCATGGCGTGAAAAGGACTAACTGGCGCGTGGAGAGGGTGTTTGCGTGATAAAGGAGTATCATAGCTGGCTGACACGTCCAAGTTCAGCTTAGTTGGTATATATGGCGAACACAGGTTATAAGAAGCATTAGAGCTATCTGTCTAGTGACTGTATTCTCAACGCGCATTCTCAGCCTTGACCATTGCTGGTAAGGTTCTTGTATTCCTCAGTTTTGCTCCTTTATTGTGATTTTTTTTCTCGCCACCGATTAGTTATATTGTTTTACTATTTTTTTCTCAGAATTTTTTTATTGCATTCTCCGTGTTTTTTTTTTGACATTATTCAATGTTATTTTGCTTTGGCGCGTTCTTATGAGCGTAACAAATAAATAAATAAATAATGATAAAGCAGAAGTATTCTTGGAAGATAATAAAAATCTTCATATAATACGCAAAAAAGGAAACGGGCACAAAAGACGAGGAATCCGGTTTTCTGGATTACGGTAGGGCATATACTGCGTACGTGACGTGATTGCGTACTCGCATGGACGCAGAGGAAGTGCTGCTTCTTTGGACTCTTCATTGGTTAGCACGGTTGGGATAAAGTACAAAGTCTATCCGGAAGAGACTGTCCGCCAACGCGGTCGGGGAGCGTGTTGAGCTGCCGTTTCGCTGGTATTTTTCGGACGAGCTTTTTCCAGACTGAGATACAGCCGACGGGGATATATAGTTCACTATTCGCCTGATACTCTTCTTCTTCACAGGTCCAAAAAACGCCTTCGCGACGAACGGTCAACACGCCCGCCGACCGCGTGGGCGGACAGACTTTACTAGGATGAACTCTAAATTCAACAGTTGTTGGAAAATGAGATTCTACCCGAATCTTCAAAAAAAAATTTCCTGACCTGACGGCCTTCCTTTTCCGATCATTCCTCGCAAAATCAGTCTTCTTCTCGCCAATGACTGTCACCTCATCTTTGTTATCAACCTGCATTGCTTCCGTGCCCTGCTCCGGCCTATCTTTTATGTTCAGCCGATTCAATCCCTCTCGAACCATCGTGACAAATGGTTTGAACTTTTTTCGGCCATATTCACTAAACAAGTCACGGGACAGATGGTAGAAATACACACTGAATAGCGACTCTACAGGAAACGTACTGATACTTTCTCTGCAGATCGAATGCTACATCTTCAGGTCGGAAAAACTTCTGATCGGGAAAATTGAAGCAATGCTGAAAAAAAAAACAATTATAAAATCAGACGATTTTTTTCGATGTACACCACATTAGCTCACCTCCTTTATTCTGGGCAGCAGCTGTGGGTCGCTCACAAACCCTTCACCCTGCTTATTCTTCATCCTTAAAAAACACTGATAGAACTAGTTTTCTGGTAAAACAACGTGCAAGGGGGAGTCTCTTGACAGCTGCAGCGTCTGTAGCAGACCGCGCCGCTCACACGCCCCGCATGCCACAGAACACTCCGCCCAGAACAACAGAGATGGAGAATAGATTACACCAGGAATATCACACCCATTGACTCCAGCCACGAAATAACTGCAGAATTTCAGCAAGGGTGCTGAGGTCTTTACCAGAAAATCTGAGCCGATCGATACTGCTGCCTACTCCGCTCGATCCCGAGTTCAACAGAAATACGGGGAGGATGAGCACGTATCTTGAATACTGTGCTTCTCTGGGCTGAATTCCGGTCCGCAACTTCGTCTCGACACGCTTTGAGGCCGCGCGCCTCCGAGTCGGAAGAGTTTCCATCATCACAGCCGCCGATCTGTTGACTCTATGTGGGTTTTGGAAACTTGAAACTAAAAACAAATGTATAAAAAGGCCAAATCGAATCTTCTTTGGCGCTGGAAACTCGACTGACTGACGCGTGCGGCCGCAGAGCGTGTCGAGACGCACTTGCGGACCGAAATTCGGCCCAGAGAAGCACAATAAGTCGCTGAATTTTGAAGAATTATGTTGGACCACGGTTGATATACCGTAGTAGAACATTTTTTTCTCATCGGATCACAGCGCTCGATGAAAGATTTCGCCCAAACTTTGTGCGAGGAGGTTGATTATTTGTGGTGCTCAACCCAGTCACAATAAATCAAGAGAAGTATACCATAGTAAGTCCATGGCCCTTATTCACTCACAATTAATCCGCGGGGTAAGGATAAATGCTACTAGAAATTTCCGCACTTCCTGTGCTCTCTCGTTCTATTTCGCTCCTCCACGGAAAAGCTAGATGGAGGTATAGAGCACAGGGAAAGCGGAGATTCCGGGTAACAATTAGCCTTATCCGGCGGGTAAATCGTTCACGAATGAGGGGGCAAGTGTGCGAGTCCTTGTTCGAAAACTTTGCAACTTCGCTAGACAATCGAAAAACTCACTTAATCGAAAGCTTAAGAGAAAAATCGAACCTTTTTCAAATTTCGAATGAGTGAATATTTCGTGTCTGTCTCTTGAAGTTTACGACCCTCGAAAGCACACCAAAGTACAGCCTACCCACCGCAATCTTCCAGAAGCCCGAAAAGGGCGTTACTAACGCGATCCACGAACCCGAATCCCTTTACCAATCACCTTTGAAGACGACCCGGGACCAGAAAACGTAGAATATTGGGAAAACACTTTACAAGGAAAAACTTTCAACGGTTTATCGCACCTGCAGAAAACGAAGTGCCTTGTGAATACTTACTGGTTAACTATGGTAATACCTGTAGTGTGTGAAACTCGGCCTCAAACGCTGGTCCCAAGAGTTATCAGCCAAGACGGTAGCCAAAGGCAGCTAAATTTAGCTACTCCCCAAATAACCACTGAATGATCTTTGGGCGAGTTATTTCACAAAATTTTCAACTCCAAAAAGGGATTGGGCAAAGGGAGCAGTATCCGCAAAACGCTTGGCTCCGAGCGAGATTGAACCAGCATATTTCCTTTCCGGGGGAGCGCCTTATCGCACTGCACCACCAAAGCCCCAGCGCCGCTCTCACTTATCTGCTCGGTAAATCTTCACCAAAGCAATCATCCTTTCACCCGCATAACGGGATGAAACAGGAATACCGTCAGAGACTATCTAACAGTCGTAGACCTGTCAAGATGATGCCCTAGTTAAGTCTTACACGATTTTTGGATGTTTTACTGGATGTCGAACTGCAGTTACGGCAAAAAACATCCAAAAATCATGGAAGACTTAACTGGGGCATCATCTTGACAGGTCTACGACTGTTAGATAGTCTCTGACGGTATACCTGTTTCATCCCGTTATGCGGGTGAAAGTATGATTGGTTCGGTGAAGATTTACAGAGCAGTTGAGTGAGAGCGGCGCTGGGGCTTCGGTGGTGCAGTGCGATAAGGCGCTGCCCCGGAAAGGGAATATGCTGGTAAAATCTCGCCCGGAGCCAAGCGCATTGCGATCAACTCAGCACCTTGTGTAAACATACCATAACGTGCACGTTGAACTGCAGTTACGGCAAAAAAAACACCTAAAAATCGTGTAAGGAGCTGTATCCGATATTACGGGGGGGGAGGTCGAAAAAAAAATCGGACCCACGTCCAATTTTCACCCAAACAAGGGTTGCAACCACCTTAGGGAACGTTTCACACACAGGCAAGATTCATATCAATCCCAGCAGTCCAATCCTTGACTAAAAATCTCAGGGTGTCTCCCTCCACCACCCCAATATCGGATATAGTTCCGGACAAAGGTTAAAAGTAATGACGGTTGAAACTTAGTCCACAAAGTTAACTGGGAGCGCTGAATACAATTACTAGATCAATTTTCAGATCTTCGAAAGATTACGGCACATTTTGGCAGGCTTACTTCAACTAGTCATACTACCGCGACCTACAGTCTCCAACTTATAACCCTGGGATCAACGGTTGATCGCGATTTACACGTACTATCTGTATCACCATAGTGGACAAGAAGATATTCGTAGGTCACCTCATTTTCTTAGATGCAACGCGAACCGTTTAGAGCCCGTCCCACAGAAAGGTGTCCAAGTGGGGCTAAGTGGAGGTGAACGCGAGCGGCCGCGCTACGTGCCCACCTTCCAATGTCCGATTTTTCTTTTTCTTTGTTTGACCGTATTGTGAAGTATTTACTACGCTGGGTGCTTGAAATTCCAGAGCAAATCTAAAAAGTCGAAAACCAGACTAAGAAGATTGACTTGATTGTTATCTACCTTGAACACGCAGCGCAGCCGCCCACATTCACCCACACCTAGCTCCACCTAGACTCCTTTCTGGAAAACTGGTATTGTCCCATACATACTAGAAAGAAACACACAGTCAAAACAAATATAAAAACTCGAAAGTCACGAAAAAACGTGTGGTAGATCATAAAATCAATACAGAGGTAAATATTATTTATTCTCCTTACAAGAATACATTCCAAGAAGACATCACGACGAGAATGAATTCGTACAACTGAAGACAAAAAAATCCGGGAAAAAACACAGAAAATGAATGTGACGTGGTGATCTACAAGTTTGAAACCAATCAATATAAATATTATATTTAACACATCATCGAAATCATCATTGTTAGCGCGCATTAAAATTTGAAACATCATTTAAATAAAAATCATCATCATCAGAACACATCAATCGATCAGACACATATCGATCGATATCGATTTTTCACATATATATAATATGATAATATTTAATAGATCAGCGGCAACTAGTGAGGACCACAAAAATGAACAACAACCATGTTTAGCACAGCTCGAATCATCATCGAACGCGACGGTCAGTCTCATAGTAGATCGCCGATAAATAACTACAGAGAGAAATGAAAGGAAGAGGAGGAGGAGGAGAGGATGAAAGGATGAAAACAGAGAGAAGAGGGAAAAGAGAACTTTCGATACATGATGGGCAATATATGTATTTTAGATAACATGATAAAAATTGTACGTCCGATTAATAATGTTAATTTATCGAGATGAAAAATATAATAAAATGTATAAATAAAAAGAAAAAAGAGCGAGAAATGTGAGTAAAGGACACAGAACACGCAAAGTTTGTAGCGTAAGTTGAATGGAATATGCTCTTGAAAGTGGACGAGACAGGGACACAATCGGTGAAAGGAAGGATGCTATATCAATGAAAAAAATGTGAATATAAATTCTAGGAGTGAATTAAATGCACCAAGTATTTTTCAACGATCAACGTTATTCGATTTGTTGAAGGCCTTCAGACGCGCAGCTCTGAAATACACGCACCGCAACCGCGACACAGGTTAAGAAAAATAGTTTTGATTATATACTTTGGAAAAAAGTCATTGAATAGGAAGTCTATCATTGCACACCATCGCATTTCCGATTTCCAAATGCCCAATTCAACGTTTTTCGAGAGAAAAATCGGCGAAAATCGCCACCGAAATAGCATAAAACAGCCCTACGTGGGAATGAAACCATAGGGGGCGGAGCAAGAGGCGGGGCCAGGCGGTTCCCGCCTTTCAGCCTGCAAGCACGACTCAAGCCTCTGTTGTAGTGATTACAAAGAACCAGGAGAGCGGATTGCAAAGTGGGGTCCACTCCCATTACCCGAAAAGCGTGGGCCGCATATCCAACCGATCTAAAAAAGAGGGCACCACGTTTTCCAATAGAAGGAACAGGGCCGCGCTCCCGATAGTTCTGAAGAAGAGGAGACCGCACTCCCAAAGACTTGGAAGAGAGGATGCCGCACTACCGAATGATGGAGCAGGGGCCGCACTCTCAATTATCTATGAAGGGGTGGGTCACGCTCCTGAACAACCTCTAGAAGAGGGCTCCGCGCTCCCGCACAACCTTGAAGAGGGGTCGCACTTTCGATAGCCCTGAATCATGGATTGCAGCACCCACCGGCATGGAGGGAAGAGTACCGCCCTCTGGACCAGTCTAAAAGGGAGGCCACACTCCCTGTCCTGAGGTAGACGAGCCACAGGGCAGATGGCCTTTGGGAGCCGTCTGTCCTTTGCACACGCTTTGTTGATAAAGGGAAGGGGCCACACTCGCCATTGCCCGAAAAGGGTGGGCCGAATACCCCAACTATCTAAAAAAGAACACCACGCTTTCAACCGATTTTGAGGAAACAGAGGCCGCGCTCCCGATTGTTCTGAAGGAGAGAAGGCCGTACTCCCGAACGATATGGAGGGCAGGAGGACGTCACTCCAATTTTCTGTGAGGGGTGGGCCGCACTCCTGAAAAACCTCGAGAAGAGGGCGCCGCGCTCCCGACCAGCCTGTAGGGGAGGGGTCGCACTCCCTGCCGTCATGAGGGGGACGGGCCACACTGTTGATTATACCATAGAGGGCCACACCTTCCTGGTCCAGGAGAAGGACACACTCCAGATTGTGCAAAAGAGATGGGCCGCAACCCTGATCATTTTGGAAAAGAGGGCATCACGTCTTCAATCAATTTAAGAGAAACGGAGCAACGCTCCCGATACTTCTAAAGGAGGGGAGGCCGCACTCCTGACAAATCTAGAGAAGAAGAGGCCACACTCCCGAACCACAGGCAAGGGGCCACGCCTCGACAATCTGTGAGGAACTCTCCGCACTCCAAAACGACATGGTGAGGCAGGGGGGCGCGTTTCCAATTGTTTCAGAGGGGTGTGTCCCAATCCCGAACAACCTCAAGGAGGGGGTGCCGCGCCCTTGATCAACCTGGAAGAGCCCTTTTCCTATAACCCTGAATTAAGAACTGCAGCACCGACCAGATGTAATGGAGGACATCGCTCGCACTTCCGGGCATGCTAAGAGAGGAGGGGCCGCGCTTCATATTGTCCTTACGGGGACGGACCACAGTACCGATTTACCCAAAGGGGTGTGTCGCACTGCCGACAGAAATCGAAAAGAGATTGCCACGCGCTAATCCTACATGCCATGGTCCTTTCTGGGGCTCTTTTACGCCATTTAGCGAAAATTTTACGCTAAAAACTCAACAAAGGCGGTTTGTACAGCGACCGAAACCACCAATGATCTACCAAAAACCAAAATCCTGATTGATGATGAGCTCTGAATATTTTGCCATTCAATAACTCCCAATGGAAACAGAACGCGAAGACCACATTACATGACAATTAGAATCTCGCGCTTGAATATGAACAAGCAGTTGAAAGGTAAACTAGTATCGTAGTCATTGGCAATACGCTACACCACATAGCGACCATTTCGTCTCTGTCCGTAAAGGTAACCAATACTGGAAGCTCTTCTCATACCCTCTGTAGAAATCAAGATTCGCATCACAGATGGCGCGGGCGGCACGCGCGATGCTGCAGCCTCTATCCGCCCTCCGCTCACTCACTGTCTCTAGCCTGCGCTCCGCAACAGCACGCGTAGGAACATTGACCATTTCGCGCCTGTACATATCGCACGCCGATTTTTACCATCCGATTAGATAAAAAGGTGTTTATACTGGGAAATCAATCTTAAGGCTCTAGCCTATCGCCTAGGAAACCTTAGCGAGACGTGGTGTCAGCTGCGCGATGTTCTGATTGGTTGTCTAAACCAGCACCTTAAAATAAAGCTCAATTTTCGACCATTTTAGGAACGTTTCGTACAAGTTGCATATAATGGGGTGGAAGACTGGTTAAGAAAGCCGTTTTCGCGCTTCTCCAATGCGACGTCGCGCACTCAAGCCTCAACCGCATTGAGGGCCGTTTATACTTCCGCCGCAAAGTGCGCTCCTTTAAAGTGCCGTCCATAAGACCGCCGCCGAGCGGCGCGGTGAAGTGCATTCCTACAATATCGATCGTGCCGCGCGGCGTGATCAATATTACAGCAATGCACTGTGCCGCGCCGCTCGGCGGCGGGAGTATAAAGGACCCCTCACATGGTATTGATCACGCGGCGCACCACGATCGATATTGTAGTTGCATTTCGTAGCACCGCTTGACGGCGGAAGCATAAACGACGTCTAATATCGATCGCGCCGCGTTGCGTGATCAATATTACAGAAATGCTCTGTGCCGTGCCGCTCGGCAGCGGAAGTATAAACGACGCCCTAGAGGCATGGCACCGCCATTTACTTGAATGACGATCTCATAACCCCAATTTGGCATCGCGCGAGCCCTCAGAGCGGCGTCGTGTCTAGGTCACGTAACTTGGTAGATTCTCTAGTTTATTGCCCTAAATTCTACCGTAGTTTAAAGCAATTTGAGAAATTTTCTGACAGATTCTGAGAAAAATATTGTATCTTACAACGTGAGCCTTGAGATTAAAGAGGTCAGACACTGGTTTTGAAAACCTACCAAGTCGTATCGCTCAGCCAATGCGATGTCGCGCGATCCACGGGATCGTTTACACTACCGCCGCCGAGCAGCGCAACACAGTGCGTTTCTGTAATTTCGATCACGCGGCGCGGCACGATCGATATTATAGGATTACAATTCGCCGCGCCACTCGGCGGCAGAAGTATAAACGCCCCCTAACCTGCAACGCGCAGCCGACATTAGTAGCAAGGTGACAGGGGCCGGCACTATGCCGCGTTCGCGACTTTATCGTAGGTTCTCTAAACAAATACCCGGACCACTGCTACCTCCAAAAAACTTAATACCTGCAAAAAAGCTAGTTACAAGCGGATTCGGGGCCAACTCTCACACCAAACCCTTCTCTCACCCATGGTTTTCAGTACTGGTTAGCCGGATCTGAAGACGAAATGACGCCCTGCGCTGCATTCAACTAGCCTCAACAATAGAAGTAGAGCAAATGAAACAATGTGGATAAACTAATAAAAATATAATAAAAGTGATATGAGGAAAATAGGAAGGTAATTCCGGTGCATCATAGTAGTGAATTATGATAGTGAAGTGGGTAAACGTTGACTACCGAACCCTACACATGCGAGTGAGTTTACCATCTGGAAAGAGGATATAAAAGAAAAAAAAAACAGAAAAAATGTGAATATGCGTGGTGCACAAGCAGAGAGTATCACAATAAGATATATTGTTGTCTTTGTGTAGAACCGACAAAAAATATAAGGAAAATACATAGAAATTGCGAAGAATTTGGAAGACAAAAGACCTCCGCGACGACAAAAAAATGCGGAATAAATAGGGGAAAAAACGCGATTATATAGTAGAACACCGCGAGAGATTACATTTCAACTCACAAACAGTGGAGATGTGGATGTGGGTGTGTTGTATTGTGCATGTGGATGAGAAGAAGATGCCGACGACGACGAGGAATGCACGGACTTAGAAATATGGCTGATCACCAGATGATATCTCTTCCTTTGGCGCAAAGTCATCTAATAAGCCTTGCTTTATCTTGCTCACTTCGATGTCATCCTAAAAACAACATTTTCAAGGACAAGCACACACCGAATGTTGCAGGATCAATTGCTTGAAGGGCAGCATACAAGCTCGTAAACGTGTTCGAGATAACTACGGAAATAGAAATGTATGGCTCAGATTACAACGCCTACCCGTTTCCAAGCGCCAAAAACGACCCACAATGCCGCTACACGAGTAAGAAGTTAGCCCTGCCCCTGTATCTGCCGGCCCCCTGCGTTTGCTGTTCTCCTCCAGAACAGGGTTGCTGAGCCATTCTCACAGTCGGCGACGTTTGTGGGTGGTACGATAAGTACAACAAGTAAACCACACACATCGACGACGCTGAGAATGGCCCAACACCCCCGCTACGAAGAGGACAGCAAATTCAGGGGGCAGAGAAAAACAGGACGCGGCCAACTTCATACTCGTGTAGCGGCATTGTGGATCGTTTTTGACGCGTAAAAATGCGTAGACGTTGTAATCTGGGCCAAACCATTCTATTTCCGTAATTATCTCAAACAACTTTACGAGCGTGTATGCTGCCTTGGCCGTCAGGGTACGGCACGAGGGGTGGACAAGGCCAATTGTACTCAGCCCCCCCTTCAGGAGCAGAACTTTGACGATTTTCTCAGATAGCCCCCCCCCACTCAGACTCTGCGGGGGGGGGGGGGGAAGCGCCGGACAATAGAGCCCATTTTCGACTTGTGGGAGCGACAGCGCAGGCCTTCCCCGAGGTGGGCTTCAGGGGAGGCCCCTGCTCTCCTCCGGCGCTTGCCCCCCCCCCGAGAGGAAGAGAGGGAAAAGATGGGAAGCTTGCCCCCCCCCGAGAGGAAGAGAGGGAAAAGGTGGGAAGAAGTCGTAGAAGGTAGTTTACGACAATAGAGGCCAGAGAACGCATAGTAGGCCAAACGCACGCATCGTCATTCACGTCAATAAGTAAATTGAAACCTTTTTCAAAAACTAGTAAGTCGATCTTGTTATAAAATCAATCAGGGTATCTATAAGTTGAGAGCAATGAGTTTACATTGGTTTCGCTCCTACTCTTAGACCAGTGTAAACGACCTACAAGTTTTGTTCCGATTTGACGTGATTTCTTCTGTGATCTATCACGTGCTCAACCGGTATAAAAGGCGCCTAACCTCAACAGGGCCGGCCCTGGACGGGGACTTCAAGTCCCTGTAAGGAAGGGATATTCTTGGAAGAGAGCGGCGACGCTTTCCGGGGGGGGGAGGGTGACGTCACTGCTCCGGGGCCGTGACATCAGTGCTACGGGGCAGTGACGGGGGGGGGGAGCTTCACGGCAGTGACAGGGGGGCTTCAAGGCAGTCACCGGGGGGCTTCAGGGCAGCGACGGGGGGGGGGCTCCGATCAAGCCAAATTGTCACTTCGGCGGTAGCCCCCCCCCCGATTGGAGGGGGGGGGCAAGCGCCGGTGCCCGGGGGGGTGCGCCCCCTAAAGAGCTGCGCTAGCCCCCTCCATTGTATGAGCAGAAGCGCTGATAGATCAAGAATTTTCGGCGATCTTATCAGACCAGCTCCCAGGAGTTTGATCTATGTTTTGTTGTAAAATTCATATTCCACTTTAAGAAAACCTTACTATGATTTTGATCTTTACTCTAACTTAGTTAAAACACGATTTCAAGTAAAGTGGGCAGTATAATCGAATTCTTAGTAAAAAAATGACTTCTAGCAGTATACACTCCCATTTTTTACACAATTATTAGTGTACATATAATAGAATAGTTCACTTGGTCTCCCGGGGGAGCTCAGCCCCCCCCCCCACTCAGCCCTTTCGCAGCTCAAACCCCGGTGTAAATATCCACACCGCGCGCTGTACCCTGATGGCCGTAAATGCCCTAGAGCTAATGCTAAAGGCACAGTCCAACCTCAGGAGTAGTTTTCAATATTTTTGTCCGGTCGCCGCATATAGTAAGCGCCTAATCTTAATAAGCCCCAATAAGCGAGAAAAGTTAGAGCCAATGTTCAGCGCGGGAGGGGCGGAGGGGGGGGGTCGGACAATGGAATCAACAAAAGCCTAATTAACCATTCCATACGAAATGTGCATTTCTAGAAACATTTTTAGACGTGGTGTCCAAGTATGCCCCTCGCAGCTGCCTAGAATCACTCTGAGAAAAATTGTTACAGGCGTTTTCCTCCTATTTCCGTACCCTTTGCACCTTCCAAAACACGCAGTAATCTTTCAAAAATCTGAAAACAGACCTCACAATTGCGTTAAGGGCCCGAAAAACCTTCCGTGTTTAAAAATAAGGTGAAAGTACATTCATCAAACTTAGCACAGAGAAATAGCGTTTTGCCCTTGTGAGTCCAAGCACAAACAACTTCAAGTGCCCCGTCAAAAAAAGTCTCGTCCGTAATCTAACTCGCTGTTATTGTCTTGTTTTTTTTTATTGTTCCTCTTCCTTAAAATTTACAAAGAAAGTTACCAAGTCACGCTCCTACAGGTGGGGGGGGGGTCTGAAAAAATTGGCCTCATACCTCGTACGGCACCCTGATTGGAAGGTATAATCAAATTCTTCATAGGAGGAACTGATCCTAAACAGTGTATACTCCCTTTCGGAATGGTCAACTTGTAGCCGTATTCAAGAAACTACGAGAGCCTCCCGGTAAGGTTTTTAGAACCAGCCAATGTATGCGACGAGCGAACTTTGAGCCTTCCCAAGAGTCTCCCGTAGTTTCATGAATACGACGATTTCTTGGTATCCCGTTGGAGCTCAGACCCCCTCCCCCTCCACCCCTACGCAGCTCACAAGGGAACTACTACTCGTCATACTAACCATTAAAAATGAAACGTACTTTTCTAGAATCATTTTCGGACGTATAGTCCGAATATGAACATCGCAGCTGCCTAGACTCACTTTGAAAGAAGTTATGAGCGTTTTTAAAGCTTCGCGGTAAGTTAAGGGTAGCCCATTTGGAATTTTAGGATGTTTTAAAACCTTTTTCCGGATTTTGCTAAACACATGTATGTAGGGGTAATCTGGGGTGCTGAACACGAAACTGGGGTTCGCTTGTTAAAATTTCAAGGTTTACTGTAGGTTACGGTAGGTAACATGCCATTTGGGAAGCAAAACCTACCTTAATAGCAACTCGAGAATCGACAAGTGGACATCGAATTCGTATTCAGCTCCCCAGATAACCCCCACATAGAAACTGAGACAAATCTGAGACTTTAACCAAACTACCGTATACTATACTTGTTCCAAATGAAATTCATTTCGAATATCCGACTTTTCGACTATAGTCGGATATAGCACTTTTTCGAATATTCGACTTTTCGACTGTAGTCGGATATCGCACTTTTTCGAATATTCGACTTTTCGACTGTAGTCGGATATCGCACTTTTTCGAATATTCGACTTTTCGACTGTAGTCCTATATCGCACTTTTTCGAATATTCGACTTTTCGACCATAGTCGGATATCGCACTTTTCCGAATATTCGACTTTTCGACCATAGTCAGATATCGCACTTTTTCGAATATTCGACTTTTCGACTGTAGTCGGATTTCGCACTTTTTCGAATATTCGACTTTTCGACTGTAGTCGGATATCGCACTTTTTCGAATATTCGACTTTTCGACTATAGTCGGATATCGCACTTTTTCGAATATTCGACTTTTCGACTGTAGTCGGATATCGCACTTTTTCGAATATTCGACTCTTCGAATAAAAGTCGACTTTTTTATCCGACTGAAACAGTCGGATACTCATCCGATTATTCGATTCGGAACAAGTATACCGTATACCCACCGTAATCTACCGTAAGCTGTCAAAAATCGATAAACTGACATCAGATTCGTACCCCTGAAGAACAATTTGAGCCACATCTGTCGCCACATTTCGGAAAACGTCAAAAGTCGATTTTGCCGTCATTTTTTTTCTGCCGGTGGGAAGCGTTGAACAAATTTAGTCGAAAACTTTGCAAAAATGACAAATAAATCTCAGATTCGTGATCAGCACCCCAAATAACCCCCCAGACTGAAATTTAGGTCAAATCTGAAATACTTTTCTTCAACGCTTTCTGTACCCCCTAATTGATATACTTGAACAATGAACCAAAATCCGCACAAGTCCAAAACGCTATCAGTCTGCACATAGTTCGGAGAACGTGCTTTCACCCAAACTTTCCCGGGGGGGATTGTTTTGGGCCCTGAACACTATTACGAGGTCCGTTTCTGGAATTTCGTAAAATTAGGGTACATGAGGTACAAAAATCAGAGGAAAATGGCCTATAACTTTTTTTTGGAATGATTCTAGGCAGCTGCGAAGGGCATATTCGAACTCTACGTCGAAATCCATTCTATGAAAATACATTTCGATAGGAATGGTCAGTTTGGCTAACAGTAGTTTCCTTGTCAGACCACCTGTGGAGCTCCACACCCCGCGCCGAGCACTGAGCCCCATAAAATGAATAGTTTGAGAGGAAAAGTTTTCAGAAAACAGAAACGATAATAAAACCATAACTATTACTCACTTTACTGCTTTGTTGATCCATGAGGTCCGCTCCACCAGGCACGGATGCCGGTTGCATGCTGTGAGCTGATCCTGGTGGAGCCGGCGTTCCACCATTCACACCACCTCGAGGAGTTGACGCAGGCGACTGTTTCAATTCTTCTCCATTCAGCAGGCCAGTCAGCGGTCCGCCTTCGGGACCACCGCCTCCAGGGCCGGGCCCGCCCATTACGCCTGGTCCCATACCATTACCCATGGTCACTGACGTATCTCCCATACCGAACTGCAAACAAAATACAGGTTAGAACAGAATACAAGCACTTTCGAAAATTATACTAATCCCACTCACTGGCATGGCAGTTGAGCTTGACGGCATCCCTGTCATCATGAAACCATGCGGATCAGCGGCACCAGCCGGTGGCATACCAGGTGACGACATCGACATCCCCACAGGGGCCTGCGAACACATCACACCACCATTCGGCATCATACCGGCACCAGGCGGGAACGCTTGACCAGGTGAGTCCATGAAAGCACCACCAGGTGGAGCGCCATACCTCATACCTGCAACACAGAAACCATCATCAGAGCTAAACTAGGCAAAAAAAGAATCCATCAAAGCAGTACCTTGAGGAGGCGGAGGTCCTCCTGGCGCGCCCGGCCGCATTCCGGCGGGTGCAAATGAGGCAGGCGGCATACGCATTGGCGCAGTCGGCATCCGTTGACCTGGCATTGCTCGTGGATCACCGGGGAACATTCCGAAGCCGCCCGGAGGCATACCACCTGGCGGACAACCGGCTCTACCCGGAAACCGGCCAGGGAATCCCGGACCACCTGGGTGACCTGAACATACTAGGTTCAGCAGAGTAGCAACTAGACGCGAAAATAAGTTATCAAATACCAACCCGGCATCATGCCTTCCGGACCCGGCATACCCATTCCAGGACCGCCAGGAAACTGAAAAAGATAAAATTACTAAATAATTTCATGAATATGACGTATGGATTTTCAGATTTCACAATTACCTACGAGCGAATTCCAAATTTTTGTCTTTTCGGGGAGTTTTTTCCGAAGAGAGTTTCTCAACAAAATCCATAAAAAAATCGTAGCTCCACATATCCTTACAGGAATCAACGAGCTGGCTAACGAATGACTGCAGAGGGGGAAGAGAAAAAAAGATTTAATTCCAGAAAGGAATGCACTTCCTGACATAGATGAATTGAAAACTGCTATAGAAAAACTCCAAAATATGAGATTCGATTCCAAACACTTGAAACGATTAAAAAGATGGGACGGGAGATCGTAAAAAATTTCGAATTCGACCCAAGAATCATTAATCATTCACTAGTTGTGGTGTTCAGAGTGGATATTCGGGTGACTTTGGTAAGATTCATTCAGGACTTTGATTTCCTTCTTTGTTCGAACAATCGATTGTAATTCGATTTTTCGAATGTTCGACTAATCTGCAAACCAAAATAATGGGTTTTTCGAAAATTCGACCCATTTCAAATGAAAATATTCGAATACTTGACAGCGAAAAAAAGCTCAATTAATTCCACTTCTGATATCGGAAGCTATTATAGTAGTACAATATCGAAAAAAATGTCGAACGAACGAAAATCTAAATTTTTTCGTTCGAAGACTTTTCGAACAAACGAAAATTGAAGAAATTTCGTACGAAAAATTTTCGAACGAACGAAAATCGAAAAACTTTCGAAATGTCAGAGGTCGAACGAACGAAATTCGAAACTAATCGAAATTTCGATTTTTTTTCGAAATTTCGTATTTTTTCAAAACTCGTCGAAAATTTCGAAATTTTTTCGAAATTTGTCAGGAATTTCGGAATTTTTTTCGAAATTGTTCGAAAAAAATCCGAACGAACGAATTTCGAAACAAAACTTTAAAAAATCGGATTTCGAACGAACGAAATTTGAAAAAAAATTTCGTTCGACGAAGTTTCGAACGAACGAAAAAAATTTCGAAAAATCTTTCGAAAATTTCGTTCGTGTACAACTATAGAAGCTATGTCAATTACCTGACTGAGGCCAAATCAAATAAAACTCCCGAAAAATCCAAAAAAAAATCGAAAGATCCAAGAACTTACACCTTTGGACAATGTTTTTCAAATTGAAATAATCGAGTCGGAGAGATAAATTCCATGCGCTACTTACTTTGGAAATCTCCAAAGGACCACAACCAAAAAAAAACCACACTCAATCAGAATCCAAATTGGAAAAACCTTACTCATACGCAAATCTTGGAACCCGTCATTTGAACAGATCCTTCATTAAATAGGTTCTGACAATGTGATACTCGAATTAATCGATTTATTCCAGAATTCGAATTATTCGATTTCTCCAATAAGCGTCTTTTGGTGAATCGGAACATTCGAATTTTCGTAAATTCGACCATCGACAGATTATCGAATATATTTATTAAAATCAAACACACGAAGTTTTTCAATCTATTCACCCATTCCAGAAAAGTTAATTAGTTGGTTATGGTTATCTTCGGACTCATTCATTCATTCAAAACGTCAGCGACGCAGCCATAAAAAAACCTTCGCCTAAAAATTTTTGAAACGCCACATTCAAGAGTTAAATGGGGGGGATTGGAGACCTAATCAAAATTTAAAAAAAAAATCGAATATTCGTTACAAGATTATAATTTGCCACCGGCACAAAATTCTCACGGAAGTGAAGTAGTTTTTCTTACCAGAGTTTTCCATGAGTAGGCCCCAATATCGTGTTATCTCTATCTGTTTCCCTAATCCCTAGTGTGTTCAGCTTCAGCCGCTCACCTCCGGAGAAAGATGGTGTGTGAATGGAAACACACCGCTCCCAAATTCTTTTATACCCTACCCTTTATCAACTAGTTATCATCGATTTCGTTTACCGTGAGAATTTTGTGCCGGTGGCAATTTATAATCGTGCATATTCGTTTGATTTGGGAGGTTGAAATACCAGCTTCATGCGAATATTTGACTCATTTAGATATGTCTGTCTTTAATTTTGTTCCTTTCATCTAGGCAATTCTTTTTTTTAATCAGTTATAGAAATAAAAAACCCGGTTCGGGAAGACGGATTATTCGGCCCATTTCTGGTGACGACAATCGCACAGATTAAAAAAAAGTTTTTCAAAGAATAAAAAGATAAAGTTCTCGGTTTTGATCGAGGCGCCACACATTCGACCCTATTAGGAAATTTGAGCACCCGTCATTCGAACTGTTTACTGTATGTATGTATACCGTGTTCTGACCAACTTCGCCGTAGAGGCTTTTGAATGTGTATATGGGCCTACAAAATGACTTGCGGGGGCCAGCCAATGTTCATGTAAGTGTTCTTATCCCCACAGACAAGTCTAATATCAATTTACCGACCCCGAAATGATGAAAGGCTTGGTTAGCTTTGGGCTAGGAACGATCACTTGACCGTGTGCGTGATAGTGGCGCCTCTTGCCACTGCCCTACACGCTACAAAGCTCAAAAACGCTACATTCAGAAAAAATTGGGCGACTATTTTCCATGGGTTCTTTCGAAGCCTAAAGTCGAATGCTCATTTCTAATGTTCGATATACCCTTGGTTTAGAGTTTGAAACTCAAGAAGTAGGGTTTTCAGAATGTGGAGCTAACCAGGACCACTCTCCTGCTCAACTTCACTCAGGCGCGCAAGTTAGCCCTCCTCTGACGCCTTCGCCTCACCAAAACCCTCCCCTGAACTCATTAACTCGACCCCTCACATCTAGCCTCATCCAAGCACGGGCTTTCCTGTTTTCTCCGAATCCGGCTTTGCCTTGGGAGTGCGCAAGTCTCGAAAACACGCGCCAGTGTTTGTTCCGTGCCTCTGTGAGGGCGGCGAACCCTCACAACCCCCCCCGCTCTGCGTCCCTGACGTCGGGAATATCTTGGACCGCCCGCATGTGGCTGCCGCCACCGCCGTCGCCCCAGCCGGCGGCCAGCCAGCCAGCTGGCCACACCCCACCCCGCCCATTCTCATCATCTCTGACGGGGGTCGTCGATAACTATACGTCACTTCAATAATCTCTTCACGGATTGCCACAATACGCCGTAGGCGCAAAAATGCCCTGTGAAACGCGCCACGATAACGAGGCGATAAATACGCGACGACATAAAAACAGCGCCACAGCAACTAGGAGCGGCGCAGACAGAACTCGACAAAAACCGCCAGCAAGCGGCACGATTTCCTCAACTCGAGGGTAATCAGACAGCAAATCCATCAGAAGATTCACCACAAAGGTCAAGTACTGAGTTGGAGGGGGGGGGTCCTAAAAGGTTGCCCCCAAAAGCAGAATTTGTAAATTTGTGGCGGAGATAGTAATATTTTTAGACTGCTATTTTACCTGCAATCAATGGGTTCACAAAAAGTCGCGACATTTTGCGAAAATCTTGGTCATCAAGGGAAGGGAGGTCATCGTTCCGCAACGCCCCGCTGAGCTCTGATCAAGGATAACCGGAATTACAAATCTTGGATGGTTTTTGTTCCAATTCACGATGTTTTGAAGAACAAAAAGCCCTGCCTATCCTTAGTGAGCATTCGAAGCTAATTTTCGGATGAGTCGAATAACGGGGTTTTGAATATTCGAGTGGGATTTTTTATTTAATCACCTTTTTTTTAATACCGAATGAATAAAATTTTCAAATATAGCCATCCCAAACTTCCAAACGAGTGGATTTTTCCGATTTTCTATATCCATTTTCTGATCGAATTATTATTTTTACCGAGAAATTGGTTTCTTATCAATTCAAATGAACTATTCTGGTTGTCAATCGAATATTTATCCAACTCCTCAGAAAATTGTTCAGATATCGAATGACTTCAGAATTTAGAAGAAAAATTATAGGAATAATTGGAAGTTTTTTTTTTCGGAAAAATCTCGGACTTCTCAACTGATCGAGTTTTCGGATAATACCCGGGAACTATTGAGCATTTTTCGCGATCGGATAAGCGAATATCGTCACCTGAAATCGGCAAAATATTCAAAAAACTTGATATTTTTTTGACCAAATTAGCCAAATAATTGGGATTTTCAATAGAATTAAATATTTGAAAAAGCGTATCATAAAAAACCCTAAAGGACCGAAAATCTGTAGCAAGGAAAGACTGAAAATATCGATTACTGTTTCGCATAATCAAATTTATTCGATTGAAGATTCAATTCGGCCCCAACTATTTTTACAGGTTGCCCTCATCAAAAAACCTCCGTCTGGAGGGGAGCAGGAATTCTTAAACTAGAAAATAAGAGATCGTCTTGAGACCGGATAGACTTACTTGTTTTTGAAAAACGAGAATATTGTATTAAAAAAATCAAATATTTCGAAATGTCCGATTATTTTTTTCGAATACTGAACCGATTTCAGATGACCGCAATAACTAGTCACCGGAAAAAAATTGTTCAATCTAGATAAAAACGGAAAATAAGAATAGCAATACGGATCATTTATTTATTAGTTCCATTTTGCTTTATTTCAATTTATTCCTCTTCACTCCTATTTTTAGCTATGCTTTATTGAAAAATGTTCCTTACCCGAAATACAGAGCCAATCAAAAATTCGATGACTACTCAATTGATGAAATGAAAATAATTAAAATAATCCTTTAAATTTAATACATACAAGACAGGTTTTCTTCAGTCATTATTCGTTATTTGAATTTCTTACCTTACGTCTCGGTTAAATGCCCATGTCACGATTACGGTAGGCAACGATAGCTGAATAGCATTGAATCTACATTAGACCTCGTTCATACTCTCGCCGCCGAATGGCGCGATAGAAGGCGATTCTATGATATCGATGACGTGACGCCGCACAGCTGATATTATAGGATTGCACTTGCCATGCCGCTCGGCCACGGAAGTATAATGGACCTCTTACACCCCTCTGTCGCAATCTTCCGATAATCGGAAAGCGGAGACAACATATGTGTTAATCATTCCTAATCACACTTTAGGTCATATTTGTTTGAAACAGGGAAATGAAATGAAATATACGTTTCTAGGACCATTTTCTGACATAGAAATCTAAATTTCTCTCAGTAGCTGCAGAACGGTTCTCTGAACGGAAATGTAATCGTTCCAAAGCTTTGCGTATAGGTAAGGGTACCCATTAGTCAATTTTAGAGGTTATTCAGGATGCTGAACACGAACCCGTAGTTCGTTTGTTAATATTCTGGGATTTACTGTAGATTAGGGTGCGTATGACGCCATTTATAGTCCACGACAACGGAAGAAGTCGGTGGTACGGTTGCGGACTTTTCTCAATATGCGGCTTGTATCCCGTCTCTGGAAAGCCGCGATGGAGCTAATATTCCACTACATATCTTCGGAGCGAAACGGCTGTTTCTCCAGTTCTATCATTGTACCTTCAAAAACAACCGCTCGACGTTTATGGTAAAACTATCACAGCGGCGACGCCGCCCCCCCCCCATCCAGAGATTGACGACACTGCAGTCTCTTTGGTATATCAATATTTTTTCCAAAACAGCTGTGATTGTACAGTGATTTTTCGTTTTCAGTTATTCGACTGCAGCCGGGGCATCAGTGAAAATGTGAGAGTAGAAACAATAACTCATCCATAAATCACACCTGATCCGAAAAAGTGATTGACACAGCAAGGACTTCTGTACTCTAAGAAAAGTCCGCAACCGCACCATCGTTTTTAATTTTCGTTGCAGCGAACTATAGCTGGAGTACCCACATTGAAGGCAGCAGACAAGCTCAAAAAAAGTTGTCAAGATAACTACGTTCCTGGGGTCGTATGGCCCCTAGTAGAGCGCTCACGCCGTTGGAAGCGTCAAAAAAGAGTCAAAATTACTAAATTTGAGCAAAGCCAAGTCGAAAATTTTCGAAAACTCCGCCTATGAGCTTCGACCACTCCGCCCCCAAAAACAAAATCGCCCGGACTGATTGTTCAAATATGATCACTTTGGCTGGTTTTGGTGCTTCCAACGCGGCAAGCGTTCTGGTACAGGCCGTTCGGGATTGATATCTCAACCGTTTTGACGCTAATGTTCGCTGCTTCGACCACATGCGTTGTAACTCGTCCACTTTCAACCGACAACAAAAGAAACCGTTATTCCTTTAATTTCATACAATTTTCATTGTTTTTTTCTGTTAGTTTCCCATACTACCAGCTCCAAACCTTCGATTCATGTCATAAGATCGATACCATTTTTGAGCGTGTCTACTGCCTTTAATATTACTGAAATCGACAAATAGACGCCAAAATCGTGTTTACCATCCCAATTAATCCCCCACAGAGAAGTTTTAAGTAAAATATAAGCAAGCATCTTGGAAACCATTCAAAATCCTCGGATAACCCAATAGTTTTGATCGAACCTTTCTTTGAATACAGGGCCAATCAGTCCGTTGAAAGGGGTCTCAGAGGTTTTACGACCCCCAACCTGCAGAAGACTTCAAAAAAAAAATCGAGGCCCTCCTACAATGCATAAAAATGTGGCAATTTTCCAACATTCGAAAATTCGTGAAATGAAAAGTTCTTTCTCTTGAGTAAGATTTTGCAAATATCGTTAATTTAAAAAATTTTTTCGAATTTTTATAACATTCTTGCTGTTTTTTATCAACTGATAACTCATTTTTTTCGCTTAAGAAAAACCCACTGCCTAATTATTTTTTCATTTTCCATTTAAAAAAACTTTTACGACCCCTGCTCTCGACCCGTTGGCAGGCTATCCATTCCTGCTCGAATAATAGGCACTTGATACTCACGTATTCCTACCAGATTTGCGACCAGACAGTCAGTAGTTAACTAGCAAATTAGAAGCACAAGTTTCATTCCGGGCCACCCAGCGCGCTTTGACTTTGAGATAATGTTCAAACAAACAATATCGCTTGACTTCAAGTCCCGCGCGTCTCGTCGTTCACTTAACGGCTCCTCGATGTCCTCGACGACACGACCTTATTCGCCAGTATTGAAATTGCGACCTATATTACGTGCCGATACGAGAAAAAACACAGGCGCGGGTCGTCCTTCGACCCATGTCGTCCAGTTAAAGATCGAACGACATGCGAGATGAGTTCAATTGAGTCTACAGCTGAATTTCGAGGTCAACCTGCTAACTTCGGAACACTTCCTAGAATGGGAAGCGTCACCTTGAAACTGCAAAAATGTGAAAAATGAGGTGAAAATCCGAAAAATTCCCCAGCGGAAAAGTAAAAATTCATTAATTTCATATGTAGGCAGCTTAGTTTTTTTGGAACATGGATTCGTTCGAACCTAAAGCCGCGTATTTGAAATTCAATGGGATAATTTCAATGCGAACATTTGATCTGAACTATGATTTCAGTTTATCTCGAATATTCGGTTCACTCGGAAACTATAGTTACTTTGATTCATTTTCTATGATTAATTTGTTTCCTCCAAGTTTTTCCAATCTTTTTTGTGGCTTTACTGAAAATTTTTTCTGAGAATATTTCCTCTCCAGAAATTGTTCAGTCGAGTTGGCAAATCGCAAAAATTATCGAACAAATAATCAAACGGTTCAACATTTTAATTCTAATGTTGGCAAAAAAAATTTCGAAGTCACCGCCTTCAGAAAATCCCAAATTGGTGAATTTTAAATGAGGTGTTTTGAAATTCCAAACAAATGAATTTTCTAAAAACGGTCATTTCAGCATTTCTGCATTAATTATTAAATTTAAAACTGCGCAATTTTTTTCAAATGAAGAGTGAACTCAGAGTCCTGCCCTCTAATCAATTCGAATGACAATTACGGAAAATAAACAAACTTTTTAAATTGATTATTCCAAATTTCTACAGTTAAAACGTTTCGGTCCTCTTGTTCTTGGCAGCAATGTAAAACTTCTCTGAATTTTTCAGTAAATGATTTCCCGCCCTGAAAATTCCCGAATGTATTCAGAGAAAAAACATTAATTTGAATTTAAAAATGGATAATGAGAGAAACTTAATAATTGAAAATTCAAAGGAACCCAAATAACAAAAAAAAAACCTGATTAAAAGTCCTTAATGAATCGAATTTTTGAAACACCCTTCAATTGAAATTTCAAAAAAATCGAATATTCAAATTATTCCATTAGTTATTCCACCAAGCCTCAAGACTACTGTTCACTACTCGGCTCAAGATAATATTAGAGAAATATTTTTAAAATGGGAATTTTTCGTTTTTTTTTCTCAGAAGATTTTACAGCATCTTGAGTGTTTTTCGGAAAAAAAAAACTAGAAAACAATAAAACATTTCTTTGTGATCCAACAAAATTGAATATTGTTGTCTAAAATCGGCCCCGAATGTTTCAGCAAAAGGGAAAGGAAGGAAATTTCATTTTTCAAAACAATCGAATTGCGCAAATTGTAGTGCGCGCAAAGCGCGCACCAGATTTGGTTTTGAATCGGCCACGCGCGCAACCCCTTTTTCGAAATCTCAGTTCAGAGTGAACGCAGAAATTAGGGCTAAGTTGCATTGAAAAGAGCGCAAAAAGTTGGTGTACGTGCTCGAAAATGGTTTAGGACGGTTCACTGGTTTTCGAGTGAAAATTGAAAGACCGCGCGTTTTTGTTGTTAATCTCCTTTTTTTCAGACGGCGTTCACGATCTTGCGGGTACACTTAAAATTGAGCTAGGAAGCTCATTTTTGGACTGGAGACTGGAAATTGGTGCAGGTGGCTCCTATTCCATTTTGAACTTGATACATTAACTTTGAAGGGTACCTCAAAATCGTGGGTTTACATACTAAATTAGCCGTGGAGCACGAAAACTGGTTGGACATGATACGGCTGTGGAGACCAAGGTGTGGGGTGGATCTGCAGCCAGCAAACACAGGTCGACGGAGGTAAGTACGGAACTTGTCAGAATTCGTACTCGTGACACGAAATTGATCGATAATCAATATTATCGATTTTCGAGCTTTTCGCACGAAATGCGGCGTGGAGTGGTGATTGCTGATGGGATTGGTTTTCTTGGTTGAGAATTTTGCTCATCAGTCATTATCCATAAATAACAATCAATAATATTGATTTTTTTCGCCTGTTACTGTTACTGATTTTTGATTGTTGATGGCTTTAAGTCACTTGTTCGGGAAATTCTTCTCACCATGCAAGATCAAATATTAATTATCAATAATATCGAGTTATCACATGTTGCTCGAAATGCAGCAATGAGTGGTATTTTTTATGGTTTTGGGTAATAAGTTACAAAAATTGTACTCATACGACAATATCGTTTGTCAGATGTTTCATCATTCCAAAATGGAAATCGTGGAGCAAAATTGGAGTCAGAAAGGGAACCTTCGGGAAAAATATGTGAAATTTCTGAAAATTTAGCTTCCTGGCAGAAGTAACGATTTGGTAGTGATAAAAAAAAGTTTTAAAAATGTCTTGAAATATCTTAAAAAAGAGATTTGGCGTGAAATAGCCTGGAAAATAAAAAAAGGTAGGAAATGAAGTGAAATAACCAAAAATGTGATTTGGTGGTCGATCATTTCACAAGCTTCTCCGTTAAACTTATCAAAACAAAATCAAGCGCGCTACGGAAACCTTAAAGGCACAGGACACCCAGGAAATTATTTTTCAGATTCTATGCTTTTCTTGGAGACGGTCACACGCTGATCACAATGGTATCTTTGAAATTGTCCAAGACCCCTTATGAACAAAGTTATGGCTCCTTGAAGATGCCTATGTTTTGAGGGTGAGAAATTGGTGGACGAGTTGTTTCAGGCCTGTATTTCTCTTCATTCGTAATCGTTGCGCGAATTCAAGCCAGGATAAGGAGACCGTCCGACAATGGACTGAAGAACGCGACGCGGTCGAAATCCATCCATCCATCTAGCCGCTATCGAGTTCGGAAATCTGGTAGGGGGCCGGGCCTATGGTGGTGAGCGAAGGGGGTCGGGCCTGTGGTGGTCGCTTATATCCCGCTTATTTGGAGGAATTGAGATCTCGCACTTGGCACGTGTTATATTGGAGATGTCTACTACACATTCAAATGCAAATCTCAAAATTCATGTCTGAGGGTGTACTGTGCCTTTAAGCCATTTTTGAAAGTTGCAATAAGGGAATCAGCATAGGTCAAGCTAGGTGAACGCAAAGCTCCTTTCCATATCGTGCTTGATTTCGTTTTGATAAGTTTAACGGAGAAGCTTGTGAAATGATCGACCACCAAATCACATTTTTGGTTATTTCACTTCATTTCCTACCTTTTTTATTTTCCAGGCTATTTTACGCCAAATCTCTTTTTTAAGATATTTCAAGACATTTTTAAAACTCTTTTTTATCACTATCAAATCGTTACTTTTGCCAGGAAGCTAAATTTTCAGAAATTAAAAAAGGTTTTCCGAGTGGATCAAATCATCGAAGGAGCGAATGATTCAAATTCACGAATAAACCCAGAATTCGAATACAGTAAAAGCTCAAATTTCCAAGCACATCGAATATTTAAGCAATTATTGCATTTAATCTCTCCTATAATCGATGAAATTTCGAAAATTAAAGCGAAAATCTCGACCCGAAAATCTTGAATCCAAAGGCGGAAAACCAGAACAATACGAAAATCGGGGAACCAGAAATAACTACATAAATAAGAAAAATAAATAATAGATAAGGAAGAAAAGAAAGGAGAAAAATAAAACAGTTAACAGTGAAAGATTATTCGTATGTCCGAATTTTTTTCCGAACTTTGTTTTGAAAATCGGAAGGGAAAGTTGCCAAAAATCACCGGAAATGGGAACTCAGCCCATCCTTTGCCAAAAGTTTATATTCGGGTGTTAATCTATCCCTATGTGATTTCTACACATTCGAGTTCCACATGGCATACAAAGAAATCCCTCCCTCGGAAATTCTAACACTTGCATTTGAATTGCTTATGGAATTTGTACTATACCTGAGTTAAATGAACTTTTTTCGAATGATCGACTTTTCGAATAAGTCGAAAATCGATCTTTTACGAATGATCGACTTTTGGACTAAGTCGAAAATCATGTTTTTCGAATAATCAACTTTTTCGAATGAATAGGTAAGCGACCTTTTTCGAGTAATCGACTTTTTGATTTATCCGGAATTTGAACTTTTCGAATATTCGACTTAGCCGAAATTAGCCGAAGTCGAATTTCTCAATCGAATGATGAATCGATCATTTGATCCGGCCCAAGTATAATGTGTACCGTATGCTAGCCAGCCCACTTTTCTTGCTGTAGCCTTATAAAAAGTTTTCATTTTCCAAACAATTATATCCCTCTGTCATTCTTCCAATACTCAATCATAGTTCTCGAACAAGGAGCAATTCATTAATCCATCCATCCTCTGAACAAACACTTCACAATATCCGGTGATATCTCTGCTCAATCACTTTCTCTCTCGCAGCCAAACCACACAATAAGTCCCCTCCCAATCGCTTTTCTATGATGATGATGACGATGACGATGAACTCGAAACGTTCGCGCCCCCCACAACTGACCACCCCCATATCTCTAGCTCCATTCAGCCGCCTATCTCCCCTGCTGACTCCAGCCTGCTGCACACACATTTCATGCATGACACCCTTCTCGTCTGCCACTCTCGCCGCTATTCACCCCCCATGCCCATTGTCGCATTGCTCGTCTATTACCTCGAGATGCAACCTATCGCCTTCTCACAAATCCGCAGCGCCAGCTCGACGCCCACGATGACGTGCATCTCGAAACAATGCATGCCAGAGGTACTGGCTATTTCACGCATGGATCAAATCTGAGCAATCTGTGAAGAAAAAAAGTAGGAAAACGGCTGCACTTCTTGTGCAGTCCACAACATAGCTGATAAAGAAACATGTGGAAAAGGACCAAACTTCTTGGGCGTCCTCTAACAAAACAAACAAAATAGCGGACTGGAGGACGGAGCTTTATGGGTGGCCTAAAGGATAGCAACGAGACTGGACCAAGCGTTTACTACCCTGCGGAACACTGTGGGGAGGAAGAAAACGTGAAAATTTTCCGATGAAGAAGGGAACCAAACTGTTCAAACAATTAAAAATTAGGAAGGGACAAAAAACTCCGTCGAAAAAAAATGAATTGCAAAAATTTCCAATTTTCTTGAAAAATTTCAGACCAGAAAATGCCAAAAAAAATTCAGCTCGGGCGGCATGCATGAACGCTGCGAAGAAGGTCAGGGAGCCGCTCCGCGTCCTATGCGCGCAGCGGTGAGCTACTGGACAGCCCAGAAGTGCATGGTATGTCGCGGAAGTGATTGCACTTTCTACAGAAAAACGCCTTGCGGCTTTTTTCTGTCATCCCAGTCGCTTTCTCGCGTTTTTCGTCATTCCGTGCATCTCAATAATTGGAAGCAAGCGCGATTGACATGACAGAAAATGCGCGCGTAGAGTTTGCCGCGGAAACTGCATTTACGTCCGCGATACACTAATACACGCCATGCACTTTGGGGCCGTCCCGTGGCCCGACGCCGCGCGCATAGGACGCAGAGCGGCTCCCTGAACTTTTTCGCAGCGTTCATGCATGCAGCCCACGGAAGTGAATATTCATTTTCAACATTTTCTAGAAAATTTCAAACACCGAGCGGTAGACGCTTAACTGGAGGTCCGGGACAAAAACTGCTCGGACCCGCTAATCTTCATGGGTGACTAAAGAAACAGGTTGAATTACAAGACTTGATAGGACGTGAAAGACTTGCAGGGGACTGAACTTCATGGGTGGATCACAGAACAGCCAAGTGGACAAGTTAGGGAAAATTTAGCTTGAGAGGAGGTTCACAGGATAACGAAAGGCACCGAGCGGATAAACTGTATATACTTTATGGGCTCATCCATGGGATAACTAAAGAAATGGGTAGGAAGCGATCCAACTTTACGAATGGTCCGTAAGATAGACATAGGAGCAGGTCTTTGAGGGTTAAACTCAATGGGTGGGTCTTAAGTGACTACAAAAACGGGCAGGGTTGTTGCGACTCGACGCAACGAAGGTTCGCGGAAATTTCGGAAAATCTTTAAAAAAAAAGTGAAATTTGGGGGGGATCGTAACATATTTGGAGAAAAAGAAGGGATTCATTTGCAAACCACTTGGTAAGCTGAAGTAAGGCAGTAACAGTCGCCCAGAGTTACTCGATGTGCCGAATACAAATTTGTTATCGATTTTCGAGGGAGGGGAAGTGAAAATTTTTTCGAAAATTTTGATCAACAGGAGGGGTCATAGATCCGCCTAAAATTGGCGGAACGGCTCACTCAACCCTGTCCATAGGACAACCACGGCCAGTGGTTGGAGAGCGCAGAACTATTGGTGGTGCAGGGGATAACTACAGGAAGTGATTGACGGACTAAATTTCATGGGGGGTCAATAGGATAACTAAGGAAACCAGAAGCGAGAAGGTGATGGCTAAACTACAAGGGTGGTCTGTGAGGGTCATCACAGGAACGGTTTGGAGAGATAAACGACAGTGGAAAGCTCGAGCCAAACAAAAACTATTGGCTTCCCAAAATGATCCAATGTCGAAGAAAACCATTGAAAAAATTCTTCAAATACATTGGCAAAGATTAGTGAAAATTCTTCATCAAATAGAAGAACGAGCGATAAAAAAACGAAATTTCAGTCCGGCAAAAAATCATTTACATCGACAAAGAAAAAATCGAAAACAAGAATTAAGCACCGAATTCATCATTGAGTATCCTACTGTGCTTCTCTGGGCCAAATTCCGGTCTGCAATTGCGTCTCGAGACGCTTTACTGCCGCGCGCATTCGAGTCGGAAGTTTCCAGCGTCGCAGCCGCCGATCTAATGACTCTAGGTGGGTTTTAGAAACTGGAAAGTGAACGAAATTGGAGAAAACTGTATAAAAAAGGCATGTCAAGTCGGCTTTGGCGCTGGAAACTCGACCGACTCCAGCGCGTGCGGCCGCGAAGCGTGTTTAGACGCGATTGCGGATAGGAATTTGGCCCAGATAAGCACAGTAGAGACTTAATTCTGAAGGAAAACATGTGATTTGCGGGTACGCTCAATGATAAATCCTGTAATGAAGCTATGAACTTCAATAAACCCACCCCAGGCCCATGCATTCCATTGATCATCGGCCCAGCTGGACCAAATCCACCAGGAACGAAGCCCTAAATTCAAAGAAGTTTATAGTTTCGTATACGAACTCAATAAACTACGAGAAACAATACATACAAAGTCGTGGAAAGCCTTAGCCTCCTGCGTTGACTGGCCCTCAGGACCATCCCGTCGCTCAGGAGCTGCACAGTATAGGTCCCAGAACAACCTAGAACCACAAGAAAAAACTCCAAAAAATGATAAGAAAACAAAAAACGGCAAAAAAATCCCGATTTAAGTGAAAATTTATAAGAAAAACTCACATCCACCAATTTTGCAGAAATCCCGGACCAAGATCACTCGGCTTGATGGCTCCATTGGGGACATTCTTAATTTTAATTTTAATAAACGGAAACTTTGATACTACAATTAAATGAGCTCACATTCAAAACCTCTTCCTTGAAAACTTCCGCTGACTTCGTCGCGCCCGTTATAAGCAAGTATTCATACACGTAAGCAGCGAGTCTGAACGAATTTTTTAATGAAAGTTTCCCATTACAATCAATTAAATCAATCAGGGTCAGGGGCAGGGTCACGCGGGGTTGTGAAATTCCTCGACGGGGTTGAGGGGGTCGCAAAATGTTTAGTCCGAAAATGAAGGTTAGAGAGGGAGGTGGTAGAGAACCAAAAATGAAAAGTTCCGGAAGTGATTGAAAATTGAAAATAGTGGTTATTGCTCTCCAAAAGGTACCTTTTAAACGGCTTGACGCTGGTCAGGGGTGATGGTGCCATATCTCGGCAGAGCTACGACCCTCCCTACGTGACCAAAAGTTTCGTAAAATCTTCTGACCCTCCCACAAGAATTTCAACATGTGAAAAAAAAATTTGATCTAAGGGACAAAACTCCTATTTACCCGAACTTTTCCTAACACACCACCGATAAAGCGGGACTTTGGTAATTTTCCGAAATCTGAGCGACCCCCCCCCTCTCCGGCGGCATGTGGATCGAATCCACGCCGCGGGTATGGCTAAGGAGCAGTTCGGCTGGCACACGCGATGCGCGAGACGGAAAAACGCTGCGCGCGCGTCGTCCTTGGGGCTCGTTAGTCGAGGGCCGTCAAAAAAAATGTTGTTGTTCCATTTTATCCGTCCCTGTTTATCAAGGTTTGCATTTTGTTCATTCTTTTTTGTTTATAATACACGATATAATACACGCAATGCTTCTCATAACATCGTTTCAGTGGAATTCGCACTTTTTATATGTTTTTTAAAAAGTTTTTTGTTTGCTTCTCGGAGCGGAATGGGAGATGACGATATTGATTTCGATGCCGACCCTACGTATGACGCAAGAACAACATGAACAACATGAACAAAATGCACAAAATGATAAAGGGGAACGGCTAAAGTGGAACAGTAACTAGTTTTTCGAGGGCTCGCGGTTAACGCGCCTCAAAGACGACGCGCGCTTGCAGCGTTTTTCCGTTGCGCGCGTCGCGTCTGCCGGCCGAACTGCTCCTCAGCCACACCCGCGTTGTGGATTCGATCCACATGCCCCTCCGGCCGTCAAACTTGTCTCCAAAAAAAAACCCAAACTTTTGGCGACCCCCCGGATGTAATTTTTGGGCACTTTTTTTGAAAGAAATTTTGAAGTATAGAATACTGAAAAGGTACCTTATAGTGATCAATAAGCGTTATTCCCAATCACTTCCAGAAACTTTCATTTTCGGGCCAAAACTTTTGCGACCTCCTCCAACGCCCGTTTTTCGCAACCCCGCTTGACCCTGTCTGGCCCATCACATCACAAATTCCAATATTTGTTCGACCTATGGGACAGAACTCTTCTTTTAACTATCTGTAACTGGAAAAACTATCTGAAAAATTCTCTTTCATGGCCCAAAGCCAGTGACGGCACCCCGAATTTCGATTCGGAATAATTACACCCCCACTATCCCAACCGGGACAAGCGAGCCGTTATGTACGACTTCAGCGGTGCTACGACCACTCTTCAAGGTGACCGAAAACTTCGAGCATTGTAGCCTCTGCTACCCAATTTCCGTTCTTGATGAGCCGGTTTTCATACGATCCTCACGCAAAAGTTTCGCCCACGGGAGAACGGTAGAGACTTGAAAATTTTGAAACAAAGGGAATTCGGAAGGGGGGGGGGTCGGGTGGGGTAAAATGTTGGAGCGAAAATGAAACATTCGTGGGATGCTTTTGATAGAAGTTTGATTCAAACACCCGAGGCGCAGTGTCAATTACGAAAAAATAACACAATTAAAATTTTTTCTTGAAAATTTCAACGCATGAAACTGAAAAAATATCGTCCAAGGAACGACGTGAAAAGTCTCCACAGTTTCTTTTTCAAATTTTTGGTAACCAGGGGGCGTAGATTTTTCGATGTACAGTACAACGGTCTGCTTCAAAGTTCAGCGGGATTGTGACCGGTACCCAAGGGGGACGGTGGGGGGTCGTAAATAATGTATAAAAAAAGAAAACTTATTAAATTGTGAAGACGATCGCAAATTTTTGAACTAAATTTCCGCCTTGAAGAAGGGTTCGTGAAAATTTTCGACATTTTCCAAAGAGTTTGGTCACCAAGAGGGTGGTATTTCCGCTGAGACCGGTCACAACGCCCGGATGAGCCTGGTGTGCTTGACTCTGATCATAAGAGGGCATGTACGACCCCTCTTATGACCAGGGTCAAGCAGATCTGCTCCAAAGCGAGGTCCCTCAAGAGGACAGTAGTGGTTCAGGACAACGGCCCGCTTGACTCTGAACGGTATGTTCAGATACGAACCCTTACCTCCATCTTCAAAAATTCATGGTTACTTCTATCCAATACGGCGAACGATGACTGTTTTTTACCTTCTAAGCAGGGTCAAGCGGAGCGTTGCGTAATTTTTCGAAATCGGAACGACCTCCACCATAATATATTTGTTAAATCATAAACTTTTGCGATCCCCCCCACGATGCGCGATTTCTGCGCAGTTTACACTTGATTACTAAAGTTGTCGAACGTCGAAAATTCGTTCAGCAGTCGGACGCAAGCGTCTAGAACCTGAGCAATGCTACGATCATTCCCTTCGATTACCAAAAATACAAGATTTTTCGGCTTATCTTCACCAGGTTTTCATTTTTGGTCCTAAATTTGTCCAATCCCCCCCCCCACAACCTTCGTTTTCGGGCCAAATTTTTCGCGATCGCCCCCCCACACCCTGCTGTGAAATTTCGCGACCCCGCTAGACCCTGCTCCTTAGGCGCTATTCATAATGCTCAACGCCAGCGCGGCACGCGCTTCACGCTGGCCCGCTCCGCCATGGCGTCGCCGCTGCAGTATTCATACTGCCACCATGAACGCCTTGGCGTTTACATCCACTGATATTATTTATCGATCGTTTCATTCATTCCAGCTTCACTGCTCCGCCATGGCGTCGCCGCTGGAGTATTCATAGTCTCCGCAAGCGCGGCACGCGCGTCGAAAGTATTCATACACAAACGCCACGCCAGCGCGGTACGCGCGTGCCGCGCTGGCGTTGAGTAGTATGAATAGCGCCTAAGGATTCCCTCTTCATTCCCAACACCTTTAAAAACACCAATGAACAACCCTCTCTTCAGGCGACGCTCTATCTTCCTCCCTCCTGAATTCACCAACTGGGCCCAGTTAAATCACAAATGATAGATCTTAAAAAAATAATACAAACATCGCTACACTCACTTTTCTTTGGCATTAATATCGCTTTGACTCTGAACAGGAGCACCAGGAGTGGGCTGCATACTGCCAGGCGGCCTACGAGCTGCTTGCGGATTAAACATTCGATTATTGACAATGCACGTCGATCATTGCAATATGGAGAGCTCAAGCTGAAAAAAACAATGTCGAAATATTAAACTATCAGCGCACAAAAGCACACAACACCAAACACAAAAAAAACAAAGAAGTGAAATGACCAACATGAAAAACACTGAATGTGATTGACATAACGCTTTGTAAGCGACAGACTATTGAAAAAAAAACACTATCAGCAAACATATATCTATATGTAAACACTACGCGCTAACGCCGCTTTGGAAAAGGACGACAAATCACCATGGAGCTATAATAATGGTCGAAGACAGGGTCCAGCGGGACTGTGATCAGGCATAAGGGGGGGGTCGCATATATTCCGGCTCAGAAAAGGAAAATTTGTAAATTTGAGAAGGGGAATTTAAGCGGAAATCTCATCTATGAGGGGACGCTCCTAAGTTGCAGACATTTTTTGAAAGTTTTGAACCTCCAAGGGGGTCGTAGCTCCATTGAGATAGATCACCACGCCTCGCTGGACCTTGGGAGAAGATACTTCTATTCGACGATTTGAGAGCAGATCGCGATTTTCCGCCTTGATTGGGCGTAAAGTTAACGTCCAGAGGGCTCTAGAGGCCAGGAACTTAGCGACAGGAGGTTTAAGATAATTAAGAATCCAAGTTTGAAAGTCTTAAACCTTTTCTATCCTGAGTACTTAATGGCGCTTAACTTCAACTTGGCAAAAAAAAAACTCGAATTAGACAGATAAGCAAGGTTGCGGCTCGGCGCAACGGGGGGTCGTAAAACGTTTGGAAAAATTGCGGTTTATCTTTAAATCACTCGGAAAGGTATTTTGAGATGGAGCTGCCTCGGGACCATTTCTCCATCTCAGAGGGGGGGGGGTTTCGTGAAAAATTTGGTCACCAGGGGGGTCGTAAAATTTTGGTCGCCGGTCGCAACGGCCCGCTCAACCCTGCGCCAAACTTACGGGAACGAAATTTTTCGACAAAAACGAGAGTTATGGTCCAGACATGGAATTCTTTTGGGAAGTGATAAAAAACAGCGAAATAACCTCCAAAGCAGGGTTGAGCAGGCCATTACGTCCAATCCTGGTGGAGCTACGACCCCCTCTGTTGACCAAAATTTAATAGAAATTTCAAAATATTTACGACCCCCCTCTCCAAACAAAAAATTGTTCTAGTTTTTCTGAATGACAAACTGGTAGAACTTTCAAACTTGGGGTAATAAAATACAAAGTAAATTTTTTTTTCGAGATTTTTTTGCCAGAACTCTTTTTTTCCAAAAGTTTTACTTGCCCCACCCTCAAAATTCCTTTTTTTTGCAAAGAAATACAGTTTTTAACTACCCCCACCCCCCGTTGCGCCGAGTCGCAGCCCTGCTCCAAAGAGACAGAACTGAATCAACTTTTTCTCTTTCAAAAAATACAGCAGTTCTCAGATAGTGATAAATTTATTATGAAAAAAACACCCAACTGGGAACGTTCACGTGCAAATCATTCCTGGTGTCAGAGAAGTACAGGCGCACCGTTATCACATCGATCGCCACCTTATAGTAAAAAATGGAATAATGTGGCACTTAAAACTACGTGAGGGCAAATACTTTACGTGATAATTCTAACAGTTTGACGGACTAAAGTATTCAAACGGCTATGCAATTCCTCCATGGGTAGATGGGAGGGGGGGGGGGCGAAAAACTTTGGCACGAACTAAAAATTGCTGGTGTGGGTCGAAAAAAATTCCGCCCAAACCCAAAAATTTGGGGAGAGGATCACAATCTCGCTGAAGTCTTAAACAACTGCTTATTTGACCCTGATTCAAACTAACATAGTCGGACGGGGTCTTGCCGCGACAACACGGGCGGGGAAGAGTCGTGAAAAATTAGGTTCAAATCTTGAACATTTTAGCAGGATCATTAAATTTTGGAAGCGCCTTTTTATTTTCGTGCCCGATCAATATATTTCTGCAGTTGGTTCAAAAATTTATAATCACTGAAAGGATCAAACATCAACCGAGATCCGAATTAGCAGCCCGCTTGACCCTGCGAACAGGCTTGAGCAGCGTTGTGACCGGTCACAAAGCACGTCGTGAAATTTTGGGAAAAAATGAAAGCTTGGGGGGCCGTAAACTTTTTGGAGAAAAATAGGCATCTATCCTCTGGTTCCGAGCGTGATTTATTCTGTTCCCTCGCGCGCTTGTGCGGAGCGAGAATAGAGACAGCGAGAAAGTGTGAGGAGAAGGAGACTCAGCGTACGCGCGCAGACGCACGCGATGAACGGAAATAAATCACACTCGGAAACAGAGGATACGCGTCAACCGCGTCCGAATGTGATCCTAAAAAACATTACCACAAGTTTCACTTCTCTTCAAAATTTGACACTAAATAAAGCTTCAAAATATTTTTGGTCTCGAGGATTGTGAAATTTCGGGAATTTTTTTGATAAAAAAAAAGGAAAATGGGGAGGGGTCGTAGCCGCGTCGAAAATCGCCACAATTGCCTGCTCAACCCTGCCTGCGAATGAGGTATTCAGATAAGAGAAAAAACCCAGACGAAAACATGATCTAAAAAAAGCAACAGGGTCTGATCACGGCCTTGGTATTCTTCATTTGAGAGTACATGCGGCCCCCGAACCCATGTTGGCGGGGTCAAGCGCGTTCTCAACCAGGGTTGAGCAGGGCTGCGACTCGGCGCAACGGAGGGGGTCGTAAAAATTTTCAAAAATTTTGAACAATAAGAAAATTTAGGGGGACTCGCTAATTTTTTGGAGAAAATGGGAATTATGCAAAAAAAAAATTAAAAATAGTGTTCTAATACCATAGGTTTGGAAATTTTCCCACTTTGTCACTCGAAAAAGCTCAAGCAATTTTTCATCTCCAGAGGGGGTCGTAATAATTTCTCGATTTTTTTTCGGTATCTCGAGCATCAAGAGGGGGGTCGTAGCTCCTCCAAAAGATGCCGCAACGCCCTACTCAACCCTGATCTCAACGGGTACTGGGGGGTCGCAAAAATCATCGTTCAAGTGGGCCGCTGTCTCAGACAGCATCAGGGTCTAGCCGGGCATTTTGACCGACCCCGGCGGAGCTACGACCCCCCATTGAGAACCAAAATTTTCGAAAAGTGTTAGAAATGGCGACGGACTTCCCCTCATACTAGAAAATTCAATCCAGAATCTTTGCGGTCCCTTTCCCAAGATTACAAAATTCGCTTTTTGTGCCAAAATTTTTACGACCCCAACCCCTGTTGCGTCCGGTCGCGCATCGGTTGGACTAGGGGCAGCATCAAGCCGTTGCTCTCCCGTTGGACAAAGAGTGTGATATGAATTCTTTTCCGAAAACTGGAAATGTCGGGGACGCGAAAAAAATTCGTCCAAATAAGAAAACACTACTCGCCAGTAGGTCAAGGCCTATGCATGGTCTGGCGGCCAAGTCGCGCCGCAACGATGGGGAATATGGGACATTCACGAGGCTGCGTAGTCGCCCTCTAAGGCCTATGCATAGTCTGGCGGCAAAACACGCGCCGCAATGATGAAGGATGGAGAGCGGCTACGCAGTTTCGTGCCTGCCCTTTATTCTCCATCATTGCGGCGCGACTTTTGCCGCTCGAATATGCAAAGGCTCTAAGTGTCGATTGGCAAGAATGTAGTGTAATATTGATTACGGTAAATTACCGACCCATTTTTTTTCGTAAAAAAATTCACAGAAAAAATGAAAATTTTCTACATTTTCAAAGAGCAGAATACCAAGACGTGAGGTGGATATAGCTTTGAGCAGGTCTCTCGAGAATGATTTCTTGAATTACTGACGTTGTATGAAAGCTGTGAATTCGATAAATCTCTGAATCAATGGGGATCCCTGCTTCAATAGTCCTCATTTTTCGTTTTTTTTTGCGAAGCCGCCCTGAAGACCCTTCATATAGCTTTTCAAAAGGATTGAATTTCGGAAAAAAAAATTAAAAATCGCCTCTGCGAAGGCTATAATTCATTTAAAACTTGTAATAATTCTCATTTTTACCTTATCCTATGTGAGATGATTCTAAAAAATCTGAACAGTTTTTTTTAAAATGGTTCATCGCAGAGTGGACGAAATAGATCTCACAGGGGTAGATGGGAGTACAGCTCAGAAAAAGGAAAACAAGTTACTTGAAACATATCTAAGCCGATGTAAGTTACTTGCGACCTATCTCAGGTCATTTAAGTTGCACACAACATACCGACGCTATGTCGCGTGCGCCTCCAATATGTTACACGTAACTTAAATGGCACAATATAAGCCGCAAGTAACTTAAATCAGCCAAGAAGGCATTTCCAAGAGGGAATATACGACGCACTCTCGGGGTCAGGCTTAGGACTAGCGTTGCCGTCGGTTCAATTACCCAGGATTTAGGCACTTGACCCCACACGAAGAGGGAAGATCCCGCACAGAGATTTCCTTTTAGCGAGCGGACACCTCTACGTCGCGTGATGGCCACCCATGGGGAATATACAAATGTAAGTTTCGTAATATAATTGTATGTTACATGTAATATAAATGTGAATTACTTGGGGAATTAAAGAAAGTCACATTTATGTTACAAGTAACTTGTTTTCATTTTTCTGAGAGGGCGGGGTTATTGCCTCCCACCAATGGGATTCGTCTTCTACTCGTTCCGAGTCGTATAATCAGATAATATTCGACTGTTTCAGTCGGATAAAAAAGTCGAGTTTTTATATGAAAAGTCGAATATTCGAAAAAGTGCTATATCCGCCTATGGTTGAAAAGTCGGATATTCGAAAAAGTGCTATATCCGTCTACAGTCGCAAAGTTGAATATTCGAAAGAGTGCAATATCCGATTATAGTCGAAAAGTCGGATATTCGAAACAGTGCGATCTCCGACTATGGTCGAAAAGTCGGATATTCGAAAGACGTTTCGGGGTGGTTTACTGCTAAGACCTTCTCTTTGGCGGAATTTCCGCAGCAATGTGGCATCTTATATCACAGTTCCTTTTCAGTTCTATCTATAAATCGTTGATTGCCTCCCCCCCATCTAGGATAGAACCAAAAGTTCCTGCAACATTCTTACATTATTTGCGATACTATTTCAATCAACTCTCTGAATAATTATTAAAATCTTAAAAAGTAAGTTACTTAGCTCCTTCAACAAAAAACAGCGGAGTATAAAAAAATTTTGAAAAATATTTGACCACAGTCTAAGAGCAAACTGGTGAGAGAAAGAATAGAAACACAAATCGGAGAATGCATTGAAAGACGTTGCAGAACGGTTAATAAATGCAATGGCAGGATAGAACAGTTATATATGCGTGTTTCTCCAGAATATATCGTATTCACCGGGAAAACCACATAGCGGACAGCGGGGAAATCAATAATTCGACAGACGTGATTTCATCAACTCGCTATTGTTCAACACTAGACTATGCACCCCACGAAGCATAGAGCACAGAGCGCTCGGATAGTGAGGGCACATTGCACCCCGAATAAAAAAACGATTTTATTATCGTTGGCGGTCGTCCAATGAGTATCGATTCGCTGTGATGCTCATCTCAGCGATTGAAGGGTCCCGCGCGGAGAAGGCGGTCTCACGATACGGTAGCAAGAGTTGGCTAAATGCCAGCGGTGGTTGACTGCGATTGGAGCACGTTTTCTAACATGGATTTTTCAATGCTGCTTCAATTGTTAAATTCTTCCTTCGCAAAACTGGCTGACTTTATTAAAACTGCGAGTAATTATCATTGTTTGTCTTTTATTTATTACTTGCCACCCAAACACAGTTGAATTATTCTCCTTCCGATAATGAAATACAAAACTTGAATTATCCAATTTTCCATTTAAATAAACCCTAAAGCCGAATAATTCATTTTCTGATTCGAATGATCCATTCGAATGATTCGGATTTTTTCGTGACGACTGAAAGTCCTTTCGACCAAAAAAAGCCGTTTTTGAATCAGTCATGAAACGAGCACCGTGGAAAACTCAAATCCGAATGATTCAAATATGATTACGCATAAAAAAGTTAAGTACGAAAAATTTCCAATCCGTTTTACAAAAAAAAAGATTGATTTAAGTAATTAGTCCGAGGTGCAAAACTGGGGGGGGGCACTCAGAATTCAAGTGAGGAATGAATGATTCTGCTTTCAGAAATCGATCAAATTTCATGGAATTTTTAGGAAATAACGTCATCACATATCTGATGACGAAGAAATTTTCATTTTCATGGATGAATGTTTTCATTTCTATGAGTAAATCTTGGGTGCCCCCCTCCCAACTAGTTTTGCACCTAGTCCGATTCGCCAATAAACATTTTGTGTTCAAAACTGAACTTCGCCTAGGGTTTCCCATCTCTAAAAAGGCCACGCTGACCTTCTCACACTGTTAACAGGAGAGGTGTTGACACAGCAACGGATGATCTCTGACAAAGAAAAAAGAATCAAAGAAAATCTGCCTATAAGCAGTGTTCATCATAAAAAACGTAAGAAAAACTCTTTAAAAAAGCCTCTTGAAATATTTAATTACGCCTATTCAGTGTGTTTCGGGGGGGGGGGAAGGGACTGCGGACAAGGCGTCAAACCTGACATGGGAAATGGTTTTGAGCTTCAAAACTGTTGGATAAAAAACTTTGCTTTCTGTTTCGTATGCCAAAAACTCTTTAAAAATGAGATAGTCCAATACACAAACTTGAATATTAGAATTTACCGGGATAAAGAGTATTCAAGAATTCGGCAACTGTTCCCGTTGTGAAAAGAACGGCGGGCAACTGTTACATGATGTGGGCGGGGTGATCCAGTGGGTCAACTTGTCCACCGCAGGCACTCGTAGGGGACAGGGGCTCTCTACACACATGGGGAGGAGTTGTCCTTTTTTTTGCAGTTTGACACGTCACGCCGCTCAATACAATCGAAGTGGTCCCGAGTGGAATTATAGTCGCGAAAGGCCAGACATCACCTCCCTCGGTGTGTAGAGAGACCCTGCCCCCACTCGTAGTTGTGTTCCGCCAGACCGCAGCTGTTTCAGCTTGTCACGGGGCAAACGCCAGGTGCTTCGGGTGAAATAGAGGGTGTTTCGTAGAAAACAGGGCTTCAAAGAAAGCGTCGGAGAGAGGTGCCTTGGGATAAATAGCTGACGTTTCGGGGCGACGAATTCGGCCTCTATACGGCAGCGGTCTGATGGTACACATTTACGAATGCCTGAGATGAGATTTTCACCAACTTCCTGGCCGTTTTTCGTCGTTTTTCCGTTCTGACTCTTCTTAGAGGGGCCAAAAGCTTACGTTTCTGCGAGAAAAAAGGCAATTTTTCCATCACGAAGGTCGCCGTTGGGAGAGTAGGGTAGTTCTGTCGGCTCTAGTGGAAAAAAACTGGTTAGGGCAAGGCCACGCCCTCTCCACCCCTTCATAGGCCACCCGACATGATTCCCGAGGGTAGAAATCTATCAGACATCTATCACTGGGATGATGAGCTTGTGGGCGGTGGTGGGGTTAGCCCCGCCCCAACCGTTTTCCTTTATGGGGACCATAAGGAAATTGTCGTGTTGTCCCGAAACCTTTATGTAGATCGAGATCATATCTACTCACTGCGACGAGCTACTGCGGCAGTGCACACCAGGCATATAGATTTTCGGTCGATATGAATTGTAAACATTGCGTCGCGCGTCGCCCTCGCGGGAAGTATATTTCCGGCCTTATGTGTAGTTTATGCAGATGTTTCACTCGAATTCGTCTATCGAAAGTTCCTACTTCTTGTTACTGCATATAAACGTTTCCAGAGTAAGCTTTTTCCTACCTCCTACCTACCGAGTTGGTCCAGGGAGCCAAATCACTCATTGTATGGCGAGGAGTTGAGGTTCGTGTATCCCTTATCAGATTCTTTTCTATTAGAGTCGCCCCAGATGGGCTCTCAATGTGCAAGGAAGTTTTGCAGCCCTCTTTACTTTCTTTTTTTTTGATTAAAATGGGGCTATCCACTAAGCGATGGCGCAAACTCGGTGCATGCCATAACATATGTGCTCCGAGTTTGCGCCAACGCACGATGAGGAACCTAAAGTATCTGTACGATCCGTGCCGACTGTAACTTAGGTGTGTTCAGGAATGCGGCTAACAACTGCGCTTGGTTTACGTAGAATCATCAATAGCGCTTACCATCCGTTCCAAACCATTCCGAAACCGGACCGATGGCTCGTGAGGGAACGTCAAAGTCGATTCACAGCGGTGCATCTATTTGGGAAGTATAATCGACGTGAAATTGTTCGTCGGATCGGTGTTCTCCGCCGAAGACTGGCATGCAGAGACGCAGACTGAATGGGCATGCACCGGTCCGACGAACGATCCCTCGTCGACTGCACATTCTTTCGATTTTTCCCTCAAATGACATGTGTTTCAGTGGCAATACGGCGGTGAAAGGGACACCTATAAATATGGCAATATAAAACTGAACAAATTGTTTTGCTATCTCGATATGCAACGGCGAGACGAGAAGAAATTGGAGCAGTTTGTGAGTTTGAGGTCTTACGTCGCCGCTGCGGCTAACGCAGCGCTGGAAAATCTTCTGTTTTGAAATATGAACTTCACGAATATGAGCAGCGTCGGTAGCTGCGACAGAGTTTAACTTTTTTTTTAACCCTTTAACCGACAGATAGGGTTGATTGATGTATCAGCGCCCAAGAATGTGTGGAAAACATGCTCGTGGCTCAGATCTGGAGAACTTACCTCGATATCGCGCAGCTCAGATTTCCTCTGTTTTTAACGTCATAAGAAGGGGTGTGCGGAAATTTCTGTTTTCTGATTTCTGTTTTCTGGCCGTTTTGGCCTTTCTGTTTTCTGATTTCTGTTTTCTAAAAAACCTGCAAAAAACAGAAAAAAAACAACGAAATCCAGATCTGGGGAACAGCGCAGCTTATCTAGTCCTTTACGAGGTACTATTTGTGTTCAATGGTGCAATTGCTGTTAAGGGCAGGGTTCGCGATAGAAATGTTTATTGTGGTATCTTTTTGAGAAGGTAAGCCTGGTCTTCACAAAAGTGAAAATAAGTGGAAAGTCGGAGAAAAAACGTTCAAAAACAAGTGTTGCTGGGCCTTAGCCCGCCCCCAATTCACTAGATTTCTACAATTGCTGGTTTTGTCGTATTTTATTCTGCATTTAAAGTAGTTGCTGGACATCGAGAGACTACTAACTTTTTTAGCGGCAAAATAGAAGGCGGAAAATACGCATCTATAAAAAACCTGTTAGTTGGGGGTGTGCGTACACCCACCAATTAGCCGTTCTGACCTGTTTTTGTGCATTTTTATGCAACTTCTCCCTTATTTTCACTTTTGTGATGACCAGACCCGCATTCTTATAAAGAAAGTTCAACAATTGGTTTCATCGCAAACCCTGCTAACGCACTCGTAGGGTAGTACTTTGGCACAATAGGGGTATCATCCAAGGGTAGAGCGCGTATTCCCCTTGTCCCCTTGTCAGCAGCTGCTGCAGTTAGTTGTTCGTAGCAGCTGCTGCTGACAGCGAGGGGTTGAACCCGATGTCTGTCCTAGGATGCAACCCTTATTGTGCTGACGTAGTACTATACGGGTGAGTGCTCTGAGAGTTTTGGTTGAGAAATTGCTGATAAATAGCCACAAAATGCCTGATTTTCGCGTAATAGCCGAGAACAAGGTCGTGTTCGGAAAATAGCTGGTTGCCGCGAAATAGGCGACAAATAATGGTCGTCGAGAAACAGCCACGAAAAATGCTTTCAAAGGGGAGTGTAAGACGCATTTTTGAGGCAGATTTGGATGTTAACACCGCCGTCGGTTCAACTACCCATGCTTTCCCGGTTGTTCCTCGGTTATTTCGCGAACAACATGATCGCAGCCGCCTAGCAGCCAAGAAATAATCAAGAAATACTCGAGAAACAGCTCGACAGGATCACTTGTTGAGCCTGGTGGGCTATTTCTCGGCCAAAACTCTCAGCGTTGACAAAGGTATCCAGAACTACATCCTCTCTTTACATGCAAAGAAGTTAGAATGCAATGAGTATTTTTCTCTGAAAATTTTCTGTTTTCTGGCCGTTTTGGCCTTTCTGTTTTCTGATTTCTGTTTTCTGACAAACTCGATTTCCTGTTTTCTGTTTTCTGAAAATTTTCAGAAAATTTCCGCACATCCCTGGTCATAAGGGATCATTCGACACTTTTTCGCTCTTTGGACTAGCAAGGTGAAAAATATGCTGTTCCAAAACATAGCTCAGCAGTGTATTTAGGTGATTAACACGATTTGAGGTCCCTTTTCCAATATTCAAAGGATTACGATAGATTATTGTACTTCGACTGTGGTAGGTCAAGAACTCAGACTCGGCTTAAGTTTGGGGTTTGTAGATCCAGTACACGAAAAACGAGGAGCTGAGGACGTGTGTCCGCTGTGTTCACATTTTCGCTAGAGCGAGCTTACCTCAGGGCCCCGAAGTGATTAGCGACATGCATGCAGCGGATTTACGCGCCGCGTGCGCAGTCTCTAGGGGCCAACTCGTTCGCGGCTCATCCTTTGTGGTGTGCTGGGTCTACCAACCGGAACTTTCCCTGGCTCTTTTTATGCCGGAATCATACTTATCGCGACCAGCCACAGCGACAGTGAACATCAGGCATATCGATTTTCGGTCGATAGTGGTTCTAACACTGCGTCGCCTCGCTTGTTCAACAATTAGTATTCCAGGCGATTCTCGGCTTGCGCCGCCTGACAGTTCGGTTCGTTCTCAATCTGCGCATCGGCTTCTGTTGCCGTCCGGGCTCCTCCAGTTGGCCCGAACAACAACTGCAGTGCTTAGAAGATCGAGCGGAACTGTCAGGCGGCTTCGATTCCTGTTCGGTGTGGCTCGTGGCCGAGAATCGCCTGCGGCCCCCGCAACTCACCGTAATCCCAAAAAATCGAAGCAACACCTCTGGACAGAGTTTTGGTCACATCTGAGTGTTTGATCAAAAATCATCGTATAACCTTCAAAATCTGCTGAAGACAGATCTTAGAATCATCTTATTTAGGACCCCAAATAACCCATCTAGGCGTCTTTCGGGCACAGTTGTTTTTTTTTCGAATTTGAAACCGAAGTAGCTTTAACGGACTTGCGCATCGCGTGAAGCAACAGCGCATTTCTTCATTACACCATCCCACTACCGGATGGGGTTTACTTCGACCATAGCACACTTCTAAATCGAGTGCCTCGTTCAGTTGAAAGGCTGAACCCGAAAGCACATGCTGCTGTATGGAGATTGCGGGAGAGTTCAACTCAGAACATTGGAAAAGTTTTCTCCCTCAGGATGCTGAAGAAAGTCTCAAG